>JAIUCV010000666.1:0-427681 GCA_026724425.1 Erythrophleum ivorense | reverse complement strand
TCAAGCTACCTCTATCATTTGGAACAATAAATTAATATGAAAAATATTTAAGTGTTCCAATCAAAAAATATTTTATCCTATTCTTAATACCATAAAAGTAACGAGTATTAAATTAAAATATATATTACTACAAAACCTATTTAGTCCTTTAAACATTATTTCATTATTTGGGATAATTTATTAATACAAAAAAAGGGCAATCCAATTAATAAAATACCTTTTCCTACTTTTACTTAAATAATATAACATATTAAACTAAAATATGCATTAGTACAAAATTCATTTGACCCTTTAAAGATTATATCAATATTATTTGAATAATAAACTAATGTGAAAACATATTAGAGTTAGCCAATTAAATAAATTTCTCTCTCCTACTTTTATTTGTATAATATAAAAAGTATCAAATCAAAATAAGCATTATCACAAAATTCATTTAATTTTTTCAAGATCACATTAGTTTCATTTGAGTAGTAATCTAATACAAAAAAAATATATTTGAGTTAACTAATTAAATAAAATACTCTCTTACCCTTACTTATATAAAATATCAAGCATTAAACCAAAATATATAATATCACAAAACTCATTTGGTTCTTTAAAAATTACATCAATATCATTTAGGTTGTAAACTGGTATGAAAAAAGATATTTGAGTACGTCAAATAAATTAAATACTCCCAACTTCTTTTACTTGTAGAATATAGTAATACAATGAGTATTAAACTAAAATATATACTATCACAAAACCCATTTAATCTTTCAAAGATCACATCAATATTATTTGGGATAGTAAATTAACATGAAAAATGAGTGAATTAAAATTAAGTAAAATACTCTCTTATACTCTTTCATATATAAGTATTAAATTAAAATATACATCATCACAAAATTCATTGACCCTTTAAAAATTATCCTAGTATCATTTGGATAGTAAGAAAAATTATATGGTATGATTTGTGTCATATAACTTTAATCTCTTCCTTATGTTGAATTAAAATTTTTAATTCACTTAACTCTCAATTGTATGGTATAAAGACATGCATTTCAGAATAAGTCATATACTCCATCTCAATCCATCATATGCAGTGCTTGAGGCCTAATCGTACACAACGCCGTTTGTTGCTTCAAACGGACAATCGGAGCAACAGACCACACTGGTTGCTTTTTTTGGCGTGGGGAGAAAATATGCTCTCAAGTCCTAAAACAATATTCCAAACATGTCTCATTCTTATATTCTTAACACTTTCTGTTCTTTTCAGGTGGCATTGATAAACTTTGAAGGGGAAATAGACGAGGACTGATTGAGGAAGTGGGGTAAGAAGTCTTCCCCCCCCCCCCCCCCTTCCCCCAAAAAAAACACAAAAACTATGCTCAAAAATGCTGGAACAGAAGTATCTATTTCTGAGTCCCTCTTGCTTCCTTATCTCCCTCTGCACTGACCATGTTCTGATATTCCCAGAAAATATAGCATCATAACCCTATTATTTCTCTTCCTCATCAGAATCAGACTCTTGAAAAACAGGCTCAGGCTGGGTTTTTGCATATGCTGGAGCAATGAACTTTGGATCTTTTGCTGCAACATCAGCATATTTCAGGATAGCTTCTCTTGGATCTTCCTCCATCCACGTCTCCTTAATCATACCCCCTTGCTGCAATTACATAAAAGATATAAATATCTTCTAAAAGTCATTCTAAAGCAAGAACATTGATCAGTCAAGAAAAAAGATGACAACAAAATGCACACAAAAACAACAATACCTTCAGAAGATATTGAGTTAGTAAGCTTCCTTGACTTGCACCAACTCGTCCACCAAAGCCAGGTCCTGTTATGGGAAGTTCAGGCTTATGGGACTTCAATGGATCCTTCAGTACTTTCTCTCGCTGACGCTTACGGCTTGGCTGATCTCTAAATAGTGGTAAGGCATGAGGATTGTGAACAACAGGTTTTGCCTCGAAGTCATCAATGGATTTTTTCCTTGGTGCACGTGCAACACAAACAAGAGCTCCTCTCTCACTCAGGGTTGGGTCATAGAGTATGTGAGTTCCTCCTTGACCTTTATCACCAACAGTTGCCAAGATCTTCACAAATAGAGAAGTTCAAGAAGAATTATGATACAAATCATAAGCAACCGCGTTTTTCAGTGAATGCAAGATGACAAGAGAAAAATCTTCAGCATAAATTACCGGTGATATTAAGGTACCTGATTCAGTTTAGGATGCCAAGCACACTGCACAACACTACAAGTGGGGGATATACCAACTCTTGAAACAAGCTCAAGGTTTACACGATCATAAAAGCACAATAAACCTCCACTCGAACTCTCCCTTTCAATAGACGTTCCGGTAAAAAAGAGTTGCTCATCTGGACTAAAGGCAATATTTGTTTGTCCATAGTGATTTGGAAGATCTTCGAATACCTTTAGAGGTTCCTTCATTTTGCGCAAATCCCAAACCTGAGACGTACAAGAGGAAAGTCAGGTAAATAAGATAAAAGTAAGTCAACAAAAACATCAGATCTTAAAGCCTAAAGATGCCGCCATTTACCTTCAATGAATCATCAAAGCTTCTTGACAGTAAAATTCTCCCGTCAGTAGAAAACCTCAGACCAGTAATATCATCTAAATGCCCTTTGTCAACGTGTACGTCTGGCCTACTTCCCCATCCAGGCTTAATACTCCAAATCTGTGAAAATAAATGGATCAAACAATAAAAGGATAATGTCAATGACACATCAATTTTAAAAGCTGCATAGAATTATTGTCTTACTCCCCCATTAAAGTCAGTGAGAAAGGAAGCAGAAGGGTACCTGTATAGAACCATCTCCTATACCACCAGCAATGCATTTACCCTCATGATCCCATGCACATGTGGTGACAGGAACTCTTCCAGGTCTTGCAAGCTTTGGTTTGATAACCTGTCCATTAAATGATAGAATTGCATTGCTTAACTTCAACAACATCACCAAATTGTTAAGATTGCAGGATTTATAGCAAACATACATATGTGTGCAAGCCAACACACATACATGATACAGGTATATTCTTTTACTCAAGCCCAGTCATTATTACATTAATCATCAATTTTCCTTCAAGGCAAAGAAAAACAAATAAAATCCCCATTAGGAAAAGACTAATTCAAGAAAAATAACTATTGGGTGATATTAATCCATAAAATATTTCTTTTCTAAGAAATTTTGTTTAAAATTCACAATGCCAGTAACTTTGCAACCTAAAGCTAAGTTAGCAGCCAATAATACCAAGAAGCAATGAGTTGCTCTCAGGTACTTTTCTCAGCAGAACGTGAGTTTTTTATTAGAATATTTGAGCATCCTTAACAAACCCCCAACCCCCCCCCCCCCCCCGGGCGCCCCCAAAAAAAAAAAAGAAAAATTTCCTTTGTCCAGGTGGGACACTCGTTTTACAAACAGAAACCACCCTTAATATGAATTTCACAAAGATTCTATTTCAAAAGTTCTCTTCCCCAATATAAGGAAAATAAATGGTAAATTTATGCCCATACAGATACGCACATGCATGGAACTGCTCTAGGGAGAGTATTGTCACAGAAGAAGTGTAAGCTGAGGTTATATAAACCTGCTTCTGACTTTTGAAGTCATTTACATCCCATATACGCAATGATCCATCCTCTGATGATGTTAAAACTGTTTCCTTAGTTTTTGGGTGCCACTCTCCACATGTCAATCCAGATATGTGGCCTTTAGTATTTTTTAGGTCACGAATATACATGTCCCCCTTCACAAACTCTCCCAAAGTAAGCCCATCACGGTCATAGATCTGTTGCAAAGGGAAGATAAGCTTGGTTGATGGCAGATCACTAAAAGCATAAAAGAAACAGAAACAGAAAAAGCTGTTATGCACTACCTTTGCTTGAGCTGATCCTGTGACACACAAAAAGCGATCTGCACTTGGACTCCAGCTTAGATTGCGAACTTGATGACCTTCAAATGGCTCCAGTTGTCGAAATGATTGCAAACGTGAATTCATTCCTTGAAAGTCATACATACGTACTGTATAGTCATAACTTCCAGAAAGTACTCTAGACCCGGAGTGATCCACAGCAAGAGCTGACACAACCTGTTAAAGGTTACCCAAACGTACTTACACTCTGCCTTTCATTCCTCAACAGCCATTATAACGATTTGCAATATTTTATTTGGCTTCATAATAAGCTGTAAGCCTCTAACTAGAAAGTCGTGTCTTGCTACATCATAGACAGTTTTAGAGAACACTATTATCAGTAATATTTAAATTTGCGTAAAAATTTCCCTTGTAGAGGTACAGACTAACATATAGGAAAGTGCTATATACGCAAAGCCAGAGATAAACGAATTAACAAAAAGTTTCGAATTTTGAACATGAAAGATGGCAGGAATGGGCAACAAATTGAACATAATGCAATCCCATCATTTGTTAATCTGTTAACGCCATCACGCTCCCTCCCTCCCCCCTAAAAGGAAAAGGGTAATGAAGACATCAATACCTTAGTGTGGCCCTTAAGCACAATCTCATTGCTAAGCGGAATTCGAAACCGATTCCCCACCTCGTCTTCGTCTAAATCATCCTCAGAACTCGACGCGCCCAAATTCGAACCATGGGGTGGCCTTGGCGGGCCAATCATCTCGCCATCCTCATCCCCTTCTTCACCCGAACCCAAACCAACAGGCGGTCGAGGAGGCCCAATCATCGCACCATCATCCACTTCTTCCTCAGGCGGCCGAGGCAGTCCCACCATAACACCGCCACCCTCATCAGAGTTCACCGGCAGCGGTGGCCGAGGCGGGCCAATCGTAGAAGCGCCGTCACCACGATCGGCGGTAGAATCAGGGCTAGGGTTTTTGGAGTTGCGGAGGGAAAAAAGCCAGGCCTTGGAAGAGGAGGAGACAGAAGGGAGGTCACTGGCATTTTTGGTGTTGGTGGTTGTGGTAGAGGGATGCGAAGAAGAGGGTTTGGAGGTGAGACTGGAAGTGGAACGACGAGTGGCATTGTGGATGGATTCAAGAGGGGTTTGAGACTTGGATTGCTTTCCAAAGGTAAGGGGGAATTGAGCTCTAATACCATCATATATATCAGCCTCGTCCTCCATCGTTTTGGTCTAAGAATTCCTTCCAAATCAAAATGGAACCTTGCGCATCCACTTACTTCCAGTGTTTTGCTTCGACAATAATTTATAGGTATGCGAACCAGACACAGAAAATGGAGGGGCATGTGAGAAACAAGTTTAAGATGGATCGTCATGAGCCGTACCGGTGTATTCAGCCCGGCCCAATATTCATATCGGGCTTCTTGGGGTGCATCAAGCCCATAACATGAATAAACAAAATATGCCTTTATTTAAAGGTTGATATGAGTTTGACCTAATTTGGTATTACATTTGTTTTAAATGAGTTTTAAAATTGATACCCCAACTTAACTCAGTTTAAAATCAAATAACCCAGTTGATTGGTCTTTTTTTTGAAATTATTATAAAAATTATAAAAAAATTAATATAAATTTATATTTTATTTTTAAAAAAATTAAAATTTTTATATAAAATATTTTTTCACTTTTTTTAATTTAAATTTAAGGACGAGTTGAACTAACATACCTTTTAGAGCAAACTCAATATTTGAATTGGGCAAATTTTGTAGTTCAAACTAACTTTTTTTTTTTATGCTTGACCCAACTCAATTCAATTTGACCAAATACATTGAGCTTAATGTTCATCCTTAATTTTGCCTCCCCACCATAGGTACTTTTTTGTTTTCGAATTAGACCATAGATAAATTAGTAATATGTTGTAATATTTTTTAACTTGATTGACTTGCATTGTATAATTCCAGATAAGATCTATGACGTGGGAGCTAAAATTGTGTATTGTTACATCTACTTGTCTTATTATAACTTCATTAATTATTATTATTATTATTATTATTATTATTATTATAAAGATTATATTTATATATTTTTTATATTTTATTATTAGATTCTTTAATAAAAGTATGACATGTAAAAAATTTTTTAATATCTCATTATATTATAGTAAATTATAAAAATTATACACTTATCCATAAAAATTATATACTTATCACATTTTTATTAAAAATTTTGATAACAAAAATATAAAATTATATATATATGTCTAAAATTTTTTTTCTTTTATTATAACCATATATGGGGAAGCAATATCCTTAGATGGGGTTAACAGTCATATATGTATTTATATGTATAAAACTTTTTTTAGTATGTTCTTTGATGAATTCAACTTGCTTTTGAGAGAAAAACGTTATAACATGTCCAAAATATTGTTTGACATACCACTGCTCAATAACCCTGTTTAATAGTATCACCTAGAACGCAAACCGCAAACCGCCAACCGCCTACAGTGTAAGCACTATATTATGATTTAACCAAACTAGTGTATGATGACTATGGCGAGTCATTAATGATCAATCTTTAATTTTCTACCCTCCTGCAAAATTTAATCGTATGCTTTAAAATATTTTATATCAATACAACCAATAATACAAATGGATGGAAAGATTAAAAACAAGTTGATATTTGTATAAAACTTTATTATTATTTTTTTCATCTGCGGCTGTGATTTTGTGCATAGGGCTCGTTATACTTAATTGAGCAACCAATGTTGATGCAGAAGACTGGTCTTCTCCTTTCGCCCCCTCATTCTTAATGTGATTAATTAAACATGAAGATCGATATCAGTATTATTTAAACCCAACCATATACAAGATGCTAATGCTTGATATATTAATTGGTATGATGTATGAAAATGTATAATATTTGTTTGACTGATAAATCTATACACTTGTGAACATTTTATGTTACTTAACTATATAAAAAATTAAAAATATACATTCATTAATAAATATAGGAGATTTCTAGCTATAGATTACCAAAACACAAGCATAATAACATAATTTGTAATTACGAACTTTATATAATCATTTAAATTTTTAAGTCAAGAACTGTAAGTATGGAAAGGGAATAATACATTTGCATCACGACAAATTAAACTAAATCTAAGTACTTGATCAAAACATCTTTGTATGTTTTCTGAGAAAAGATAAAGTAGAAGACATGATTCATCAAAAAATAAAAAACACGACAATAAAAACGGCCATGTGTCAATACACAACCACTGCACGTCAATTTATAACCATATATAGTAAGGTCAAAGTTCAAATCTAAAAGAAAGTCCAACAAGAAAGTCATTATCAAATCGAACGAACATTATTTATGATTTTTTTTTTATAGTATTAATCAGTCAACTGATAGGGAGAGTCAGGTTTCAAATTCTATTCTATGTGTTTCAGAAGACACAATCAACGATGTCATCTTGCCCATAATAGATAATTCTTATTATATTCATTGCTGAATTATATCTTGCGAATTTATGTTTTATGCCCATTGATGCAGTTGATGGTAACGTTATTTCATGTTAAGAGATTAATTTCATATTATCAACACAACGAAATACTTGTAATTTTAGAGGATTGGCAATGATTTCTAGTTATAATTTTTTGTTATGCTTAAGTGGTCCGTTAGCATATTAAAAAAAAAGTTTTTAATATGTTGAAGAGACGTTAGTATCTATAATATAAATTTGCAAACGTATAGTAATACTTATTCTGTTCCTTGACAGTAGAAAAATTGAGAAAATCCAAGCAAAGCTTATAAAAAATTTTATTATAATTTTGTAACACAACCTCTCACATGTAAAAATGTTTTAATTAAAAAAATAGTAAGTGGGATTGAACTCTTGACCCTTCCATTATACAGATTCTGATATCACTTAAATTCAAAAGTTTAATGCGTTAAATGAAGATTCATATCCTAGTTTTCTCATAAGCTTTAGTAGGTAGTGTCATCATTAATTGTGAAGTTGCAGAATTTTTATATAGGTGACATCAAGGAAAGATCTAGTGCAGTACTGGGCACTCAAAGATCAGCCTTACAGATTTAT
This sequence comes from Erythrophleum ivorense, assembly GCA_026724425.1. Taxonomy (NCBI): domain Eukaryota; kingdom Viridiplantae; phylum Streptophyta; class Magnoliopsida; order Fabales; family Fabaceae; genus Erythrophleum; species Erythrophleum ivorense. Next base: position 419,699 of record JAIUCV010000666.1, on the reverse strand, counting down.
CACGTCCAAGGAATTTATGGAAGCCTTTCGATTATTTTACGTTGGGAGAAGCCTTGGTGATGAACTCGTAATTAACTCAATTTGACAAATCCAAGAGCCACCCAGTAGCTTTGACTACAGAAAAGTGTGGTGTCAGGAGGTGGGAACTGCTAAAAGTTTGCTTATCAAGAGAATATCTACTCATGAAGGGAAATTCATTTGTCCACGTCTTCAGTTTTTCCAGGTAGATTTAGACCTTGCAAATTCTAATTTTAGTGTCTAATAATGCTCCATTCACATTATTCAAATCTGAAGCTAATTTATATCCGCTCCCCCACCTTATAGGTTGCTGTAATGGCAATTATTGCTATGACCATTTTCCTCCGATCCAAGATGCACCGTGATTCAGTGACTTTTCCTCCAGACCAAGATGCACTGTGGTTCAGAGACTAATGGAGGTATATATGCGAATGCATTGTTCTATGCAGTTGTGGTGGTTATGTTCAACGGATTGGCTGAGCTTTCTATGACCATTGCAAAGTTCCTTGTGTTTCACAAGCAAAGGGACTTCCTTCTGTTTCCTTCATGGCCATATGCTCTTTTTGTATGGATCTTCAAAATCTCCGTATCCTTTATGCAAGTGAGTGTTTAGGTATTCCTCACCTATCATCTCATTGGATTTGATTTATGTCAGAACCTTGCCAATCCATCAAGAATTGAATGCAACGTGAGTACTTAAAAGAAAATGAAAAATAAATTAATTTTTAAAAATCAATACCTATTTCTATGTCTTTTGCTAAAGTTGTGACTTCCAACATCTATGTTGGTTAGATTATAGCCATATTTAAGCATTCAGATCCTTTGTGCACCCAAAATATGTGCATCGCATGCACAACGATGAAACAACAATGTTTTATCCGCACAATCACAACCGTACACGTGATCTGAAGATCTTTCGTGCGTTACGTCCTTTGGATCATATGAAACCTCCAAAAATGCAGTTCTCTCTCTCTTTTTCCCTCTCTCTCTCTCTCAAAACTCAGGTCTTGCGTCCTCCTCTCTACCCAACATGCAGCATTCCATCAAGCCTTCTTCATCCTCTTATTCCTCACTTGCATGGGTTTCACAAAGCCGTCATCCTCCTCCATCCTCCTCAAACGTAGCTTTCACAAACCCAGAACCCAGATCCTCCTTCATTCTCTTCTTTCCCTTTTGATCTGAAAGCATATTTTGATTAATTTGCTTTTTTCAGTTGACAGGGTTTATTATTTTGTTCTTTTATCTATTTTTTTGCCAATTTAACTTATTTAGAAGGAAGATTAATGAATAGATTCATGTGTTTTGTAATACTTTTGCTCGTCATAAATGTGCAAATTCATGTGTTTATGGCCATTGACAACTACTTTAAGAAAACATCACACTAGGCAATAAAAAAGAAAAAAATCCTAACATATAATCATTAAGACAAGTGAAAATTGAGATAAAACTCATTTCCAATGCCTTTTGTTTGTTTCTATGATCAAAAAATTTATATGTCTTCATTATGAATGAATGAATATTTTGCAAAGGAAACGGTGAGAACTATTTCAATTGTGAAATTGAGTTGGCTTCATTCTTGTAGGCCATTTGTCTTTTGAAAAGGGTTTATTTTATGAATTATAAATTATTTAAGTCATAATGATAAATAACACAAAAGCCTATAAGTGAAAAAATCCTTGAATTCATTGTAAAATTGTCTGCTATAAGTTAGGGTAGTAGATGAACTTGACAAAAAAACTTTGATTGAATTAAAAATGGTTTTGTTGTAACTATTCCAAAATTGTTAATTGTACATTAACTAACTTTTGGGACTACTTTATAAACTCTTTTTAAATGCTTCTTATATTCTAAGTGGAGAATGCTTCTCATTTAATGGGACTATTGATCTCAGAACATTAAAAGAATTTGCATGAATATTCTATCTTTAGAATCCCTGTCTCAGCACATGAAAAGAATTTGCATGTACTGAATGTATGCATTTTATTTTGTGGTACCCATATGTTGATCATTGTCAGTTTATCAAATGTGCATTTAGGGGTTTCAAATGTTTTTTACTAAACATATGCATGATACATGAATATGACATTCCTAGAAATAGGACACCCAATAATCAAATTTGTTTGAAGAAAACATTTTTAAAGTTATAAAACAAATAAAAAAATCATTTATCGGTCATAGCCAAAGGTGAATAATAACAACTATTTAATTACAAACCAACATCAGCCACCTTTCAATAATAATTTATGGATCTGTTTCAATTCCACCTCACAATAACAAAATTTACAAATTTGCTTCAATTACATCACAAAGTGCATATCAGTTATATAGCTTATAACACGTGACTGCATCCTAAAACTCAAAACATTGATTAATTAAGCAAAGCTTGACCTTAATAGCCATGGGATCATGGGGTGGTAACTTTTCCATTATGACAATAAGCACTGCATCTTAAGAAAATTGGGATATCTTATATGATGGCAAATATCTTATATAATAGTAAGCTTCTCCATTGCAATTAATAGGGTAATAGAAGCTAGAGCATATCAGACTTGGGCTTCTTTCTTTTTAGATTTTAGTAGTTGCTTGGAGGAAAACTTCCCCCCACCACCTTTATAATGGTGCAAAAAAAAAAAAATCAATAGATTAATTTATACTTTGTGCCAAACAAAAAAAAAAGTGAAACTAAAATACCATATATGTTAGTGAGAAACAAACAGATCGAATTGGAAATACAAATTATCTTATATTGTCATTCACATTTAATAGCTCCTTGCATTTGCAACCTATTCACAAACAAGTACAAAATTAAACTATCACATCTATTAAGATCACATGAATTTTTCAAGTGGTTGCCAGAAGATCATTGTGTGTTTCATGATAGATTAGATTGGATGGTAGTAAGCCATAAGAATAAATCTTCACTAATGTCATAAGGTTATCTAAAGCCATAACATTAAAATCTCAAAATAAGATGGCAGCTTGAAGGGATCAAAGTTAGACTAATCAAGAAATAATATCTTATGATGGAAGTTGAGTTCAATAATCTACTATCTCTTCTCATGTTAATGGGAATAAAATGACTTGCATTGCATGTAGGAATACTAACTGATAGCAACAGTAAAACCAAATAATATAGTACTTTTATTAAGAGTACCAATTGTTGTTATTTATCACCAATCGTTCTTATTTTTCAATATTAAGTAGAGACAAAACTAACCCAACTACAATCTTATTTCAAAAAAAATATATCACAATCTCAAAAATAGCAAATGAAAATAAAGATGAATGAAAGACTCCTTCTTCATTATTGGTTCAACTACTGGTTGCGTGAAAAGGATTAAGGTAGATTTGAGATTGAGAAGAATAAAAGCCAACTATAAATATGCAAATTTGCATTCAAGAAAATTAGAGAAAATGCATCACCTTAAAAATGAAAACCTAGCTTAGACCACCACTTCTAACCTTCTGGCAGCATAGAAGCAAGGCCAAGAAAGACAAAAGCTGAGGAAGATGAATTGCTGCAATTTGGATCGAGAATAAGTGATGTGATATGTAGAGTTCTAAACTTGCGAGATGGATGGCTAGAATTGCATCGAGATGGATGGCTAAGAGCATCTTAGAATTGGCTTTAAAACCTTGAAATGCGTGGCACATAGAGGAGCTTTGGATCACCCAAACGGCTATGATAGTGTAGAAAAAATGATGTGTTTCATCGTTGCACGCGGGCATGCATATCTTTGTGCTACGTAGAGAATCTGAATGCCATATTTAATCTTATTGACAGCTTGAATTTCCTTCATGAAAAAAAATGTGCACACTATTTTACAATAATAAAGATCTAATATAAAACTTTCATATTGATATTCCTTATATTTCATAACACATTTTTATCTTCTTTTTTTTTAACTTCAATAGGCTCATAACAGAGAATCCCAGTATGGTGGAGATGGTACTACTAGGCAAATCCAAAGGCCTAAAGTTTGTATAAGTTGGTGGCATCACAATTCAGAGATGTTTATGACAAAATTGAAATGTAAGTTCAACCATGGAAGACTTTATGAGAAGTTATTTCAATTACAAATATGACTTTGTAGGAGTGGCTTCAATTCTGGTGGTTGGTTTCACTAGTAGCATTTGCGTTGACTTTTGCCTTGTCTATCAAGATCTTTAATTTCCAATAGCATAAAGAATGAATATCATTCATTGCTTTAACCTAGTTTTGCATATTTTTAACCAATTAAATGTAACATAACCTTATAGCCAATGACATTTTATGCAATTTAAATTTTATGAAATTAACTTTAAAGGGAGTTTAGAGAGAAAAAGAGAAAAAGAAATGGGCTCACACCCTTTGGTCTTATATAAATGAGACCCACTTTCTTTGTATTTCTCTTTTTGAACTTATTTTAAAATTACTTCAAAAGATTTATTTCACATTTTACGTATAACTAAATATTTATTTATTATATCTTTTCATTGAGAATGACTATTTCTTTAAATGGTTTGACACTTTAACCTTGAGAGGTAGGAATTTTAGGTGAGATTCAAGAAATAACACGGTCATATTGTAGGAATGTTCTTTCAATTTTTTTTTTTTCTAAAATATGATAATGCTTTTGTTATCATGTTTTATGACATGTTATAAATATAATTTAAGGAAAATATAAATACCCCACCCATTTGTAAGTACCTTCTATATTATGAAAATTGATAAATACTTCCTTTCCACTATAATTTATATGCAAATATTCCTCTAAACTATAAAAACTGACAACACCTTTATTTCTCTGAACATGCATCTAAGATTTTTGGGGATGTTTTTTAAAATTAATTGTTACTTTGAAGATATATTAGAAATCATTTTCAAAATTGTTATGAAATACAAGATATTAAATCAAACTACTCAACATGCATAAATCCCAGTTTAAATTTAAAAAAAAAATAGCTAAATAAAAGTTTTAAAGTATTTTTAATTCTTTGATGAAAATATAACATATAAAAATAATTTTTAAAAAACTTAATTATATGAAATTGAGATGTAAAAAATTTATTTTTTATACTTTCATTAAAGAGCCTAATAATAAAAGAAGAAATTTATATATAATTTTTTATATTCATCTCGACAGATTCTCTAATTAAAATATAAAAAATTAATAAATCTCTAATTAAAATATAATTTTTTGTAAATAATTATATGATTATTTAATTAAACCATATATTTGTCATATTTTTATTAGAAAGCTATACAATTAAGTTTAGTCAATAATCAAAACATAAAAATTGTAATAATTTTTTTTAAATTGCTTTTTAAGGGGGGAAAACAAGGAAAGTTAGGCAGGCTTTACTTTGGGCTAGTTCCGGTTAATATCATTTTACATCGTATTTGGGCCTTATCTATGAACGCAAACGTTAATCGGCTATTTCGACTACTCCTTTTCCACTTAGACAGGTTACTTTTTTATGACGAAAAGATAAAGAAGAGATGAAAAGTTATTCCTTTTTTTTCCCATCTTTCCTTTTTTCGGGATTGCAAGGCAAATTGGGTAGTACAAATAAAGGAAAAGGGGAAAACGAAGCCCTAGATTTGGGTGATGAGTAAAACAATACTTACAAAATTTATTTGTTTAGATTTGGGTGTGGAGACTTCTATAGAAATTTTAAGAGTCTTAACTCAAATTTTGGGTAATATACCTAACCCGTCTTATATCCACAGTGTGTTTATATATATATATATATATATTAATAAGATATAATATCTTATGAGAAATAAAAACATACTATTTAAATAGGATTATACAAGTTTTGAATTATATTAATAATTGTTTGAGAGAGATTTTATTTTTTATTGTGATTTTGTATGAACAAATTTTATGTAGATGAGTTTTTATTTTATTTTTTTAAAATTGTTCCTTTTAAAATTTTTGGAGGTAAATAGATTTGTGTCCAAATTAAAAAATTTAATGAAGATAGAAAATATTTACAAATTAAATATAAAATTGAGAAGCATAATACTTTATTCATGACCATCCCAAAAAATTAGAGTAATGATTCTAATGTTGCATTTGATATACGAAAATAATTTTCATGGGAATAAAAATAAAAATGGGATGGGAATAAATTTTGATAGAGTAAAAATTCATAACCCATAATTATATTTGATATAAGATAAACAGAAATGAGAATGTCATTTTAATTTTATTTTTAGGTGGAAAAATTGCAAAAACTAAAAAAATAATAAAATAACCATAATACCCTTGAATGAAAAATGTAAACCATACTTTAGTTACTTTTCAAGGGCGCTTTAGTCATTTTAAGTGGGATTCCATATATAGAATGGGGGGGGGGGGGGGTTATTCCATCCCTTTTTTTTTTTTTTTGATAAAATGTTCATTCCCAAAAGTTTGAGAATAGGCATTCCCATGGCAATGAAGTAGACATATATACTTTAGCTCCAACAAAGCATGCTTCAATAAGGAATATCTCTCTTTCCTTTTGAATACCTCCAACCAAACGATTCTTTTGCAGGCTTTGATGTGGATAACGTCAAAAAGAAAGAACAGAGTAATAAAAACGTGTAAAAAAGAAGAAAAGTAACCACTAACCAGTAGTGGGTATTGGATCCAGTTCAGTTTTCCCAGAAAAAAGTCATACATATTAACCGCAATAAAAGAAAATGAAGAAACAAAGGATAGCATTTTATTGACAATAAGTATTAATTGATTATTCTTAGAAAGCTTGTTGCATATTGTAGACTATATCGATTGATTAATAATTTTTAAATTTTGAGTGAATATATGGAGGACGAAAAAGAAAAAAAAAAGAGTTGGTGAGATCAATTTTATAGCTATTTGTTATAAAATTCTTTAATAAAACTATAATATGTGCAACTAATTATATGAAGATTAGTTGAAAAAAGTGTTTATATATCAAGTTTTTATTAAATAACTTCATAATAAATACTTAACGAATTATTTTACAAATTAAGTATACTATCTTAATATGGAGATAAAGTTTACTTTTCTTCGGTCAACAGGATACCCAAAAAAAAAAAACAGAAGGAATGAAAACTGTAGTAATATAGAACAAGCTAGGATATCTTTTGGCACATTCCCTTGTTCTTTTTTTTTTTGGGTATTCTTATTTCCAAGGAAATATTCTCAGAACGCAGCAGTAACTGTACAGTTTCGTTTTCTGTTAGGGCAATTAAGGATGTATATCTTGCATGCATATATGTATATGACTTCAATTTTGGAACTATATGTGGTGATTGAATAAAGTAATTACATTTTGTCTAGTGAGTTCGCTGAAGTTGACCAGGAGATCCCATCTCTTGTCTATAATTTTCTAATAAGAAGAATCATTCTTAGTATTCTACGTACAAAATGGAACAATAATAAAGGGTATATTCTATTTAGCTCCTATGTTCTGTATCTGGGTACCATGCATGAAATTGCCAACAAAAACTGAAAGATTCTGTTATGTATCCATGATGGCAGCAAAACTATGATCTTCCGAAGCATCTTCTATCTCAAAGAAACCTATGGAAGGTATTTGATTCTTATCCCTATCGTTATTAATTATACCAAAAAATGGAAAATAGAACAAACAGAGGTGGTGGGTGTTATTGTCACGAATTCTTATCAACCTTTTTCATTTTCATCTGTTTGTTTCTTGTTGGAGGGGATCGAGTAGAGAGAGAAAGAAAGAATGAGCATCATTCATTGTTTTTGTCTCCTTATTGTATGGAGCATAGGCAGTTTTGACATGCCCGAACAGTGAACAGCTTCCCATATACACAGCTTTTTGAGTTGCTTTACACATGGTCGCATTAAGTAGTGCCACTGGTGGATTTGGCTTTTGATGAACCAGTCCGCACGGGCTAGCCTTATTTATAAAGTGCTAATGCTGGGGCAATTTGGTTTCTTAAAAGTCGTACTTTTACCTAAATATCAATGAAGGACCATCATTTGTTCCACAGTCGCGAACTTGTCTGCTTCTGCCATGGAATATTTATTTTCCAATCCAAATATTCACCGCATAAATGAGCTCCAGAACCTTCTTTTTTCAGAAATTCCACCTCCCATACTTGAAGCTGTATCAACTAAGAGGGGCCGATTTTCTGACACTTTTATCAGCATGTGAAGCAACTGGCTGACCTTGTATCTGGTCTTGTTTAAATAAATGTGTTATTCCGAAACTTGTATCTTAATATTAGATAGCTGGGATTGGTTTGCCTAATTAAATGTATCATTGTTTTGTAAATTTAACCAGCTCTTGTTTTTTTAGATTTTGCACCTGCAGCCTGATAAGTTGTTCACGAGCCAAGTAGACAAATGCATGTATGAAAGTTTGGGTTTCATTAGTGTTTTTAATTTTTTGTTGATGACTATTCATTAATTTAATACGTCTTATAATAAAACTGAAATAACTTAATTAATTGTTTTTTTTAATTCTTTCCAATCCAAAAGCATGTCTATGAATATAATTAGGTTTGGGGTTTAATTGCACAAAGTTGCCTTAAAATCTTATGACAGATGACAATTGTTCAAAAAGAAGGTAAATGTTTGACAAAGGTCGTATTGAGTTTTAAATTGTAATGATAAGATCTGGAGTGATGATATTATGAATTTTGAGACATTATAATTAAACATTAATTATAGTACAATAATTATTAAATATAAAATAATAATTTACTATATATTTCATGTGTAATAATTGTTAATAGAATTAATTTTATTTTTGTGTAATTAATAAATATAATTATAATTATACATTTCATAAAATAAACAAAGTATTACTATATAATTAACAATATTTTATAATCATTATATTATAACTAAATTTTATAATAATTCTAGATTTATAATATTACTATTTCATGACCTATTTGATATATAAAATATAAAAAAATATATGATTATGAAAGAAAATCAAAGAAATAATTTTGAGAATAAAAATAAGATTTAAGTTTCTATTTTAAAAAAAAAAGTAATAAAATATTATTAAATAATAATTTTAAATATATAATAAATATTATATAAAAATAATTCCTTTATATAAAAATTACTAATTAAGTTCTTATATGATTGCGGGGAAAATAAAAAGCTTCAACATTTATAATGGTAAAGACGCGGAACCCCTGGCTTTTGTGTCTGAAAAGCATACAGGCAGGCAGAATTGATTCTAAATAGTATACTAGCTAGCAACTTGTTTAATTAAAATTTGGGTCTTGTTAATACAGGGAATAGAAGAAGTATTTATTAGTTTTGAGTTTATAAATTATGGATTATTTTAATATAAAAATTAATAATAAATATTAATTGCACTTGCTTATATTTATGAATGACAAAAACATTGTTTATATCACTTATTCAGCTTTATTTAAAATCTCATTCAAATTTTTAATATTGTTTTATTTTTATTCATTTTTATTTCACAAATATTTTAACATATATGAATTGATGGTTACAAAATAATTGACATAATTAAAATAATAATAATAATATCTAAAAATTTATGTTATTTTATTTTATCTTTTTTAATTCACTTGATTAAAATAAAATAATATTCAAATGAGTTTTTGACAAGTTCAATTAATTTTTTTTAAATGAAATAGAGTTAAATAAGTGATTGAAGCTAATTTTATTATTAAAAAGTAAAAATAAGTACGTGCAATTAATATTTACTATCAGTATTTTTTTTTATTTTTACATCAGAATAAATCTTAATTTATAAACTCAAAGTTAATAAAAATTTTTTTGAAGCTCTGCTTGGTTAGCAAAGCCTTTAGAATTTTATTAATTGATGTAAAGTAGTGCTTTACCTGTAGGATTTTAATGTTAATTTCTTTCAAAAGTTGGCTTCTGAATAGACGTCGCGCAGAACATAAAAGCATGCTTCCGTCTGAAATTTGACTCATTACTTTAAATCATGTATGCACAACTAAAGTAGACGATAAAAGAAAAGAGTGAAAGAGAGAGAAAGACCTGTTCAAGTAAAGTAGCACATTAAGGTCCATTATTCTCCAAAAGTTTGTCCTATCCATATAAAATTACATGCAAGTGGCATACAGAAAATGCTCGACTCAAAAGCTCCTAACTTTTGTACGTCCACAAATATCTGATGGAAATGAGTCTTTATCTGATTAATTCACCATGGTTGATTTTATTGATTAATTTATTTGTTAGTTGCCTTGGACTGAAAGACCATGATCTTGCACTTATGGTTGGAACAAAAATTAATATGGAGCATCTCTTCCATGAAATACTCAACTAGTTCCGTTTGCAAACGAAGCTTCAGAGTGGAAACACTACATGGCATATAATTATATTTTATTTAGTCATATATTTGTCCTATCTTACAATTACAAAATCGCATGCTTAGAGTAAAATTTTAAAACAATTACCAGGCAGATATTGATTAGACCATGCATTAATACAATAGTGGTGATTAATCACACCAATAGACCGGCTAGCTTGAAACTATCTGATCACTTTAGATTGGGCATTGAATCAGCCATTAGTTGGTTTAGTCTAGCCTAATTTAATCCTTTTAATTAAAAAAAAATTACAAAGATTTGTATGATAAATTTTTTTTAAAGAGTTATTTTATAATTTTTACTATAAATTAAAAAAAAATCTAACCAATCCAAGAAACTAGCCTAACTTAGTGTTAGATTGAACTGGGTCAAACTTCTAAACTTAAAAAATAAAATCCAGTTACAAAATCAAACCAGATACTAGATTAAATCAATACACATCCCATGATATAATGGGATACGTTGCATTAGTTATGCAGTAAATATGAATGGATACTTCTATTGTGAAATTAGGGGATCTTGTTCCTTTGCTTGATAGGCATACTATTTTGGTGTTTGTTAACAGTTGGTTTTTCCTCATCACCTTTTTTATTCATAAAGAAAATTTATATAATTAGTTTTTTATTAAAATAAAAGCTTTAAGATTTCTTATGTATTACGAGAAGTGAATCAATGTTTCATGATCCTTTTTTGAAAATTAATTTGTCGCTGTTAATTGACTTTATTTCTGCACATGCGGCGTTCGTCAAGAATTAATTTTCTCAGTTACTCTTATTGTCAAAAAAGAATATATATTATTTAGGATCCACACGTATTCTGCAACAATGTACCAGAGATATTTCACTCTTGTCACATTAATTAATATACAATAAGTATAAAAAGATTGTCCATAAAAAAAAAATATTCGGGAAAATGCTTTTTTCGTAAATTTGGCACCAACCAGCGAGGATGCATGGACACATGTCATGTCTATTTCATATCCATTTCCCACTAAGCACAGGGTGGGCAGATACAATCTGAAAATGTCTGCATTCATTAGGCTGGCTTGTTTAATTTAATACAATAGTGAGTTGAGTTTAAATTTTGTTGATTATATTAACTCAAATCACTTAATTTATTGGTTAAGTGGATCAATTGTTGGATTTTTTTTGTTATTTTAACTCTTACTGCAAATATTAATTATTTAAGATAAGATTTAAAAGAAATTTAAAGAAATTTATTATTTATTTTATTTTATTCTAATTATTTTTATGAGGCTTAATCTAATTAAATAATTATTTTTATTTAATTATTAAAGCTTAAAATAATTGTTTGAGTGTTTAAATTTTAAATTTAATTATTTGAAATAATTGTTTAAATCTTGGATTATGTTTATTATTATAATAAATTTTATTTTATTTTATTTTGTTGGTGGATTAAATAAGTCAGCTCTTTTAACTAATTAATTTTCCTTTTATCTTTCTAAATATATACCATACATTTACTTATTAGATATAAAAAATTCAAATCCCATCTTATAACTTTGTTATTGACATGGAGCCATTAGTTATTCTTTTTTTTTTTTTTTGGGGTTTTACTTAACAGAGTAGTTTTCCTCGTATTATTGTCTTCATGCTCGTACAGTGATTTTTAAATTATGTCGTGTCCCTCTTTATGATAAATGGCAACAGCGACATCGACAATAGAGACAGTTTATGTTGCCGCTTCACGTCACATGCGTATTACACCACGCAGTTCCATTAAGATTCTCTTAATAACTTAGTTTATTTAAAAGATAAATTAAAATAATAATAATAAATAAATCATAAATAATAAATAATTTTTAACTGGCTAGTGTTGTGTTTAATTAAGATACTTATATAATTAATCTGCATTAGTTTAGAATTTTATGACGCAAACAGCAATGGGTCCCAAAACCTATTATTGCATGGGCAATAATGCAAATTTTGAGTTGTTCAAATTTAGTAATATAGTCTAAAAACATGTCTATAATTTTTTATGTGCTCACATGCATGTGTTATAAGAGTTTTTTAAGTATATTAATCTTTATAAGTCTAAAGTCATTCAACTTATTTTACCAATACTTACAAGACAAAAATAATATTACAAAATCTTAAGATCAAGCAATAGCTGATACTAATATATATCTAAATATATAAAGACATAAACTCTAAAATACAAAAATAAGACCTTACATTTAGTCATTATTCTTAAAAAATGGTCGTCCCATCCCAAAGGCACATAACGCACTCTAACAACAACAGGTAGTCTCTCGGTTATTTTTCTAATCTATGAGAGAAAATTTATTGTATTTCATTCAAATAACTAATTAATATAAATCTCTTAAGCTAAACATTTTTATTTTTTATTTGTTATATTCTCGATACCAACAACATACATGAAAAATAAATGGATATGATTTTAGTTTTATTCTAAATTATTATGTATACAACAAGTTTAAAACATTTTTGTCTCTTTGATTTTGTAACAAATTTAATTTGATCTCTTTAGTTTAAAATAAAAAAAATATTGTCTTTCAATAAACTTTTTTTGCGGTAAAAAAGTGATCCAATTTTATTATTTTATCTTATACTTCATTTAAATTTAATATCATATTTAACAATATATTAACTTAAACATTCAATCTAAGTGTGAATTAATGATATTAAATAAATAAATAATGTCTAAATCAATAAATTATTGAATTTAGTATTACTTTTTGTACAGATTACGATATAGAGGAACTGAATTAAATATTTTAAAAAATAAAAAATAATATTATTTGATTTTAAATTAAGACAGCCAAAATTTTCATAAAATTAAAGAAATTAAGAGTATATCTACACCTAAAAAAAATTTAAAGAGGTAAATATTAATTAATATGGGTGATGCGAATTCAATGACCGCAAATTTAAATATTTTTTATTTTCACCGAAAAACTATTATTATGGCACCGCTGCAAGGCGTGTGTCTTGAACTAATTAAATAAATAAGTAAATATAATATGATAAGACATATATAGATAAAAAGCTTTTATTACATTGCGAGTTAAACAAATAAAAAGAATATAATATGATTTTTTTTAATGATATTTTTCGTAGTATTGTAGACAAGTAATACTATAACTTCTTCCTTTTCGTTAATAACAAAGTGTAGAACAGAATTTTCAGAATAAACTATATCTCAGACAAATTTATAACACTCTCGCTTTCGCTTTTACATATTCTATAAGGTAATTCAAGTAGTGATGAGATTGTCCATAAACTCCCAAGGCATTTTCCTACGTCCAGTATTTAGTTGTTGGCTATCAAATCACAAAATAGAAGGCCTTTGATTTCCACAATAAAATGTGCCCACGAACACCACTATTTTTTTTTTTTTGGGGGCTATGATGTCAAAGGTGTGCGATAACTTTTTGTGGCCGTAAGTATATATCAACGTGACTTTAAAAATTCAAATTACTTCTTTTTGGTTACGTTAAGCAAGTTTAGAAATAAGTGTATAATTTATTTGTTGGCCAAAAAAAGTGTTTAATTTATTTAACCGGTTCAGATATTAAATTGCGTGTGAACAAGTGGCATATTTTATAATAGACAAAAGGGGTCCTGATTCATATTTTCTTGTGCAAATTATGTTGCGCCATGTTTATATATATCTTGCTCAGTTGAAGGAAAAAAAAATGGTGGCAAGAACACCTGGGAAAACGATTTGATTCTTCAAATATATTAATATAAGATGTAGCTCTTGGATCTGAATTAAAACTAAATTACAATTGTTAAATATCTCAGTATTCAAGATACCAATGAACAATAAGCAATAATTAGAGAAGGATATAAATTGCGTTTATTTCAAAGTATATCAGTTAGAATATGGCACATTTCGCGGTATGATACCTTATCCCAAATTCCAATTCACCGAATAATTTCCATATGTCGAATTCAAAGACAAAAAAGGAAACCAAACTCCACTATTTTACCTCTTTATTTTCCAGCTAGGACCAACGAATGCCCCTCGTTTTAAGCTACTAAACAAATTTCCAAATCTGTCATCTTTTTATACTTTGAAGCGCCAGTTCACAAGGGAAGATCTCAATTCACGCCACGTGTCATCTAACATCCTGCAAAACTGCATTTTCTTTTTAAAGCAAATCCCCATCGTGTCATTTGTTGAACTTAATAGTCAAATAAACCACTGCACGATTAAAATTCCCTCACCTAAAAGTCAAGAAAGCCCTCACAGCCATATATGCCGATAGTCATCACCTACCAGAAGTCCTTTCATCCATCCCCCATTTTCCAAGAAAACCAGAGAATTTTTATGCTTTTATCACATGATCATCTATTTTATTTTTCAAGAGAACAGCCAAAGAAGGTGATAAGTGGGCTAGCTGATGATACACCCACATGGAGCAAAATCAGATGACCTTGGCAATGGCACCCATGCCAATTCTTAAATCTTTTTGGCATGAAATTAAGTTACAAAGTTTTCTTTTTCTTTTTATTTTCAGAAACAAACATAAATAAAATGATAGATATAGGGGTGAAAAGGGGAGGGGGGTTCGTACTGGGTTTTTAACTTATTTACAGAGAATATGTGGTTCTCAGTGCTCCTGTCTAACAAACATGTTTGGAGTGCTTCCATCTTCAAAAAAGCAAATGATTATGCCATCATACTCATCTCTCTCAGCTGAATGCCACTACCACTATGACGACAACCTGTAAAGTGGTAAACCAACAAAGCTATTAGGTCCTTTATTTTAAAACATTGAACAATGGACACAGTCCACCCGGGATCTATGATTTTGTGGACTCATCAATCCTATCATGATCACATCAGTCGCCGAGTAGTACACCCACGCATGAAATTAAAATTCCCTTATTAATCTTCAGCAACAAATTAAAACGCAAAAAGTTGAAAAGATTATATATTCTCTTACCCTCACCTTTTCTATTTCTTCATGCCATTGGGTTCCTCACAAACACCCACACTAGCCGGCTATATATAATATCGAATGCCACTGATATGGTGAGCTTAAAAATTCAAGATCTTCCGCATCATTCCATTTTCTATCGGGGGTTTTATATTTTTTCCCTTTTCTTTCTTTCTCTCACCGAAGGTAACGTTTTTTTTAGCACCTGCTGCTACATAGGCTTATTTATTTATTTGAAATTACCTCCTCTCTCTCACTCGCCAAAAGGACCTATTTTTGAGCATCTGCTTCAAAGGTTCTGATTCCCACACGCAACTGTTGACAATTGCATACAGGTAGCAAAGTTAAAAACGAGAATATTAAAGAGAGCAGAAGAGAGAGCTCTCTCTTTCTGTCTCTCTGTTTCTCTGTTTCTATTCCACATTGTTATAAGCCTGGCCTAGCCTAGCCTACTCATCCCCACCGTTGTCGTTCTGTGATCACCCTTCTGTTTCTCTCTCCCTCGTTCTTTCTCTATCTTTACCAGCTGGGGGGTCTAAGAGGTGAAGCTTGTTGAGCTATACTATACATATTGATCACTGGCTCGCCTCGACAATCCGCACCGGCTCTTCTGGGGATTTGGATTTACCCAATTCAGTTTTTTGGTATTTTCCTCTGGAAATTTTGATTTCTACTCCTGCTTTTGTCCCTTTCTGTTCTTAGATAACGTACGACAGTGAGACGAACAAACTTCAAGCTATTCTCTTCGTCTTGGTTTTCCGTGTTTGTGAGAATCTGTTCTGTTTTGTTTCCGTGTGCAATGTGTCCTCAGAATCTATCTCCAAATACACATTTCTCTTCTTCGTCTCCCTCCTGGTGAAATGCCCTTCTTGGCAAGCTTCGATCTCTTCTTCTGCTTAGCTTCACACCGACTCACTCCTCTCAATTGCCGTGATTTCATTAATGGCTATCTCGCAATTGCTCGATAAAATCTCTGCTTCATCATTACCATTAGGATCGCCGAATTCCCTTTTGAGAACGATCCTAGGATTGCCCGTGTTGGAACTAGCCGCAATCTGCGTCAACTTGACTATTCTTCTTGTGTTTCTCCTTGTAATCTCAGCAAGACAGATATTCGTGTGTGTTGGTCGAATTCGAATAAGTAAGGACAATACCACTGCCAATCCAAATCCAATTCGTCGTAGTATTATTGATGGGGAAATACATGACGTTAGAATCGGTACCAGTTTCAAATTGTCATTATTGTGTTGTTTCTATGTGCTCTTTGTGCAAGTTTTGGTGTTAGGATTCGATGCAGCAGCTTTGATCAGAGGAGTGACTAATGGGAAGACTGTGAACTGGTCACTTCTTTCTTTGCCATCTGCACAAGGTTTAGCTTGGTTTGTAATAAGCTTCTCCGCTTTGCATTGCAAATTCAACGTGTCCGAGAAGTTTCCGTTTTTGTTGAGGATTTGGTGGTTTGTCTCATTTGTAATTTGTTTGTGTACTTTGTACGTTGATGGGAGAGCACTTTTGGTGGAAGGTTCAAAACACCTTCGCTCTCATTTTGTGGCAAATTTTGCTGTCACTCCAGCTCTTGCTTTTCTGTGTATTGTTGCAATTCGAGGTGCTACTGGCATACAAGTTCGTAGAAACTCTGATCTTCAAGAGCCACTACTTCTTGAAGAAGAAGAAGCAGCAGGGTGTCCCAAGGTTACTCCTTATAGTGATGCCGGGCTTTTTAGCTTGGCCATTCTCTCCTGGCTGAACCCGCTTCTTTCCATTGGTGCTAAGAGACCGCTTGAATTTAAGGACATTCCCCTTCTTGCGCCAAAAGATCGAGCTAAGACCAATTATAAGATTCTGAACTCTAACTGGGAGAGATTGAAGGCTGAAAATCCTTCAAAGCAGCCTTCATTAGCTTGGGCAATTCTCAAGTCATACTGGAAGGAGGCAGCTTGTAATGCCATCTTTGCTGGCACGAATACTCTTGTCTCATATGTAGGTCCATACATGATTAGTTACTTCGTTGATTACTTAGGTGGAAAGGAGAATTTCCCGTATGAAGGGTATATCCTTGCGGGGACATTCTTTGCTGCAAAGCTTGTGGAGACCTTAACAACAAGGCAATGGTATCTGGGGGTGGACATCTTGGGTATGCATGTTAGATCAGCTCTAACAGCAATGGTATATCGAAAGGGACTCAGACTCTCAAGCTCGGCCAAGCAAAGTCACACAAGTGGAGAGATTGTTAACTACATGGCTGTGGATGTTCAGAGGGTGGGGGACTACTCTTGGTATCTTCATGACATGTGGATGCTTCCTCTACAAATTATTCTTGCCCTTGCAATTTTGTACAAGAATGTTGGACTTGCTTCAATTGCGACATTGATTGCTACAATCATTTCCATTGTTGTTACTGTTCCTGTGGCTAGGATACAAGAAAATTTTCAAGACAAATTAATGGCTGCTAAGGATGAAAGAATGAGGAAAACATCTGAGTGCCTGAGGAATATGAGGATCCTCAAGCTGCAAGGTTGGGAGGATAGATATCGAATACAATTGGAAGAAATGCGTGGAGTAGAGTTCAAGTGGCTCCGGAAAGCCCTCTACTCTCAGGCTTTCATTACTTTCATCTTCTGGAGCTCCCCTATATTTGTTTCTGCTATCACTTTTGGCACTTCGATATTGTTGGGGGGTCAGTTGACTGCAGGTGGAGTTCTTTCTGCTCTGGCTACTTTCAGGATCCTCCAAGAACCTTTGAGGAATTTTCCTGACTTGGTATCGACAATGGCCCAGACAAAAGTTTCTCTTGATCGCATATCTAGTTTCCTGCAGGAGAAAGAATTGCAAGAAGATGCAACTACGAACTTGCCACGAGGAGTTTCTGATATTGCCATAGAGATTAAGGATGGAGTCTTCTGCTGGGACCCTTCTTCGAGGCCTACTCTATCAGGGATACATATGAAAGTGGAAAGGGGGATGCGTGTGGCTGTTTGTGGCATGGTTGGTTCTGGGAAATCAAGTTTCCTTTCTTGCATCCTTGGAGAGATTCCTAAGCTTTCTGGTGAAGTATGTTGGCCAATTCAAGCTCTTAATTCCATCTTTATAGTTTTTTATTTATCGGTATTTGAAATTATTCCTCTGATCTGTATCAGTAAAGAGGTTTTTTCGCTAAATGTATTGGAATATTTTGCAGGTAAGAGTGTGTGGCTCAGTCGCGTATGTCTCCCAATCAGCATGGATACAGTCAGGAAATATAGAGGAAAATATTCTCTTTGGAAGCCCGATGGATGAAGCGAAGTACAAGAGAGTTCTTCATGCTTGTTCACTTAAGAGGGACCTGGAACTTTTCTCTCATGGAGACCAAACAATTATAGGTGATAGAGGTATAAACCTGAGTGGAGGCCAGAAGCAGCGGGTGCAGCTTGCACGAGCTCTTTACCAAGATGCTGATATTTATCTCCTTGATGATCCCTTCAGTGCAGTTGATGCCCACACTGGATCAGAATTGTTTAGCGTTAGTTTTTCTTGACATATAGAGATATAATTTTTCTGTTTAAGTGAATCAGATTTGGCTTAATCTATGGTATCGAACTGCAGGAGTACATATTGACAGCATTAGAAGATAAAACAGTTATTTTTGTGACCCATCAAGTGGAATTTCTCCCTGCGGCTGATATGATACTGGTATGCCTATATGGATTTGTCTTACTCATTTGTGTATTAATGCATTAAAGGCCTAATTACAACAACAACTACAAAGTCTTTTTCCACTAAGTGGGGTCAGCTAATTAATGTCTAAAATTTGTTGCAAGTGTTTTAGTTTTAAGATCTTTAAATTATTCAATGAAAATTTTAGAACATGTTTATTGGAACAATTAAGACATTATCTATTTCTTTGCTTATTTAGTTATGGAAATTTCTTTATTTCGATATTGTTCTGTTTTATAACTCTGTCACGAATGAAACTTTTAGAATTGGTGATTACGATACTTTCAATTTCTTTTAAATTTCAAATAATTTATATTTATTACAATATTGATTCTTAGTCTCTTTGACTGCCATTTTTTTAGTGGTTTATCTTTGTGTACGTAGATATTTAGTTTTTCCAAGGACTAGGCGGAATCCTCTCGCTAATATTTTCATGTAGAATCTTATATTGATCTTCACTTTACCAAGTTCTAAGTTCTAGGCTATTGAAATTATGATCCTTCACTTGATATGAAGTGAAAAGATATTTTTTTTAAAAGATAAAAAAGTGAAATTTATATTAACTCTAAATCTTTTTTCCCCCCCTGCTCTTTAAAGGTTCTTAAAGAAGGCCGCATAATACAGGCAGGAAAATATGATGATCTTTTACAAGCAGGAACAGATTTTAAAACTCTAGTTTCGGCTCACCATGAGGCCATTGAGGCTATGGATATTCCTAGTCACTCAGAAGATTCAGATGAAAATTTGTCCTTGGATGCATCTGGTATGGCCAGTAAAACATCCATTGTATCTGCAAATGATATAGACAGTCTGGCAAAGGAAGTGCAAGAGGGTTCATCAGTTTCAGATCAGAAAGTAATCAAGGAGAAGAAAAAAGCAAAACGGTCAAGAAAGAAACAGCTTGTTCAGGAAGAGGAGAGGGTAAGAGGTAGAGTCAGCATGAGGGTGTACTTGTCATACATGGCTGCAGCATATAAAGGCTTACTGATTCCACTCATAATCATTGCACAAGCATTATTTCAGTTCCTTCAAATTGCTAGTAATTGGTGGATGGCTTGGGCAAACCCTCAAACTGAAGGAGACCAACCCAAAGTAACTCCTATGGTTCTTCTTCTGGTGTACATGGCTCTTGCTTTCGGAAGCTCTTGGTTTATATTTATAAGGGCGGTTCTGGTAGCTACATTTGGTCTAGTAGCCACGCAGAAGCTTTTTTTAAAGATGCTTAGAAGTGTTTTCCATGCACCAATGTCTTTCTTTGACTCCACCCCAGCTGGAAGGATATTGAATCGTGTAAGTTCTTTTTCTTTAAAAAAAAAAAAAAGCTCGAGGCCTATCTCTCAACGTATGGTGTACATCATATAATCGGGGTCATCTGTATCTCACCAGGTATCGGTTGATCAAAGTGTTGTGGATCTTGACATTCCTTTTAGACTAGGAGGGTTTGCTTCAACGACAATACAACTTATTGGCATTGTTGGTGTAATGACGAAAGTTACCTGGCAAGTTTTGCTTCTAGTTGTCCCAATGGCTGTGGTTTGTTTGTGGATGCAGGTAATCATAATCTTTCAACTTGAATTTTTTAACCTTTCAAACTGCTGTTTAAAAAACTTATGCAAGGGAAAAAGAGTCGCATGTTCCTAGCTTCATTTGCTAGTATTTCTTCTTAGTAGTTTGGTTTTGAAGTTTAAACAGGTATGATGCATCTGGACATAGTCATCCATCATCATCAATTTGTTTGCCTACATCCCAGTGTGCTATGATTGATTTAATGAACCACACTAACCATCAACCTATTGTATTGTAGAAATACTACATGGCTTCCTCAAGGGAACTGGTTCGTATTGTAAGCATCCAGAAATCTCCAATTATACATCTTTTTGGTGAATCAATTGCTGGAGCAGCCACCATCAGGGGTTTTGGACAAGAAAAAAGGTTCATGAAGAGAAACCTCTATCTTTTGGACTGTTTTGCGCGACCATTTTTCTGCAGTCTCGCAGCTATTGAGTGGCTCTGCCTGCGCATGGAATTACTGTCAACCTTTGTATTCGCTTTCTGCATGATATTGCTAGTGAGCTTTCCACATGGAAGTATTGACCCTAGTGAGTATAAAATTTCCCCAACTTCCTTTGTCTCCTTATTTTCACAAGGGTTATACCTAATCCTGGAGTAGTAAGTTTAGTGATTTTATTAGAAACTGTTGCTGGAAAATGATCCTTCTTATGACACATAGCATGAAACTGAATAATAATCTATAAGAGCAAGGTAATTTTGCCCACTGATTGTACATCATTTAGTCTAGGGTTTGGTTACTGTTGCCTTTGAATTCCTCAGTATTGCATAAAGTTATTAGGAAAGGGCTTCAATGACGGTGAATGCTGATTGACATGAAGATGAGGGATATACTATAAAATAATATTCTGTTGCTAATCACTATTACTTTTCTGTATAGGCATGGCTGGACTTGCTGTGACATATGGCCTGAATTTAAATGCACGCCTATCACGGTGGATTCTTAGCTTTTGTAAGCTCGAAAATAAAATAATATCTATTGAAAGGATTTATCAATACAGCCAAATTCCTAGTGAAGCACCAACTATTATTGAAGACACTCGCCCTCCATCCACATGGCCTGAGAATGGGACAATTAGTATAATTAATTTGAAGGTACCTAGTTAAGTTTCATATTATGCATTTTGCATAGGCTTATTCTTTCTTCTTTTAAAAGGAAATATATTAATATTTGATCTCAGTTTCTTTTGTTACAAATGCAATTTCATTTTTAGCCATTTGCCCTGCTCTGTTACTTTTAAAGGTTCGTTACAAGGAGAATCTTCCTTTGGTGCTTCATGGAATATCCTGCACATTTCCTGGTGGGAAGAAGATTGGGATAGTTGGACGTACTGGCAGTGGCAAATCTACTATGATACAAGCATTATTTCGGTTGATTGAACCATCAGGTGGGAGTATCTTTATAGACAACATTAATATTTCAAGCATTGGCCTTCATGACCTTCGAAGCCGTCTGAGTATCATACCTCAAGATCCAACCTTATTTGAAGGGACCATACGAGGCAATCTTGATCCCCTTGAAGAGCACTCAGATAAAGAGATTTGGGAGGTTAGTACGTTTACTCTGATGAATAAAATTTGCTATCAGATGATTATTTTCGACATCTCCTTCAATAAATAAAAGGATGATTCACTTGTATCATACCTACTCAAGTTCGAGGTTATGCTCTGATGGTTATTGGATTTTAATTTTTCACAGGCACTAGATAAGTCTCAGCTTGGAGAGATTATCCGTCAGAAAGAGCAAAAGCTTGATACGCAAGGTAGGCAGAATATACCCAGTTTGTTTTCTTCCCCATATCCCCTAAAAAGAAGGAATGGAGAAAGGTTTGGAGTCACAAGTAGCTATCGTAATACTTGTTCTCAAATTTGCAGTGCTTGAAAATGGAGATAATTGGAGCGTAGGGCAGCGGCAACTCGTTGCCCTGGGGCGGGCTTTACTTAAGCAGTCAAGGATACTTGTACTTGATGAAGCAACAGCATCAGTAGATACGGCCACTGATAATCTTATACAGAAGATTATTCGAACAGAGTTTAGAGACTGCACTGTGTGCACTATTGCACATCGTATTCCTACTGTTATTGACAGCGATCTAGTTCTGGTACTCAGTGACGGTGAGTGAATTTATATCCCATTATTCTACCTGTGTTCTTTCCTCAAATTATACAACTGTAGGATTTGCAATCAATTTGACATTATGGGGTTAGAATTATTATCTTTGGAAAGTTATTCTCTCCTTTCTGTAATAATACTAGGCCGTCTAATGTCATTCTCTGCTGTTTTCATCCGGGGAAAACATAAATTTTAATTTTTTTGCAGGTCGAGTCGCAGAGTTCGACACACCATCACGACTATTAGAGGATAAGTCATCTATGTTTCTGAAGTTGGTAACTGAGTATTCATCAAGGTCAAGTGGCATACCAGATTTTTGAACTGGATGGCATGCCTGAAAGCCTTTGAATGTGGGAGTAGCGAGAGAGCTCAAGACAGTTCAAAAAGTTGAAGCAGCAAGTGCGGCCTCAGTTGCTGCTGCTGCAGCATTCGGCGCATTCAGAGACCAAAAAGAAAAAGGGAAGGAAAAAAGGTGTTAAGTGCCCCCACATGAAGCAAGCAAGCAAGCAAGCACTCAAATGGGAGGAAATTATTAGATTCTAGTTTGAAAGTTCATTCATTTTGAGGAATCCATGCATGGATGGATAGCATGCTTTTGTAACACAAAATAAGATGACCTCACTGTCATTACACAAAGGTAAATAAGGGCTGGCCTTTCAAACTGGGTTCAATCATGTGCAATAATAAGTAGTAATCAGGCACTAGGTTTTTTGATAGTCAGGGAAAGTGTATTTTGTATTCCACGGTTTCTTGCTAGCAGAAATTCAGAATTAGTTAATGTTTCTCTTCTAAATAGTTGGTTAATATTCTCATTTTTCGCACATTTTATCTGATTGTGCATTTAATTGTCTTTTACTGTATCTTCATCCAAAAAAATCGAACATGCAACGATAAAAAGTTGACTAATTCTATGATCCAATTGTTCCGGGCTACCTATCAGTAATCTTATTGGCAGTTGAACTTTACATATTCTCTAATTTTATCTTTTTATTATTAAAATTTATATTCAATTTGACGGTAAATAATAATTGCATCAATGTAGTGATTGGACTACACTGTCACGGCCTTGGAACTTTTCACCCAAAATCCTCAACCGTGCCGGCCTTAGCTTGATCAACTCCCTTGATTTTGGCTAAGTCAGCCGAACCCTCAAGTGTAGGCAAGATGAGAGAATTGGAAGCTAGAAGAGAGAACTTGAAGAGAACACTTGTATTGCTCAAATTCTTGGATGTTTACAAATGAGGATGGTGGAGGTATTTATAGGCCTCCCCCTTATTCTAGAACTTTCCCACATCCTTAATGGACAGATGGGATCAATCCTATCCTACGGTCTATATTAATTCTCTAGAATGTTCCTACTCTAGATATTTACAAGGAAAACTCTAGAACATACAAGAATTACAAGAGTATTCTAGAACATTCTACACAACTCTAGAAATCTCCAGATCCTTCATGAGTTCTCCAGCACCCTCTGGAAGATTCTAGACTTCTCTGGTCTCTTCTGGAAGACTCAAGAGTTTTCTAGCCCTTTCTGGAACATTTTAGAATACTCCGGAAGGTTCTAGATACTCTAAAACCTCCTTTGTCTTGCCTCTCCTCATTTGGGTTGTTACACTCTCCCCCACCTATTCCAATGACGCCCTCGTCATTGTCTCTGCACCGGTGTAAATGATCTTCAAACCGCCAAAGATCCTTCCACACCAGGGACTTAGCACATGGTGGAATCTCCCTCTTGTGCACAACCCACTGGTTATGCATGTCCTCCACTTGACATCCCCTTGCCATTCGTGGTACATGCTTCCTCCAACACTTAGGCCCTTGACTTGGATCATCTCTCTGGATCCTTTGGTCAAATTTGACCCTTTTACGAGCCTTTCTGGTATGCTTTCCTTGTTTCATCTCTTGCAAGGCGAGGCTTCCTTTAACGATTCAAGTACCCTCGTGTTCTGGTAAGAAATACTTGACTTCCCTCCTGGATCCCTATCCTTTGGAGTTGCCAAGTAGGATGCTTCTTCTCTCTTGAAGTCATCCACCACTTGCATGGCTGACAAGTGTGGTCCACCCCTTCCCCTTGAAGCTGGCACCACGCAACTAGCTCCTTTCTCCAGTATAAGGATTGAGTCTGAATAGGGCACAAGGCAGACGTGCACCTTCCTCATGAACTCTAATCCAAGGACCACCTTGAAGTCATCCATGGGAACCACTGAAAGATCTACCTTGCCACGCCATCCTCCAAGACGTAACTCGACCCCTCGAGCTATACCACAAACTGGTTTAGGAGAGGAATTGACAACCTTCATCAATCCTTCTCCTCGTTCCACCTTGAGACCAACCCTTTTGGCCTCTTCAGGAGTGATAAAATTGTTTGTCGCACCATTGTCCAACATGATGCTAACCTGCTTCCCATTGAGCTTAGCATCTACGTACATCAATCCGTCGCCCTTTTTATCCTTGGGTGAGGGTTGAGCATTTAAGGCATTTAGGAGTTGGAGAGTCCCGATCTGTGCACTTGGCTCCTCCTCACATGCCACCTGTTGTTGCACCATAGCGGACAAACTTCCCAACTTTGGACAGTCACGCATCTTGTGAGGACCTTTACATATGAAGCAACCGAGGTCAGTCTTCCTCTTCTGACCATCGTTCGCCTTCTTGAAGGGTGGCCTGTCATTGCCTCCCGTTTTCTCTTTGTCCACCTCCTTACCCTTATCTCCCCCACCTTGTTCATGATTAGACTCAGAGGGTTTAGGCTTGGAGGATTCTCCCTTTTCCTTTTGAAACTCTGTGAGGCTCTCTGCAACTGCTATGGCTTCATCAATGTCCTTCACGCCTCGACGTTGTAATTCATGTTTTGCCCAATTTTGAAGGCCATCAATGAAGTAGAAGAGTAAATCTTCTCCACTCAAGTTAGGAATTTGTAGCATGAGGGTTGTGAATTCACGAACATACTCGGAGATGGTGGTCTTGTGTTTAAGCTCCCTCAGCTTCTTGCGCGCCTCATACACCACATTCTCCGGGAAGAATTGCCTTTTCAACTCCTTCTTAAAGTCTTCCCAAGTATTGATAGTGCAAAGGCCCTTCTCTATATCGGCATGCTTCCTTCGCCACCATAACATAGCATTGTCAGTGAGGAATAAAGAAGCAGTACGTACCTTGGTTTGGTCATCATTCAACCCCAAGCCTTCAGCATAGCGCTCCATTTGCCATAAGAAGTTCTCCACTTCCTTAGCATCCCGCACGCCCTTGAACTCCTTAGGCTTGGGAAGATCCAGTCTTACTTCCCTTGGTCCACTGGTACCAGCCACCAATGGATTCCTCCCTTGGCTTTCCAATGAAGCCTTAAGGGATTCCAGTTGATTCTACATAGTGGTGATGGCATCCATCACCATGCCCTCCAATGAGCGCATGGATTCAGCACGTCTCTCCTCCGAGTTGTGCAAGGCATCCACACTTGTCTTCAAGCTCTCGAATTCCCCAAGAGAATGATCCTCGAGAGTACTCAAATCACCTTCAACCTTTTCTACCCTAGAAGCCATCTCCATCATGGCATCCTCTAAGGCAGAAACTTTCACGGACAAGGTAGCAAAGTCCTCCACACGTACCTTGCTAGAGCCTCGCCCCTTCTTGCCTCTCTCGTGTGGCGGTTGGGACTTCCTTCCCCTTCCTTCCACGCGGACAGCAACTTCCTCGGTAGTGCCAGACATTCTTGCCCACAAATATGGCTCCCTCGAACCAACGGTAGAACTAGGTTTCCTCGAACCAAAGCTCTGATACCACGTTGTCACGGCCTTGGAACTTTTCACCCAAAATCCTCAACCGTGCCGGCCTTAGCTTGATCAACTCCCTTGATCTTAGCTAAGTCAGCCGAACCCTCAAGTGTAGGCAAGATGAGAGAATTGGAAGCTAGAAGAGAGAACTTGAAGAGAACACTTGTATTGCTCAAATTCTTGGATGCTTACAAATGAGGATGGTGGAGGTATTTATAGGCCTCCCCCTTATTCTAGAACTTTCCCACCTCCTTAATGGACGGATGGGATCAATCCTATCCTACGGTCTATATTAATTCTCTAGAATGTTCCTACTCTAGATATTTACAAGGAAAACTCTAGAACATACAAGAATTACAAGAGTATTCTAGAACATTCTACACAACTCTAGAAATCTCCAGATCCTTCATGAGTTCTCCAGCACCCTCTGGAAGATTCTAGACTTCTCTGGTCTCTTCTGGAAGACTCAAGAGTTTTCTAGCCCTTTCTCGAACATTCTAGAATACTCCGGAAGGTTCTAGATACTCTAAAACCTCCTTTGTCTTGCCTCTCCTCATTTGGGTCGTTACAACACGCTCTACTACTTACCTAAAATGTATATTTTTCAAGAGCAACAACTTTGTAAATAAAGGAGAAATATACATACATACATACATACATACATACACATATATATATATATATATATATAGACACACACAAAGTTGGGTAAAAATCCAAAGTTGAAATGGTGGTGACAAGTGATAATTAGTGGCTCGTGTACTGAAGTGCATGTTAATTTTTTTAAAAAAATTAAAAATAATTTTTTTATATTTAAAATAAATAAATAAAGTAACGGATGGTTAAATAAATTTTCACTTTTCTTTTATATTAATAATAACCGCACAATTCTTTTTTAAAAAAAATAAATGAAGTAGTGAGAAGTTCCCACACTCTTTTTATATCAATAACTATATAATTATTTTATTTTATTTATATTAATATATAATTTTTTAGATTAAATACCAAAACGCCCCAAAGCCATAATATATATTGATATAAATAATAATACATTTATTTGAATTTTTACTCCTACTAAACTCATATGACAAGTACAAAATATGTGTTTGGTGATATTTTTTTTCTCTAACTTTGTCGTCTTCGATCCAATTTTGTCCAATTTTCCAGTTTTATTTTTTCTCTGTAGCGCCCAAGAGGGAGTTGTGGGATGTGGGTCGTTGGCCCAATTGTGATTTTAAGGCCGAATTGGCCCAAGCTTCCTTCTAAGCAGGCCTTCATCCGTGGAAATTGCCCTCGTGTCATTCTCAGCCCAAATCAGCTGGGATCCAAATCCAAACTCCGCTGTGTGCCTTCCACCTTGTGGGCTCATCGCTGCGTCTACGTCCTTTTCTGCCTCTCTCCCTCGCACTGGCAGTAGTAGCACGGGAAGATGCAGACCATTGCAAAGCGCTTAGGACACCAATCTTTGAAACCCTTGACTTCAATATCGTCGCTGAAGTATATTTATCCGATTGGAAGTAATTCTCCATTTTCTCTGATTCAACATTCTAATTTGTGCGAATTAAGAGGAGTGAAGTACATAGCTCTCAACTTCTTTTCTGGTAAATGATCTTGCAGACTATAGAGCGGATCACGAACGTTATGTCTCTACCCTCGCCACCAAGGGCGTGGGCCACCTTATTCACAAGGGTACAGGAGGAAGATCATCCGTTAGGTAACGCTGATTCATACATTTCTATTCGATCTCTGGCTAGTTTTTCTTCTCGGAAAAACGTGGGTTTAAAAACTGTTCAAAATTTTTGAATTTCGATGATAAGCTTGGCTACCACGTACCACAATGGAGTAGGAAAAATGCCTCCTTTAACATTGCCATTACATTTGAAATTGAAGAACTACTCACGAACCTGGGCCTAATATCCACTATGTCGTGTACAGCTTGTTTATCACAAAGATATAATTATCAAAATCAATGAAAGCGTCAGGCCCAGCTTACTCAGAATGTGTAAATTCATTACAGTGTAGTGGACGCTGGACATAATGTTTCGTACTCAAGCTCTCTGTTAGTCAGCATAAAGGTATATTCGCTTTACATTTCAGGGTAAAAAACTTCTAGGTGTCCAAAAATGATAGAAGAATAAAGCACATCTAGACTTTTACTCTGATATATCAACTCTCTAGTGAAAGTCTTTGATATAACTGTAACTGTATTACAGCTAATGGAAGTGTACAATGGAGAGGAATGAATATGGTCAACGGGGTTGGGTTTAAATTGTCAGTGAAGTCTTAGACTAATTGAATCAGCTTGTGGAAGGGTATAAGGAAGGTATAAATGAGGTGAAGGTTTGTCTTCTACTTCATCTTGATATAGGGATTATTATTAGATTATAGTGGCTATGGCAAAATGTTTAGAATGGGATATTTATTAAGAAAGCGCATTTTAGCTTTACTTTAACATGCATAAGGTTTGCTGGCAAAAAGGAAAACCTATAGCAGTAGACAGTAGTCGCATGAATGAAGTCAAAAGCTAATAAAGTCCTCTATGATCCACTGAGCTTTGATCTCATGTTGGTGGGCTTAGGTATATTTGATCTTTTCTCAAATTAAAGTAATGTTTGCAAATAATTCTGTTTTGCAGTGGTATTATTGCTACAGTATTTGGAGCAACTGGATTTCTAGGTCGTTATGTTGTGCAACAACTGGGTATGCTGCTGGAATGTGAACGTTGTTTCAAAGAAAACAGAGTCTTGTCCAAAAAAAAATATTTCAATTACTTTTCCCTAACTTTATTCTATTGCATGTTTTTGGTAATACCGTTCTCCTCTTCCAGCTAAAATGGGATCTCAAGTGCTGGTTCCTTTCCCAGGTTCTGAAGATTCTCATCGTCATCTCAAACTGATGGGGGATTTAGGACAGGTAGTATCAGTGTGAGATGATTTTTTTTTTACACGTAAAGAGTCCACACCTCCCTTCTTCTTTTATGGTTTGAATGGATAAGCAAGTAGTGCTGTATGCATGCATTATTTCCATCTGCTGTTTGTGCTAATCTTGCAGTGACTAATATACCCAGATTGTGCCAATAAAATACTACCCAAGAGATGAAAATTCAATAAAAGCAGTGATGGCAAAGGCTAATGTTGTTATTAATCTTATTGGTATACATCTTCTCATGTAATTCCCGCTTGAATGTTTCGAAAGTGCTGGAAAATGACTTTGTCACAAATTCATCCTGACACTGACTATGGCTTCTGGCAGGAAGAGAGTATGAGACAAGAAACTACAGCTTTGAGGAAGTGAACCATTACATGGCTGAGCAACTTGCAATGGTACATTCCTTTACATTTAGTCTCGTCCCATATCATTGTGTTTGCTGGTAACATCTAAATTTATTGTCAACTCGTTTTTCAATTTTTTTCCAATACTCACATCACATTCACCAGCTACTTCTATGTGTGTATATATGATGTCTATATGCAATAACAATATCTCATCATAATTCTTAAAAAGCAAAGATGATTATGTAAAAGAATATGTAAAAATATGTAAAAAATAGTCTTTGAAAATGGTTATGCAACTAAATTAAAGCTTTATTACTGCACTGGGTTTAGTAATGAGCTAGCCTTGAGGACCGTATTAAATGTAAATGTTCAAAGCTGTTTATGTGGGCTTAGGAGCCTCTTGCAAGCTCCAGGTGCTATGTTGAAGTGGATTTCAGTCTTGATTTTAAGACTTACAACAATTGTGAGGCTTGCAAGCTCCAGGTTCAGTTCATATATATTGAGCCAATCAGGAACCTTGCAAAGCTTGGCTTGGATTGAATATGTGTCTGGTTTAAGTTTCTGGTTGCATATCCTTATAAGATTTTTCTAAATAGTTCTTTTTGTGCTACTTATTGTTGTATAATAAATAATCTGATCTGATGCCCTATTATCTAAAAATTAACCTGAGCGGATGCAGATTGCCAAAGAACATGGAGGTATCATGAGATTTATTCACGTTTCTTGTCTAGGGGCATCTCTGTCATCTCCATCCAGGATGCTAAAAGCCAAAGCTGCTGCTGCGGAAGCTATCTTGAGGGAATTACCTGAGGTACATTTAGTTCCTCACTCTAGCCAAAGAATGTACTTTAGTGCCTTTATTGTATGGAAATAGAGCAGTTTGTGACCTTAAAGCAATATTAACTAATCTGGTGACGTACAATCGAAGCTGAACAAAGAAGGGCCATATTGACAATCTTGTTTTTAATCTCTAAGATGGAACTGTTGAGGGTTTCATTTTATTATGTAAAGACAAAGTCTCCTGGTTGATAAAGATGGAAGCCAAATATCAGTTTATACGTTATAGGTTGTTCTCAATTCTCTAATGCATCACTGTGTTACTGTTAACTCTTCAATTTCCTGGATTTTCTTATTACCTCCTGAATATTGTTGGGTAAAGAAATATTTTTTGTGACATAAATTACTGCTACTTGTCAAAATCTTTTCAGAAAATAGATTTGCGCCTGTTTAAGTGCTGATGGACATCGTACCTGATGTCTAATTATAAATATGTAATGGTTTCCATGAGGATGAAGTTAATATCATCTACACTCCTATAGTGGAAAAATCTGTGGTCAGTTTGTGCTGAAATGTTAAATCTGGGGCAATGTTGTGCTTTGCCAACTTGCAAGAGCATTAAAACCACAGTTCCTGACATGTACCTCTACAGGCCACAATCATGAAACCTGCTGTTATGATTGGTACAGAGGATCAGATTTTGAATCGATGGGCTCACTTCGCAAAGAAGTATAGCTTTCTTCCACCCACTGGGGATGGCACCACAAAGTATATAGTAAATCTTTAAAGCAGTTAGTGGAATTGCAAATTGTAATGCATGCGAATCTGCTTTTTGGCATTGAAATGCTTATTTCTGGATATCTTTCTGACAAATGCAATTATTGCAGAATCCAGCCTGTATATGTTGTTGATGTCGCTGCCGCACTTGTTTCAGCTTTGAAGGATGATGGCACTAGCATGGGAAAGATTTATGGACTGGGTGGTCCAGAGGTCTTTACAGTGCATGAATTGGTAATCTTTGTTTTCATTTCTTTATTGTTGTTAAAAGATAGCTTGTCAAAAGACCAAGAGATACTACTTGTAGCAAAATAGAAGGAAGAGAAATGACGTAGACTTCCTCTGTAAATGCAGGCAGAACTTATGTATAACACAATCTGAGAATGGCCTCGATATGTGAAAGTTCCTCTTCCAATTGCGAAGGTGTGTTCATCATTTATTGATTACTTACTACCTGTCAGTGTACTATTGGAATTGCAGCAGTGCACATATTTCTGGCTGGGAGTTATTCTTTCTGTTACTTGTTATTTATTAATTTCTTCAACTGCTGAATTATTGATACCTAATTAAAATATAATGTAGTTCTGATAGTCTCACATTTATAAATCTTCATGGATGCTGAACTCGGTTTTTTACATACCTAGTGTTTCAATGTTTACTATGTAATTGGAAAGTCATTTCCAGCAAGAAAGCAATATTGCTTAAGTCATATAACAATCGTCATGACTTGAGTTTAGCAGGAGAACAAAATTTGTTTATGGCCTAAACATAAAATTGTAGAAGGACTCGCATAGATGTGTGTTAGGTTGCTGTGCATTTATGTGCCACAAGGTAGCATCTGAGTTGGTTGCTCAAAGTTGTGATTTGCCAGTCAGTTATTATTTCGTCTTTTTTTGTCTTTGGCTGTGGATATGAAAGTTTGTGATTGATTCAGATGGAGACGAAGCTTGAGCCCACTTACTATTGAGAGTATATAGTATTGTGGTGGCATTTTGATAACTTGAAATGTTTAATCATGTGTGGGGTATGATTAATTTTTAGGCATTGGCAACTCCACGGGAAGTATTTCTGAACAAGGTGCCCTTTCCGTTACCCAATCCTGAGATATTCAATCTGGATCAGATCCTTGCTTTGACTACAGATGATGTTGTTTCAGAAAATGGTAACTTCGTTAATTTTATAATGAGATTTTTCATTCTTCTTCCCAAGACTCTAGGTTTTTCCTTACTGTATTGTTGGATGGAATTACAGCTTTGACTTTCAACGATCTTGGAATTGTTCCTCATAAGCTGAAGGGGTACCCCATCGAGTTTCTTTTCTCATATCGACAAGGAGGCCCACAATTTGGTTCTACAATTAGTGAGAGAGTCTCTCCAGATGCTTGGCCGTAAGGTTATTTGAATATTTGGTCCTAATCAATTTTCAACCTGTCTCCTTGGTCGTAATTTCGCCATTTCAATTTATCTAGTCAAGAAAGATCTGAAAAGCTCAACTTTCACATCTTTCGTTCATAATGTAGAATACATGATCGTGTTCGATAATATGATAATAAAATTCGGATACTTGTTGGCTTCTATATGTAGCATTTAAAATGCACCTTTTAATCAGCTTCAAAATCTTATTTATATGGCATACTATTGTATGTTGGATACCCCTTATATATATGAGCCATGGGAAGGATCACAGCTATCATAGAACGCTAAAAGTGGTAGTTTGTATGGTTAAGATATATTTTCCGTGTCTAATATTTCGCACATCAGGAAAAAGAAAATGTCAACTGAAAAATTTAGTGAGTAAAATTAAAAAACAATCTGAACAATCATCTGAGTAGTGTGAGCAAGATTCGTGTCTGTTTGAGTGTCCTTCAAGTCATTCCATTAGGACAATGGGTTTTCTTCAGTAGGGGGGAACCGACAGATCTAGTGTATAATCTAATAGATTGAAAAAGTGAAAAAGTCTCGTAGAGAAAGCAGAATCATACCATCAACGATGAACAAAACCCAAGAACATCAAATAGCAGGAAGATGTAGCTGAATCTCGCACTGTGGAGTAATGCTCAACTCATGGACTCAGATGACAAGCATGGCTCGTCTGAATACATCAACCTGGATGGAAAGAATATTGGAGCATCAATGCGATTGCACCAGAGAAGCTTCAAAGGTGAACCAAAAGATTGCTGCTGCATCAACATTTATATAAACAGCAATGTTCAGGGTGTGTCCAATTCGGTGTTGCACGGTAGCCAAGTAAATATGAGAGACCCAGGAATTAGGTTATACTTTGAAGACTTGAAGGTGGATAGAGGAACTACCACAACTAACAACATGTCAAAACATGGTTTTTGGCTTTGTCTATTACTGATTTTTGCTTTCCTCTTTCTCTTTCTGCTGCTATCCTCAACCAGAATTTTTATTTTGATTGTCTGAACGAGGCCGAGCTACGCCTCATTTCGTCTTGTAGGGTTTTACTTGTCTGAGTGATGCTTTCTTTGCTTCATTTTAATATGTCGGTTATATAAATATTTTGACTGAGATATACAATTACCGAACTTCAGATTGAGACAAGACCTTGCGTTGCCTGAGTTGAATGATGCCATTAATAATGTCCAATCGCAGGTCAGTCTTCCATCATGCGGGGTTTCTGTTTGCGCATCAAAATTTTGATTAATATCTTTTTTTTGTCAAAAGAAAGGAAAAAATATGCATCTGACGTACTTGTGTTACATATTATACATTTATATTTCATGAGTCTTTATATGGACCAGACGTTTTGCTTAGGAAACTTGATAAGATATTGAAAAAGATTCGCATAACCTTTTAACCTAGGTAAAGAGCAATGACTCTTTCCATTATTAGCCGCCATTTATTTCGTATAAGATATTTTTTTTATTTTTCAAAAAAATTAAAATAATTCCACTACGAAATTTTTTGTTGTTTATTTTATAAGAAAAAATTTCCAAAAAAGTTTCTTTTATTTTTATTACATGAAAAAAAAGGCAACGAATGACAAAAAGTGATAGTAATTTGATTGGTGACGTGATCAAGTAGAGATGATATTTGTTTGCGTACATGTGTGTGTGTGTGATTAGTGACGTGACCAAGCAGCGATGATATGTGTTTGCGGGCATGCCTGTATATAAAATAAGTTGCATAAAAATTATTTTTTGTATTTTTTTTTTAAACATTTTGGAAGAAGTGAAGAAAATTTTATATTATTAAAAAATATATTTAAAAAATCTTTTCTTATAAAATAAACACAAAAAATTGTGTCAACAAAATTTTTATAGAAAAATTTTTACTTCAAAACAAACAGAGGTTGAGTGGTAATTTAAGAAAAATGTTATTTATATAATCAATTTTTTATTATTTTTAATTATTATTAGCCTCCGTATTTAAATTTTAATATAACATAGTTGCCAAACTTTTTTTTTTTTATTTTGGGGGCCAAGGTTGCCAAACTAATATTACTGACAATTTAATGGACAGATTGGATCGGCAGAGGAGGAGCGAGGCAAAGTCATGGTGGGAAACCAAGATTTTAGAAAAGCAGTATTGGAATTGGAATAAGCGGTGTGAGCTGGGCTTTTGACAAGTAGACGTTGACGCGGATTTTAAGGAATTTGATGAACGCCGTTCCCGCGTGTATGAATTGGTACTCAGTGACGTGGTGTCATTTGATTGGTTGTAGTTGCGTATTTTTTAGAGAGATCGGTGCGACTGCGTGTATCTGGATCTGGCTACTTGTCCTCTTCCTCGGGATCCTGTTGGCCCGTCACTCCCTTCGCTAGTTGCTCTCCCCCGAAAAAAAAAAAAGAATAACGTTTACGAATGTTAATAAATTAAATATTTTGGTATACTTAATAATATTTTTTGTTGATAATGATTTTATAATGATAACCATGCTAATAATTTTTTAGTAATATAACAGTAATAATTAGTAATGATAATAATATATAGTTATTAATATTTTGAATAAGTGTTTCTAGTATGAGAAAATGTTACAATTGCATTGATGCACTAACTTTTGTTTGGACGAGGGAAGAGAAAGGGAGAGGGAGAGGAAAGGGAGGAGAAGAGGTGAGAGAAGAGAAATTTGAGAATTTCTCATGCGTTTGGATGGAGGGAGAATTGGAAGGAGAGAAAATGTATAAAATATATATATATATATATATTAATTTAATGTAATAATAAATTTGTTATTATTTTAAATTTTTACATATATATATATATTTTAAAAAATAAGAATAATAAAAGATATAAAAATTAATTTAAATAATATTTAAATAATTTCAAAAAATTATTTTTTGAATAAAACAAAAAATTTTAATAAAAAACATATATTTAAAATTTAAAAATATTTATTTTTTAAATTAATTAAATTTACTTTATAAAAAATATTTATAAATTATTATTTTAAAATTATAAATATTAATATTATTTTAATATATATTTATTAATTTAAATATAAAATAAAATATATATAATATATAATATAACATATATATGCGTTGCCTGATACAACGCATATATATATATATATATATATGTGTGTATCTGACTGCAATGCAGTCAAAATTTTTTTAAAATTTTTTAAAAATTATATATCATCTATTAATTTTTATATTATAAAATATTATTATTTTGTAAAATGTATTAATTAATTTAATAATAAAAATTAATTATAACATTAATTTTTTATTTAACTAATTAAAATATTTAACAAAATTTATTAAATATATATATTTATTATTTTACGTAGTGCGTTCCCCGTTTTCCCCTCCAATCTCTCCATTTCAGAGAGAAAAAATCATATGGGACCCACCATATTTTTCTCTCCATTTTTTCTCTTCTTCACAATTTTCTCTCCAAACCAAATGGGAGAAAATTTTGTTTTTCTCCCCCTCCCTCCCTTTCTCCTCACTTTTCTCTTGATCCAAACGCACTGTAAGTACATCCTAAAAAAATGCCTCACGTTCATTTAAAACTAAATTAAAACAATTTTAAAAATCTAGCCTATAATTCATCGAAATGACTTTGAAAAAATTAAATTGATGAAAATCATAGATCATGAATCAAATGTTAGATTATACAATTAACAATTTTGTGATTGTTAACTTTTTTTTTCATAAAATTGTACTATAAGTCACCATCACCTATTAGCGTGTCAATAGCATATTTGAGATTTCTTTTTATATATGGATTTCTTACATTTAAAAAATTAAACATAAAGGTAAAGTTACTTGAAAAAAAAAGAAAAGGAAGGACGAGAGGAGATAATATATAATTTTAAAATCACTCCTTTTTTCATCTTTATCTAATTTTATCTTTGCATTTAGTTTTCTAAATATAAAAGATCCAAATCCTTTTTATTTTATTTTGTGTTCATGCTTATTAATTTTATGACACCCATATTTTATAATATAAAAATTTAACATATGAGAATTCGAACCCATACAAAACAATTTAGCCCTCATTATTAATGTCTCGTGTTCTCTCTCTCTCTCTCTCTCTCTCTCTCTCTCTATAATACCGTAGGCATCTTTCTCCAATAGATTTAGCACTATGTCCCTGTAGATCTTATCAATAGAATAATGGACTAATGGCGGTGAATTGAAAGGTAGTTTAACTTGACTAGCTGAATTAATGATGCCAACTATGGCCCTCATATTAATTTATGAATGCAATAGAAAACAAATAGAAAAGTTCGAAATTAGATGGTTCTAAATTCACAAAAAGGGTAACAATGTGCCTAGTCCGCTTCATAATGGTGAGTAAAGGCAAACCAACAAAAGCGTGTACTTTTCTATTAAAAGCAAGCGGCTTTTCTTTTCTTTATATTATATTTGGTCAATGATTGACTTCTTTCAAACATTTTCATACTTATGATTGGTAGAACACTAACGCAATCATAAATATTTTGAGTGTAGATTATAAATGCTATTACTATGTTTTGAGAGATGTGGAGGTCCAACAACGAATTGACATAAAATAATTGAAAACTATATTAAAAGTTGGTTATTTATTATTTGGGTTACATTGTTATAGAAAATGAAAGGGAATGAAAATATCTTAGATAGTATTTATTATATTTTTATAATTATTATTTAATAATATTTATTTTTTATTACGTGTGTAAAGTAAGTATATGAGAATTATTTTTTATTCACAAAATTATTTTTTTTTTCTATTTTTATTTTCATTTATAACATTTTGTTTATCAAATGACCTTTAATGAAAATAAAATATATATATATAACAAAAATAAGAAAAAAATTGAAAGGAAAAAGAAGACAACTCTTATTTATGTGGATGTCTCGTTATGTGTAATATATAACTTTGATTTATAAACTTTTAATTATAAAGATAGTTTTATAAGTTATAATAATGTAAATAAAAAAATTTAATATACATAATTGTGTAATATAAATATTTAATAATTAATATTATTAATCATGAGAATAAATACTAAAAAATATTTGTTAAAATTATAAATACTCATGTATTACAACACTTTTTAAAATTTATGCATGTTATTTGTGTCTTAATGACAATGTTAGAATAAATTATTTTTACTATCAATTATAGAAAACAGCAAGGTATGGAAAATCTTCACCAAAAAGAACACATGCAATTCCAATGGGAAATTTGGCTCCTTTGTTATAAGTTTTAAAGATTTAGCAGCATGACATTTACCAAAAATGCCAAAAATAAAAATAAAAAGGGCACAACATGATACCACAGTGTGGGATGCTTTCCACGAGTTCAAGTTTTCATTGAATCATCATCTTTGGGCTTTTGTTTTTTTTTTTTTTCTTTGCCAAAATTATCATAGCCATGTAATGGTCTGAATTTTTGCCAAATCATGCAAACGCCAATCAGGGAAGAGGCCTCACTTTCATCAACGCGACACGGCACACCACCCTCTGCACGTGTCACAATCCCACAGGCCACCGACATAAGACAGACCCCCGCGCACGTTGCTAACGTGCACCCCCATCATTCTCTCATTCTATCCGCCATTTTACACGTTCTCTTTTACTTTTTCTTTTTCCTCGATTTGACCCTCTGCGAAATTCGCTCCAGGAAATTCTGGAATTCTCCCTGCTGCTAAACTACTCTGTCCGTAGGCCATTGAGTCTCTCTCTTGGTTTATTTGGTGATTTCCGCTGGTTTTCTGGTGTTGATTCGTTAAATCTTGTAATTTTGCTCCTTATGAGATTTATCTAATCGAAGAGACTGGGTGGTTCCTCGTGATTCGTGCTGATTTTTATGCTCTCATTTTGGCAACATACTCTTGTTGATTCGTTCTTATTGATTCCCTTTTTTCTTCCCCCCCCCCCCCGGGTTGCAAATTCCTTGCTCTGTAATTAATAAATACTTTAGCTGCGACAATCTGTTCTTTTTCTTTGAAGCTGATCCCATGCTCA
The DNA here is from genome assembly GCA_026724425.1 of Erythrophleum ivorense. NCBI lineage: Eukaryota > Viridiplantae > Streptophyta > Magnoliopsida > Fabales > Fabaceae > Erythrophleum > Erythrophleum ivorense. Next base: position 381,039 of record JAIUCV010000666.1, on the reverse strand, counting down.
GATTAATCTATGCAGTTTGGTCTAGGGTTTTGTGTCTTAGTTGAATTTCGTTGATGTAAACGTTGGTGTGTCGGTTCGGATTTGATTTTGTGAGTAACCGAGAAAATGGTAATTTCGTGATTAACTAGCTGGCTTTTTGATCGGGATCGGAATGAAATGAGACGCCGCCCTGTGGCGGGCGTTCTCCCTGGGCAAATGGAGAAAGGAACAGCAAAAAGCCAGAATTCTCGGCTTTGCTGTTTGGCATCCTTGTCTGCTTTTTTCTGGTTCTTGCTATTGTACTTTCATTTTGTGGTGCTAGGAGGTAGTAATTTTGATCAGTCAACGAAACTAGAACCTGCTTCTGTTATTCATGAATCTAACCCAGTCCATGTAACCAAAGTCAGTCAAGGGCAAACCCCTCCAAGAAAGATTGGCATCCGTCAGGTGCAAAAGCCTTCAAAAGATAATAATGTCCGTCAGGTACAAAGCCCTCAGAAGAATTATCCATTTATAAAAGCAATGCAAACTGCTGAAAACAAGAGTGACCCCTGTGGGGGGAGGTATATTTATGTGCATGACCTTCCCTCGACGTTTAATGAGGATATGTTGAAGGAGTGCAGGAGTTTGAGTCGTTGGACTAATATGTGTAAGTTCACCACTAATGCTGGGCTTGGTCCGCCACTGGAGAATGTTGAAGGGGTGTTCTCGGATACAGGGTGGTATGCCACAAATCAGTTTGCTGTTGATGTGATATTCAGCAATCGGATGAAGCAGTACGACTGCTTGACACAGGATTCGTCTATTGCTGCTGCAATTTTTGTACCCTTCTATGCTGGGTTTGATATTGCACGTTATCTTTGGGGTTATAATATTTCGATGAGGGATGCCGCATCACTTGATCTGGTTGACTGGCTTATGAAGAGGCCAGAGTGGGGTATAATGAATGGCAGAGACCATTTTCTTGTTGCCGGAAGGATAACATGGGATTTCCGGAGACTAACTGATGAAGAATCAGATTGGGGAAATAAGCTTTTGTTTTTACCAGCAGCAAAGAATATGTCCATGCTTGTGGTTGAATCCAGTCCCTGGAATGCCAATGATTTTGGTATTCCATATCCCACATACTTCCACCCTGCAAAAGATGCTGATGTGTTCATTTGGCAGGACAGAATGAGACGATTAGAGAGGAAGTGGCTTTTCTCATTTGCCGGAGCTCCACGTCCTGACAACCCCAAATCAATTAGGGGGCAGATAATTGACCAATGCAAGAGGTCAAAGGTTGGTAAGCTGTTGGAATGTGACTTTGGTGAAAGCAAATGTCATTCTCCCAGCAGTATAATGCAAATGTTTCAGAGCTCCCTTTTCTGCCTCCAACCGCAGGGTGATTCATACACACGAAGATCTGCTTTTGATTCAATGTTGGCTGGTTGTATACCTGTCTTCTTCCATCCAGGTTCAGCATATACACAATATACATGGCATCTTCCTAAGAATTATACTAAGTATTCTGTCTTTATTCCAGAGGATGATATTCGTAAGAGGAACGTCAGTATAGAGGAAAGGCTTAGGCAGATACCTCCTGAGCAAGTGAAAATCATGAGAGAGGAGGTCATTAGTCTCATTCCAAGATTAGTATATGCTGATCCTCGGTCTAAATTGGAAACTCTTAAAGATGCCTTTGATGTTGCTGTAGAGGCAATCATTGACAAGGTTACAAATTTAAGGAAGGATATTATTGCAGGGCGTACAAACGACAACTTTATTGAGGAGAACAGCTGGAAATACGCATTGTTGGAAGAGGGGCAGCGTGAGGTAGGACCTCATGAATGGGATCCCTTCTTCTCAAAACCAAAGGAGGGAAGTGGGGATTCCAGTGAATCCTCTGTTGAAGCTGCCAAAAATTCTTGGAAGAATGAACAAAGAAGCCATTCATGAAAATGAAGGTAACGCATCCACAAAATTCTGAAATATGCTCTAATGCAGACTCAGAGAAATGCCTTACCTGAATTAGGGAAGAACTGCAGGAACAAATTCTTACTATGCTATGACTTTATTGCAGAACTTGTATCCAAGATTAGTTGGCAGGCTTCCTTATAGATAACCTCAGCATGGGGATATTATCTGCTTTCCACATTTTTGTTATATAGGTTTTTCCCATTTCAACATCATGTATTCTCCGTAGTGTTCCTTTGAAATGCATTTTGCAAGGTCTAATTATTTTTTAATATAGAATTCTTGTCCAGTTGATTCCATAGGAAATATAAATAATGAGTGAATTAATGGTTGATGGTATACCTGAACAAGTTTAACCATCATTTGTTACACTGACAACATTAAAGCCTTCGAAAGATCAGTTGAAGTGATTACCTGAATAATCTGTCGTTTTGCAGAAGCATCAGTACTACATCGAAACTTGTTGGGAACTTTAGATTGAGGCTTGTTTTGGCTACCATTCAAATAATCAATTTGCTTCCCTGTGTCTGAAAAGCAATTGCTAATTTGTATTTATGTAATCTATTTTCTGGTACAATTTATTGGGTGATGCCTTTTTACTCATATACACCTGAACCTGAGTGAATTGATCGTCTTGTGTAGCTAGTTGATATAACTGGCGGAAACCATGAGCTGTTTCTTCCCATCGCTGTTGCTTCTGCTCTCTATGAATTTTGTTTCTGGCTTTTGAAAAAAGGGGAGGCTGATGAGACAGGGTGAGCCACAGCAAATTCTACCATTAAGTTTCCATTTTCATTCAGTGGATATAGATGGATGATTTTGATATTTGCATTGATGAAATGATTCATGATCTTTTGAGATGAATTTTGGAAACTCCATGCAGATATATCTTTAACAACATTCTATGGTGTGTATGAAAGTGTGGGAAATAGTACTTTTGTCCTTGATGACAGCTTAGGGGGTGGCGTTGCTAAGAGGGCGATATTGGGCTATTGGCAGCATTTGATGATGCTTGCCCCTTTAATATCATGAAGTAAACCACTCTTGCGTGTCTGCATAACCTTCCCCTTCTATTTGTCTTCTACGATCTGCCCAGTAAAATTATGTTGTGCTTGCAGTGGAAAAATGAATGGCTGTTCATTTTTATCTTCCAATTACCGTCTGAATAAGGTGATCCTCATACTGGCTCTTCAACTGTTTAATCAATGTTAGCGCTAAGAAAATGCCTTTTTTGTTGTTTTGTATTTTCCCCCTGCCCTAGGTTGTGGAAAATTTAAGATGAGATGACATGCGATGCAACTTGCTAGTAGTGGAGGTAACAATTGACGTTTATCAGATTGGACAATGCCTGCTTTGGATTTGTCCACCATCTTTAGGAATTCAGAGTCCCAGTACACCAAAGAGCGGGAGAGAAGAGGACAGTCATGTGACGGGATTTTAACGACAATACGTAAAAAAAAAAAAACAAAAGACCTGAATGCTCCGCCGCAAAAATGTTTTTCCTAAATGCTTATTATTTTTTTTTTTTTAAAAAAAAGAGTCGCGGCATAGCACATGCCGCGACTCTTTTAATTTATTTACAATATTTTAATGGGTCGCGGCATTGCAAATGCCGCGACCCATATATATATATATATATATATTATATATAATTTATTATATTTGATATATTTTATTATTTAAATTATTTAGAATTATAATTAATTTAAATTTTATAAAAAATATATTTTTGTAATATAATTAAACATTTTAATAATATATATATTTTTAATAATATTATGATAAATATATATATTTTATAAATAATTATATAATTTTGTAATTAAATTAAATATTTATTATAATATTATTAAAAAATTATATGCTTATTATATTTTAAATAAGAAAAATTAATAGTAAAAAAAATGATCAATAAGTTTAATCTTATCCAAATACTTAAAAAAATTTTACACAAAGATAATTCAATGAAAAGAAAATTATTCTAAAATTATCTAGTTAATTATATTTTCTCAAACATTTTATTATTTTTATTTTTATGTAAAGGTGGTTTATTAAAGGATTTGGCCAATCCCTAAAAATTAAAAGAAATTCCTAATATAAGAAAAGAAGTTGGAATTTTGTATCAGATTTATTAGAATAAGAAGATAAGATTCCCAGTGCTTGTATATAAATTTCTTTAATTTTAATAACTTTTAAAAATAAATCTTAGTATTTTTTCTTATAGATGTATTTCGTTTTTGCAAAAAATAATTACAAGCTTGATTATACAATATTAAAATGTTAAAAATTTTATTTATTACTTTTAAAAATAAAAATAAAATTTTAAAAACATGCACATTTATTTTTATAATAATAATAATATCATTAATAATAAAAGATATTATTTTCTTTAGACTTTCCAACTCTCTTTGTATAATTTTGGAATAATTTTCTTTTCGTTGAATTATCTTTGTATAAAATTTTTTTAAGTATTTGGATAAGAGTAAACTTATTGATCATTTTTTTACTATTAATTTTTTTTATTAAAATATAATAAGCATATAATTTTTTAATAATATTATAATAAATATTCAATTTAATTACAAAATTATATAATTATTTATAAAATATCTATATTTATCATAATATTATTAAAAATATATATATTATTAAAATGTTTAATTATATTACAAAAATATATTTTTTATAAAATTTAAATTAATTATAATTCTAAATAATTTAAATAATAAAATATATCAAATATAATAAATTATATATAATATATATATATATGGGTCGCGGCATTGCAAATGCCGCGACCCATTAAAATATTGTAAATAAATTAAAAGAGTCGCGGCATGTGCTATGCCGCGACTCTTTTTTTTAAAAAAAAAAAAAATAATAAGCATCTGGGGAAAACGTTCTTGCCGCAGAGCATTTAGGTCTTTTGTTTTTTTTTTTTACGTATTGTCGTTAAAATCCCGTCATGTGACACTCTCTCGTATTGGATCATTTTGAAATCTGCTTACGATAATTAAAAAAAATTATTTAAGAGATCTGATGTGGGGATCCGTAGCGTTACCCAAACACAAAATTTCCTTTCTTTGGTTCATTTTCTGAGTTTTATTATGTACGAGTCTATCTCAATGAATTAAATCGATTGCTCAATATATTCTTAAAAATTATTTTTCTAATAAGTACGTAAACAAAACTGATATTAGAAAAGCCGAAAGAACTGTGTAATAGCCTTACGTAAAGACTAGGGAGACAAACAATTGCAGTCTAAGAAGATAGGAAGATAGGTCCCTGCAACTTGACTAATGTTGAACGAAATCTAGTCTATCTCAAACTTTTCTTTTCTTTGGTTTGTTAACTCATACATTCAACTTTCTATGAGTTAAGAGTGTCCACTTTCAACTTAATTCATCAAACAAATAAGGTCTTGATGATTATAAGTACGTAATATTTAAGTTGAAGTCATTATTAAAAGTGAATTGTGCAATTTGGTAGTTTTAAGAAATTAGGTTACCAATAAAGTAAATCGTATTCAGAGTTAAGCTGAAGGTGGAAGAAAAAACAAAGGGGAAATAACGATAATAATTCGACACAGAAAACCTTTTCGGTGTAAGGACCTAGAAGCTACTGTTTTACTCCACAATCAGGACCCACATAGTTAAGGGAGGCCCACACGGACTATTCTCAGTTATAGGCTTAGGCAAAGATTAGGGTGGTCCAGGCCAATAGACTTGATCCACACAATCGCTAGAAAAACCCCATAAAAAGGAAATAAATAAATGAAACTGGACTTGCAGAGTTTTGAGCTGTGCTGGAGTTGTAGCTCTGGCATGTATCAGAAGCTTGGCAATAGAACATGCCAAGTGCTCATGTAATCCCCGCCAGTCTCTCTTCATTACGGTCAGTCCAGCATTGATGTGATTTATCTCTTTTTATTTATTTCAGCTCAACATATTTCCACCTTGGTTGATGATCATTATATCATGGAAAACAACATTGTTTTAAGGGAGTTTTAGTACTATGTTCATTAGCCAAACAGAGACTTCATGTTAAACTCCTTTTGTTGAAAAGTGAAGCAAACAATCGGAGAAGGAATGGCAAGCTCTATAAGTCTAAAGTACATCCCGCTCGGGGTAGAGCAGAAGGAGATACAGATAGGCAAACCTAAGTATGCCGTGTTAACTAGCATTAAAGGGTTACTTGCACGATACAATTTTTGGTTCCTTTCAAGAAAGAGGCAATTATCTACATTCCAATTACCAAGTGAAGAAAAACAAAGATTTCTCAGCATTTTGAAACTAACGGCTACTTAGTCTCCTATTAAAGCTAACCTTAACATCTCGTGATAGAGATACTTTCAGCAAGCTCCTCAATTCCGAATCATTTTCAGTCTCTCTCTCTCTCTCTCAACAAAGGATCCTCGTGATGAAGAGCTCGTATATTTCACGAGCTTCATATTCCTCACTTAGAGCTCAAAAACCCCTTCCTAGACCAGTTTTCAATCCTCCACACCACCTTCAAATACCCCACGAAATCATGCATCGGACATCAACCAACACATTCTCATACCACCAATGGAATCCAAAATTCAACTTTTCTTTTTCACCTTTCTCCTCCACTGTCTTTCCATCCATGCAGAAACTCTCAGAACCTACATAGTTCAACTACACCCACATGGTACAACCAGCTCTCTGTTCTCATCCAAGCTGAATTGGCATCTCTCATTCGTACGGCAAACCATTTCCTCTGATGACGATCCTTCCTCTCGCCTTCTCTACTCTTACCGTTCTGCCATGGACGGGTTCGCAGCTCAGCTAACGCAGTCCGAGCTTGAGTACCTGCAAAAGTTACCTGATGTTATCTCAATTAGGCCAGACCATCAGCTTCAGATTCACACTACCTATTCTTACAAGTTCTTGGGACTGAACTCCACAAGAGAAAACCCTTGGTATCAGTCTGGATTTGGCCGTGGAACCATAATTGGTGTGCTTGATACTGGAGTGTGGCCAGAGAGTCCAAGCTTCAATGATCATGGAATGCCTCCAATTCCCGAGAAATGGAAAGGTATATGTCAAGAAGGACAAGCCTTTAACTCTTCTAGTTGTAACAGAAAACTCATTGGTGCGAGGTACTTCACCAAAGGCCATCTTGCAGCCTCACCGTCAAGAGTTCCAGAGTATCTCTCACCAAGGGACTCTTCTGGTCATGGCACACACACTTCATCTACTGCTGGGGGTGTACCTGTGCCGATGGCAAATGTGCTTGGTTATGCTAAGGGTGTGGCAAGAGGGATGGCTCCTGGGGCCCACATTGCTGTGTACAAAGTGTGCTGGTTCAATGGCTGCTACAACTCCGATATCCTGGCTGCCATGGATGTAGCAATCAGAGATGGTGTGGATGTTCTCTCCTTGTCTCTGGGTGGCTTCCCTTTACCCCTATACGATGATACTATTGCCATTGGAAGCTTTCGAGCAATCGAACAAGGGATTTCAGTCATATGTGCAGCAGGAAACAACGGCCCTTTAGCAATGTCTGTTGCCAATGAAGCTCCTTGGATTGCCACTGTTGGTGCAAGCACGCTAGACAGGAGATTTCCGGCTATTGTTCACATGGGCAATGGACATGTTCTCTATGGAGAATCTATGTACCCAGGGGATACAGGTGTGAGCTCTGGAAAAGAACTTGAGCTGGTTTACGTGACTGATGGAGACAGGGAGAGTCAGTTTTGCCTCAGAGAGTCACTTCCAAGGGAGAGAGTTGAGGGGAAAATGGTGGTCTGTGATCGAGGTGTGAATGGGAGAGCAGAAAAGGGTCAAGTTGTGAGGGAAGCTGGTGGCGCGGCTATGATTTTGGCAAACACAGAGACAAACTTGGAAGAAGATTCAGTTGATGTTCATGTCCTGCCTGCAACCTTGGTAGGCTTTGATGAATCAGTTCTTTTAAAAGCTTACATAAACTCCACAATGAGGCCTCTTGCTCGAATTGAATTTGGAGGAACTGTAATAGGGAAGTCTAGAGCTCCAGCAGTAGCTCGATTTTCTGCTAGAGGACCGAGTTTCACTAATCCTTCAATCCTCAAACCAGACGTAATTGCTCCAGGAGTCAACGTCATTGCTGCTTGGCCTCAAAACTTGGGTCCCACAGGCCTTCCAGATGATTCTAGAAGAGTCAACTTTTCTGTCATGTCTGGTACCTCAATGTCCTGTCCTCATGTCAGTGGAATTGCTGCCCTTGTACGTTCAGCTCACCCAAAATGGACTCCTGCAGCTATCAAATCCGCAATTATGACAACAGCTCAAATAACTGACCATACAGGAAGACCAATACTAGATGGAGATAAACCAGCTGGAGTTTTTGCCATGGGAGCTGGGCATGTGAACCCAGAAAGAGCTATAAACCCGGGACTGATATATGATATTAAGCCAGATGACTATGTCATTTACCTTTGCAGTCTAGGATATACAAAATCAGAAATATTCAGCATCACTCACAGAAATGTGAGCTGCCATGAGGTAATGAAGATGAACAGAGGCTTCAGCCTTAACTATCCTTCTTTCTCTATAACTTTTAAAGATGGGATGAGGAGGAAGATGTTCAGCAGGCAGCTAACAAACGTAGGAAGCCCCAACTCCATATACACAGTGGAAGTTAAGGCACCTGAAAGTGTAAAAGTGATAGTGAAACCTAAACGGCTGGTGTTTAAACATAGAAATCAAAGTTTGAGATATAGGGTGTGGTTTATGTCAAGAAAGGTAAGAAAAGGACTTGATGTGATGGCTTTTGCAGAAGGGCATTTGGCATGGGTGCACTCTCAAACTGGTTCTTGCAGAGTGACGAGCCCAATAGCAGTGACTTGGAATTCTTGGCAGCATGGGGAATAGTTGTAGAATGTTGCCATTGTTAAGGTTTTCATACTTGGACTTTATTTTCCTATCACTATTGACTCATATGCTTTATGTCTCGCAGAGTTTGTAGTACAAGTTTGCATTTCGAGTTTCATATAGAAAACTCGGGATTAAATCTTGAAAGTAGGCCCATTTATAAACGCAATAATTGGCAATACCAGGTTTTCTTCAGAACTCACTGATTTAACCCCCCCCCCCTTTTTTTTGCAATAGAATTTTTGTCATTCTGATATTCTGATAGATATAAAATTTTCGCTTCTGTCTGTCATAAGGAAACAGAAAAAAGTATGAGAATACAGGTATCAAATTTTTGTCAAAATCGTTTCAATACATCCCTGTTATGTTCTTTTCAAACAAGCAAAAACATTCTGTACACTGTCATACAAACACCCACGAATGAAAATAAGCAAATTAACTATTTTTAATTAATTGTAAACCAATCTCGTGAGAGTATATTACATATCTAGCTTCAATTCCCGAAGGCTTTCCACTGACAAATTTGACACTCATATCAACCGATTGAAGGACCTCTTCATCAATCATGTATAAACCAGTTATCTCATCAACATCGTCAGAATTAAAAACTAGGAGCTGATCAAACATTAAGATAGCCACGCCATTTGTTCCATCTCAATTTAGTCAGCCTCACATTATTATCTGTTCATGGGTTCCTCAGATGAACAATATATTGTTGGTTTGACCATCATTATTATAGGCTTGTACATGGGAGGATTTCGTGCTAGCATAGATAGCCTCAGATGCAACAGGTGTGACTGTACGTGTGTACTTCGGTGAACAATGGAAGATGGGCCTGCAGAAACATAAACACTACTATGTCTTATTTAAAAACATCAGTTTATAGGCAACTCTGCTAATGCCACTATTCTTAAACTCACACAACCGAATATCATAGGTGCAATTGTTTGATTGTGCTGACATGGCAACGCCACAATGATACACTTCAGCGCAAATGGATTATCTACTCCTCTCAAAGATGAGTCGAGGATGCTTCTTTTAATTTGAATTGTTCACCTTAGGTTTAGGTGATTTAGATTTTTTTTAAAAAATATTTTTAGATTTTAATTTTTTTCTTTAAAAAAAAGGAGCAAGATAAAAACAAATTTTTTACTATAAACTTTAAAAAAAATGATTAATTTTAAAAATTAAAAATTAAAATATAAACAATTCAAATTAAATATGAACAATCAGATCTCATTTTAAAGATGGACATGTCATGCTCATCTTTGAAATTAACTGGCAAATTGAATATTTTAATATTTTGATTTTTGCTATGATCCTTGGTCCCGCCAGCATATAAATAAATATCTTTGACAAACATTAAAATTTTTTGGAAAAATTTCACCCAAGGACCATCACTTGGTAAAAATTCAACTTAATGACTTTAAAAATTAATTTTTTTTTTGAATGATCAAAAAAATAAGTTACTATTGGCAACTCTCTGATGTTGAGATTTTGTTCCTAAAGTTACAACATAATATTTCAAATGTTATACATGTGTTTTCATGTAAAAGTAGTAACAAATCCCAAATACTCTTGTAACATGAGAAAAATTAGATTGCAACTTTAGAGAGTATGAGTGGTAACTTTAGAAAATACTAATAATAATTTATTCTTTTAATTTTCAGACAAATTTTGGCTTTTAAGGTCCCTTAGGTAGATTTTTTACCAAGTTATAATTTTTAAGTAGAATTTTCTCAAAATTTTTTAGTAAATTACACAGATTTTTTTCCTATTATTAAAATATACATAAACTTCTTTTAAAATAAAAAGTTACATTACTCTTTAATTAAATTTTAAATATTTTGACTAAAATACTTTTTATTAACCACTTTTTTATATTTTTCATGGATGATGCTTTAATTACAAAATCTAAAATTAGACTAAAATATATATTTTAAAAATAAAAAATAATTTGATATAATTTCAATAAAAGTTAAGGGAGATATGTATAATTTACTTAAATTTTTTTATATGCACTTTTTTCCTTTTGTACAACTCAATTTAATTATATTGGCCAATAGAATATATACTTTATTTATATCTTGATTCTTTTTTAACGGAATGGTATTACACACTTACACATTTGAGATGTGGCTAAAATTCACTTCCCAAAATCTTGATCCGAAAGTAATGATAATAAAAAGATATTATTTTATCCTTCTACAAATTGTATCAATAAAAATTAGAACAAAAATTATAAGAAAGCATTTTGAAAGGGATGAATTGAAAATTAATAAAATAACAACAATTAAAAATTAAAATGAATTTTTAAAATCAAGGAATGAGAACCTACTTATCAAATTTTTCTAAAAAAGAATTAAAAAATGAAATGAATTTTCAATAAAATTAGATGTTGAGATATCTAAAAGTATATGTCAAACTAACATAAATTTATAATTTATAAATTTTTGCATATGCGCACAAAATTCAATAGGATTCTAAATTAAGGCCCATGGTGTATTGGACTCTCAATGTTTCGAATTTTTGACAAATCAAAAGAAAAAGTTGAGAAAAAAAAGCGAAGAAAATTAATTTTCTGAGTCTCAAGAACATGCAAGTGGCATATGTGCAATAGGGAGCTATATGATCTCATTTAGCATCTAATTGTTTTCGTGTAACATTGGATTTTCTATTTTTTTTTTCATTTTTAAAATCATGAAAGGTTGTTTCTAGTTTTCCCTTGCATAAAAGTATGTGGACGCACGTAAGCAAACTTGTCAACCTTCTCTCCACCCCCTTAAGATTGGATCCAAATAGGTTTGAAAAGCCATCAAATGATTGAATATTTGAGAGAAGGTACTAACTACTATCTCAAATGACTTCCATTTGTTTTATTATGTGAATAGGTATCAAATGTCTTCTAAGCATTGGACAGGGAATTTCTCTTTATTCACTTTATTAATTCAAACAGACTGTGTGTGCATGTGAATGTTGAAAGGGAGAAAAGAGCAAAGAGATGACAGAAAGAATTTTTCATTTGAGAAGTGGCAATTAGTAAGTTTAGACTTCAGACCATGAATAATAATGTGTAGGAACACTACTTTTCTCCCATTACCTTCTTTTTGGTCATATTTTACTCACTATTTTTCTAGCCATGTCTCCACTTCCATCCATTACTTTCTTTTCCATTTTGAAGGATGTTTGTTTTTGAAAATTGAAAGGGTCTCTTTTAGAAACATGGATCATTAACAACTTGCAAGCAAAGTGTTTGTTGTATTGCTTAAGTTCCTAAATTAGCCTAGTGGCATGTTTATAGTCAATCAAATTTGTATGTCACTTTATGATTCATATTTTAATTGAAGCTTGAGGCATTAGAATACCTTATATATAATGTTTTATGGCCTCTTTTACTTCATTTTTTTAATTTAAATGGAGGATATTTTTTGTTTTATTTCCATCTTTGTTTACGCCTTATAACATGGAAAAATTCCTATTTCTAATTATAATGAATAATTAACGTTTTGATTGAGGGTAGCACCATCAAATTGATTATGGTTCTACTTGTCTCTTTTTTGCTTTTTTCTCTACCCTTTTAAATAGAATACAAGAATGCAAGGCACAAATTTCTTCATTTACTCCTTGCTAAAAGCTATTCCATTATCACATGACTTTGATTTGAATTTTGATTTTAAGAGAATCGCAAGTACATCAATGTTCTTTAGTGGATTCCAACCTTAACCACATTTTAAATGGCCTACTTAGGCATCACTTCTGAATCTTTGTCATACTTAGAAGCTACCTTTCTATTTGCAAGAACTTGTAAATCCACTCCACACTCATAGAATGTCGTTAAAACTTAAAAGTAACTTTATACATCAAGTTGATCTAACTAATTACTTTCTTTTTTTTATTGGTTTTGTAGTTTTTATCTTTGTCAGTATTTCTACACTTGGTTCTATCTCAATTATGGATTGCCACTTGATTTATACTTGTGAGCAAGTTAAATATTTAGTTTTGGGATAGAACACACGAATTATTCATCAAATTTACTTTATGCAAAAGAAATACTTCTCTGATGCCTTCATTCTTAGTCTTCTTAACAAAAATGTAATTACTATAAAAATGAATTTAAAATAAACAATCAAAGAGAGGCTTTCTTAAAAAAAAAATTGCCGAACTATTCATCTTTCAAGTTGATGAAAATAAAAGAAAACCAACATTAAGTGGCACACTCCCTCTCATCTTTTATGTCAAAGAAACTCCCAATAACACCAAAGCTTTACCTTGTCATTACTTGTACATGACCAGTTGTTAAAATACCTGACAAACCCTTAAAAATGACTCATTTTGATATATGATTTATTTATTGGTCATTTATTATAGTGGATCAAATATATTATTCATTCTTTCTTCAATCACTTCCTGATAGCTACACATATTACTTTCTCTTAGTGTTCTATCCATCCTTACATCACATTTCTTCAGTTTAAGAGTAGAGCGTGCAAATGATAGATAATTGAGAGATTAAGCAAAGTGAAGAAGAATAAGATGCAATTGAAAACTCTGCTCCTCTTCTTTTTCTTCTGTTATATTTTTGGTTTCTCATATGGTCTTATTGTTGCTGTGAATGATAAAATTTATGCTTTACTTTCTATAAAAGCAAGTCTTATTGATCTGCTGAATAAAATGCAAGTTTGGAAATTGTGGGACAAGGCACCAAGAAAAGATGCAACTCATTGTGATTGGGCTTTTGTGCAATTTTATTGGGGCTAATAAGAAGCTTGATCTATCCCATATGAATCTCAATGACAGAGTATCCAATGAGATATAAAAGCTACAAAATTTCACTTCTCTGCAATAGTTTTTCCACAACATTGCCAAAATCTATAGCTAACCTTACCACATTGAAAGTTCTTGATGTTAGCTAGAATTTCTTCATTGGTGATTTTTTATTAGGTCTTAGAAAGGCATCACGACTTATAATTTTAAATGCATTTAGCAATGAGTTCTCAGGTTTTGTTCTTAAGGAACTTGGAAATGCTTCTTCCTTAAAGACACTAGATCTTAAAGGTAGCTTTTTTTAAGGGTCTATTCCAAAATCTCTCAATAGTTTGCTAAAGTTGAGGTTCCTTGGTCTTTTTGGGAATAATCTCACTGAAAAAATTCAAGAGATTTGGGACAGCTTCTTTCACTGGAGTACATGATTCTTGGGTACAACGCATTTGAATATGGGATTCTAGTAGAGTTTAGAAATCTCACCAATCTCATGTATCTTGATATGGCAGAAGGCAATCTTGGAGGTAAGATTCCAATTGAATTGGGAAACCTAAAATTACTAAACACAGTCTTCATATACAAGAACAATTTTAAAAGCAAAAACCTATTATCTTTGGGTAACAAGACTTCATTGTTGTTGCCAAATCTCTCTGACAATATGCTATTAGGAAGGATTCTACTTGAAATAAGTCAACTGAAGAATTTAGAGCTTTTAAATTTCATGAGCAACTAACTATCTAGTCTTGTGCCTTCTGATCTTAGGGATTTGCCTCAATCAAAGGCATTTAAGCTATAGAATAATTCCTTGCTAGGGACATTGCCATATTACCTTGGCAACAGTCCACCATTGTAGTGGCTTGATATATCATCCGATATCTTTGGTGAGATTCTAAAAACACTTTACAGCCAGGGAAATCTCACCAAGTTTATCCTTTTCAATAATGCCTTATCAGGTCCGATTCCATTTAGCCTATCAACATGTTCTTCACTACTTCATGTTCGAATTCAGAACAATTTTATTATTAGGATGATTCTAATAGGTTTTGGAAAACTTGGGAATATTGAAAGATTACAATTGGTTAACAACAGTCTCACTAGTGAAATTCCAAATGACATTGCTTTTTCCACATCTTTTTCTTCTAGTGATTTCTTTTAAAACAACCCTCATTCTTCTCTCCTTTCCACCATTCTTTCCATTCAAAATCTTTAATCATTCATGGTTTCCCACAATAACTTTGGAAGGTGAAATCCCAGACCAATTCCAGGATTATCCTTTACTTAGTGTTCTTGATCTCTCATCAAATCGTCTCTCTGGAAGCATCCCATTGAGCATTGCTTCTTATTAGAAATTAGTAAACGTGAACCTAAAGAACAACCAATTGACTGGTGAAATCCCAAAAGCACTAGCCATCATGCCTTCATTGGCCATTCTTAATTTTCCCAATAAGTCTAACTGGCCAAATACCTAATAACTTTGGTATTTCTCTAACTCTGAAAGTTCTTAATGTCTCATATAACAAGCTTGAGAGTCTTATCCTAACAAATGGCATGCTGAGAACAATATACCCAAATGTTTTTGTGAGGTAACACTGGCCTATATGATGGCGTCCTTCCTCCCTGTGGCCGAAACTTTACATATGCATTAAGGCATGGGAGCTCATAAGTAAAACATATAATCACAAGATGGATAATTTGAATATCATTAGTCTTGGCCATTGTGATTGCCATTTTGGTTGCTGGATCTTTATACATAAGTTGGTACTCTGATAGCTTATGCATTCAAGAAAAAATTTATAAGGGTGACAAAAGGTGAACTTGAAGATTGATGGCATTTTAGAGCTTAATTTTATAAGTATTGAAATTCTAGCTTGCATGAAGGACATGAATGTTATTGGAATGGGAGCAATTGGGGTTTTTTATAAGACCGAAACATTGCAATCAAATATAGTTATGGCTGTGAAAAAGTTATAGAGATTAAGATTTGATATTGAGTAAGAAGTAGTAATGACCTTGTTGGCAAGGCGAATCTCTGGGCAGGCTAGGACATAGAAATGTTGCTAGACTATTAAAATATCTTTATAATGACACTGATGTTATGATAGTTTATGAATTTATGCACAATGGAAACCTTGGATATGCCTTGCATGGCAAACAAGCTAGAAGTTTGCTTGTAGACTAGGTTTCTCTATATAACCTAGCTTTAGGAATTGCACAAGGACTTACTTGTCTTCATCATGATAGTCATCCACCTGTCATCCATCGAGACATCAAGTGAAATAACATATTGGTTGATGTAAATCTTGAGGCAAGGATAACAAATTTTGGGTTGGCCAAAATGATGATAAGGAAGAATGAAACAGTCTCTATGGTTGTTAGGTCTTACAACTACATTGCCCCTGGTGAGTAATTAGTTCATACATCTTACTTTTTTTATATTAATGGCAACTTTGGTTTTCACATCACTTGATAATATGTATAGGATAGTTAAAAGTTGGAAGAATATAACATTAAAGTTTCAATTAGTAGAGTATAGTAGATATTAGATTACCTAATTCATATTTCTGACATTTTCAACGCTTGTTACCTTGATAGAGTGTGGATGCACTTTGAGGGTGGATAAAAAGATTGACATTTACAGATATGGAGTAGTTCTGTTGGAGCTTCTCACAAGAAAGAGGCCACTAGATTTTGGGTTTGAAGAATTTGTAGACATTGTAGAGTGGATTAAGAGAAAGATTAAAGACAACAAGCCTCTAGAAGAAGCATTAGACCCAAACATAGGAAACTACAAGCATGTTTTAGAAGAGATGCTTTTAGTTCTTAGAATAGCACTTCTTTGCATTGCCAAGTTCTCCAAGGGCAGGCCCTCCATGACAGATGTGATAATGATGCTTGAAGAGGCAAAGCCTCATAGTAAAAGCAATAGCAACAGTGAAAAATTTGCTGCTAATAGGAAGATGCCGGTTTTTAGCACATCATCACTAATTAATGGCCTTGTGTAGAAACAAAAAATGGGTTTTTTCAGGCCAACAATCCGATTCCTTCCATAGTATTTAGAGCTGTATTTTGTTAGTCTCATGTAATTTTGTAACCACTAGTTCATAGTTATTTTTTAGAGATTTTTGGGTGACACCAATATGGATTAATTTTTGCAAGAAAAAAAAGTTCTTTGTATTTATTTTAGAGGTTTCAATCTGAAAACCAAATGAAGCTAACACTGAATGTTTTTAAATGCACTAATGAAGGACTTTGTCTTTAAAAAAAAAAGTAGTTATGAAATCCTATCTCAAAACATGAGATGAAAGATTAAGATCTTATAAAAATAGATCCAAAAAGATCCAAAATTTTGCAATCTACTTAGCATTGTCTAAAATTGAACACAATCTGCATAAAACTAAGCGCCACACAAACACTTGATTCAACTCAAAATTCGTAATTTTTTATAAAAGCTAGGCAATTGCCTGTGCTCTAAATTCTTGACCGTGAAATTGGTCTCGTCCCATAGAACTTAACCCCACAAAAGAAAAAAAAAAATCCAAAACACATATTTTAACTTGTTAAATTATGTTACACAATTCACGTCTCTAAAGATACGCTATTATTATATCAGGAATAATGTTGCAGTTTGGTTGAATTTGAGAACCAAACTCAAATTAAATCAATTTTTACTTATCTTCTAATTTTAGAAATTGAGTTAAACCATAAAATTTGTTGAAATTGGTCAAACTGAGTCACTTATTTCAATTTATTCCACCTTCATCCATAATTCAATAATTTCTCAAGTTATGTCAATGCTAGAAATAAATTCCCCGTTTCTTTTTGAAATTAAGCATCAATTCCAAAGAAGAAAATAAATGCAAAATATGTAAAATTTATTATTCAAATAAATCATACACATTTAAATAAAACTCATTACTTAAATAAATTTTACACTTTTTATGTTTATCTCTCTCAAATTGACAAATTTTGAATTAAAAATGAAAAATATGCAAACTCATCAGTAATGCTCTCTATAATTACAGTATATTTAATCAATTATTAATAATAATCATCATGGATTTCGCGTCGCGGCATATTATTATTGGGGCAAATAGCCAAGGGACCTAGAAGAAAGGCCCCAAAAAAATACATAAAATACATTGTTTAGTGAAAAAGTGGATGTAACACAAAGTAAAACAGTAACAAGGATTCCTACATATTGATACAGAATCCTCTCAAAACAACAATTTATGCCAAAAACAAAAAAAAAACCAAAGATCCTTACCAAAAATATGGCCTAACTATGATCATTACTAAAAACAGATCCGCTTTTACCCAAATAAAATTTAAATTCCTTTAGCATTAGCAGGAAGAGAAAATGCAATCACAATTTGATGTCTGATAAAGTTAGCAATCATTTCACATTTACAGCATTAAAAAACAAAGTAGACTTATATATCTACTTAATACATTTAGAAGAAATAAAAAATCTATGATGCCTAAGCGTCCTGGTGAATTTATGAATGAAGGGGCAGTGACAAATAAACGAAGAAAATCAAACAAACAGCAACTTAGTCAAGAGGGGGTAAAAACAAACGTGATGTGATCATTTAAATCTCAAAATCCTGTATTCCTTTACTTATTCCTTTAGTTTTCCTTTTCTTCTCCGTCTATTCTTGTTCTGCTTTTCAAGCCACCCACAAGTTCTGTATTCTGACTCATACAAACCATAGCTATATGTGCTAACTTCTTTGTCTGCAGTTCTTTCCTTCCGACCTCGGTGCTGCACATAAGTAACCACATCAGATGATAATA
Source organism: Erythrophleum ivorense (assembly GCA_026724425.1). NCBI lineage: Eukaryota > Viridiplantae > Streptophyta > Magnoliopsida > Fabales > Fabaceae > Erythrophleum > Erythrophleum ivorense. The sequence goes on along the minus strand of JAIUCV010000666.1, from coordinate 362,674 downwards.
CTAAACCAAGTGTTTGGAATATAAGAAAAGCATATCTGCTTACCAAGTCCATTAGCCTCAGATGTCCTCATGATTCTTAGCCTCCTCACAGAGCTTAGAAACATCCTGATTGCAATTTTCAAAGAGAAAGAAAGATCAATATCAAACCAAACAAAACACGGGATCCTACTTTTTTGGCAGTACTGGATATAAAGAAAGCTCTTTAAAACAAGAACAGGAAAAACAGTCTGTTATTTTCTCAAGGATCACAGGGTTGTGGAATCGATAATATCACCATGGAAGAAAAGTACTGATACTTTATCAAAATAATGACTATGAACCAATACATACCCCCAAGGCACGTCTCCAACAAGCATCCAGTCTCCTTCCTTGTCTTCATAAGTAAGTACAAACTTGGAAGATCCATCCAGCAATTTTGACTGTCTTTCTGCTCCAAGTATAATGCCATGATCCTCCCCATTTGATCCTACTAATAATGATGCATATACCATTAATAAGAAGAAAAGAGTAATGGAAATCACAAAATTAAACTCTATCATGTAACTCATAACTCATAACTTAAAAAAAAAAAATATATATATATATATATATATATATAAAGAAAATAGGAAAGGATGAGATATAATAGAACTTTTATCAATGAAAACATAATAACATCAAGTCATTTGGCAGGTGGAACATGTCGAGATAACTCATATGTAAAAATTCCAAAATTGTGAGATAGTCTTAGAAGTAAATAACTACATGTGAACAGAACTGTTCTTAACACAATGAGGGGAAAACCCAAAGAGGAATTGTGAAAGTTCAAGCCCTTACCAAATGCCACATGCATACATAAAATAAATGACATATACTTGTATTGTACCAGTTAGACAATAGTCAATAATCACATTATCTTGTGTCATATATAAGGCATATACAAGACAGGAATGGTACAATTTTAATAATAATATTCATCATGCAAGTAGAATCATAATGATGGCATTATTACAAGGAGGAGTTACAATATCTTTGATATGAGATTATCCAAAATCTAAAAAGACTCACTTTTACATGTGACGGCTGCAGTGTGTTCATTAAACATCTCCTCCAAAGTATGTGCTAAGCTTTCATAGGAACTATGAGCACTCAAATCGACCTTCCTTCCAATTGGTAAGCCATCCATATTTACCTTCACAAACCCGGAACTATTGAGGTGCCCTTTACCTTTGGCAGTAATAGCGTTTTTATCACTGCCCTTGTCAGTACTCTTCCTTGGCTCCGTATTATTGCTCTTAATTTTCTCAGTCACAGAGTTGAACACATCAGTGGCTGGTGACTTTGCATGGTTATTAAAGCTATTCATTCTATATGCTCCAAGGGGAGGCCATCCTACAACCTGACTGTTTAAGAAATTCCGTTGCAACAGAATACAGAAATCACGTCAATTACACAACCAAATAAAACACACATTTTACTCATCATGATTTTAAAAAAGGATAGATACAATAACAAATTCCAAGTTTCATCATATAGAAGGAAAGACCAAAAACATCCAACAAAGAAACAAAGTGGTTTGGACCCAACTAAATTCTTGTTGAGGAATACTAAACCAATTTTTGGGCTAACGGTGATAGCTCCAGAGTCCAAAAGGCTGAAAAATGACCCTTTAACTTAATCTGTTGATGCAAACAACCTGCTCTGCAAAATTCACACACTATGCAGGGCATTTCTACTGCAAAGGTTGAGATGCTGCTTCACTTTAGTCAAACAACCCAAGTTACTATTATTTTCTACATAACCCAGTGAGTTCTGATGTAGCCATTGTTAGAATTTTTACCATTTTTATATTTAACAGCTGACTTGAGTTCTAGAAGACTTAAAGTACCCATTAGATACAAATATCACTGGATCCCACGTTAACTTTTCTAGAATCCTATTCCTCCTAATTTCAGTATGCTCCAATATTTGGCAAAAGGAATTTGGAAGGACTAGACTAGGCATTTCAATTTCTTCCCTTCCCTCCAAACCTTATAAACTAAACATAATATAGCCTTAATTTTAAGAGATATTAAGCCAATCTTTCTTCTCAGAGTCAGAGAGGTGACTATTCCAACGTTAACAATGTATGAACTAAATTTCTCTCATCTGCATGGAACCAATGGATATAAACTGTTATAGTTAGTCACTACTTATACTTAATACCATAACCATGTTAAAATCCTGTTTCTTTACTATTTCTTTTTATTAAAGCCTCTTGAGAATTGTCGCAATTCGGACACAATTTTCATAGGGCAAAACTGATGGAAATTTTAACCTCGAAGTTATTCCTACAATGAACATCAAATTGAGTTCTATTATTTAGCTATGCCGATATTGAATAAGTTCTGCACATATGGGCTGTGGTGCAGAATATAGGACGTTGTCAGATTCCCCATTTACCCTTTTGATTTGGTGGTAGGTTCCTTTCGATTTTTTAAGTTCCTTCTTCTAACTCATCAAATTTATTTGCAAAAGCAAGACTATAACGTACATATTTCATGCAGACTATTGGATTTTCAATAAGAGCACATGATCCAATATCTATAAAACCATACCTAATAACGATTCATTAAGATCCAATTTAAGAAATTATAAAAGCTTATAAACGAGTTACAACCAGGAAGATGGAAATACTCGAAATAATACACGGTGGAAATCCGAATTAGACATAGAAACTAATCCTAATCATTGATCAATTAATTAAGATCACTGAAAGACGTAGGGAAAATTAAATTAGAAAGTGTGTAAAAAATTAAATAGCAAAACCAAGCCATTATAAGATTTTAACAGCCTAACTAAATGAGTAAGGAAAAATATGTCATTATAATTCACCTGGGGCCATTAGTAGCGACAACAGAATCGGCGGTTCTCTTGGTGCCAGCTGTGACGTGAGGCCTGGTCAATAAGGAAGGAGAGGAAGAGGAAGAGGAAGAGGAGGAGGAGGAGGAGGATGAGGTTAATGACGACGCCGTAGAAGAAGAAACCACAGAAGGCAAATCTTTAGCCGTTAATATTCTACCATAGTGACCCGTTGAAAGTGGTGGGGACTTCACACCAGGACGGCGAGAAAGGCTTAACCCCAGACCTAATTCAAGCTCAGACTCATCTGGGCATGAAGAATCCTCCGAAGACATGACCAAATTATCTTCCTTTGACACCGTTGACATCGACCCACTAGTAGAACCACCCTGCATCGCAATATGCTTCCAAGCCCAGAACAGACGGTAAAGAAGAGGATGACTTATGCCAAAGAAAAATATGAAGAGTGGATGAATTTGAAGGCAAGTCTTGTGAGAAAAAGAAATTAAAGGCATTCAATACGACAAAAGAAATGGAGAGCAGAGAAAGAGAGGTATGGGCTTGTGATATGTTTGGTGGATTATGGAAAAGGAAGAAGATAGGAAGGAAAGGAAGTTAGGTGTGGGTGCAGGAGTGAAGGGGATGGCGGCCCAGTGAAGAGAGGGTAACCATTGCTGTGTGACCCACGCGTCAGGTCTGTGTGTCTGCTCTAACGTCCTACCACTTTTTTCTCTCCTTGCTTCCGGACTCTCGTCTTTCTTTCATTGGACTTTCGACATCTTTCAATTTCTCGTCGTTCAGAAGATGCGAGAGACAAGAAAAATTCACCTGCAGTTAATTAGTCACAGAATTAGCATTTGGCGTGAAGACATATATATCCCTGCTCTGGCTTGGCTAAATTTTATTTAATATTTTTTATTTTAAAAATTACATTTAATTTTTTATATTTTGATACAGGACTAATGTGTGTAAAAAAATGTATAAAAACATTTAATCAAGTAATATTGGATTATAAAAATTAAACATTTATCATATTTCAGTTAAAAATTTAACAACGAAGATACCAAAAAGTGTGTATAAATTTAATCATTTGATAAGTATCACAAAAACTTTGTTTTAATCTATTTTGTTAAAAAAAATAATTTTTTTTGGGCAAAACATGAAACAATGATTTTATTCTTTTAAAAATAAATTGGGAAGATTGAAGTATAATTTTAAAAAAAGATTGAATATAATTTAACCAATGAATAAATTTAGATACAATTTATTATATTTTTTTAATAAAATTATAACATATATAAAAAACTCTTTAAAATATTATATGATGTTAATTTATAAGAATTATAATAAACCTATCAACAAAATTGATGCACTTATAGTATTATTATTAAAAAATTATATGTTTGTCATATTTTAATTAAAAAATTTGATAAAAAAGATATAAAAAATTAATTTTTTTGCTTAATCAAACCAAAAAGGGTAGTATAGTTCACTTTAAATTGTAATTTACATATTTTTATTATTTAGTATTTTGTTGATAAAATTAACTCGCAAAAAATTTATTTTTATTATATTAATAATAAAATTCTAATCTCATGTTAAAATTAAGTATTTTTATTTTGAAAAGGAAACATATTTTATACCAAAAAAATAATTTTATTATTAAAAAAAATAATATAAGTATTTTTATAATATATATCAAATATCTTTTTGATAAAACAGTCTATATTAAATGTCAAGGGTTAGAATAATGTTTTTAAAATGAGAGAACTATCAAATTTAATTTAACTAAAATTCAATAAATTAAGTATAATTTTCTCTATATCTTAAGATTAGGCTATATGTTTTTGCTCAAAATTTGCATTTTGTTAACTTAAATTTATGTATAGTTTCAAGTCTTTGTTGCCATATGATTTCTTTAATTTTTATTCATATCATGTGCATTTAAAATTGAAAGTTTTGTTAATATATGTGTCTAAATTTTAACTAAACATATAAAAGATTAAAATACTTATTTGGCATTTTTATATCTTTACATTAAAAAAAAACGAAAGAAAAAAGGCTATGATCCTGAAGAGTGCACGCAGCGTGCATGGTGAGCCATTACAGTGCATTATATCGCGAGATTTTAAATGTGATTGTTTGACAAGGAATTACGGAAACCTCCAAAAAGTCGCAATTGTTATCGTAGGGTCCACTCACCCGCAAACATACGCTCCAAACGACAAGCCGACAAAGGGTGGGACCAAACATCACACGACTCGGGAAAATAGGCGTATCAAGGACCGTAGTGGGCCCCGCCTGTCCCTCACAAAAACCCGTGGCGATCGTGGCTTCCAATTCAATGTTGACAGCTCACCATACCAGACCATGACTTAGGAACCATTTATGGACAACTTTGGCGTCCGCGATTCATATTTCAGTTCCGATTCCGGAGTGGCCGCGGCATTCCACGTGGCCATCTCTGGGCCCTCCCTCTCTCGTCGTGATTTGTTCGACGGCGAACGGCGCTTGCCCAGGGCCGAGGAGACAATCATCTTTGCTGCACCCTTGTGGGGCCCAAATCCGACTGTTAATGAATATTGAATACTGCCAAATAATCAGATACGCTCGAATCATCCTATATATTCAATTAACCCAATGACACACTGACACGTCGACAATTGACTTGACGACTCCTTCAACTTTTTTCGCATCACGAGTATTCACATTTTTTGAGAAAAAGTTTTATAATATTCGTAATATATTAGTTTACCATATAATATTTATTAAAATAAATTATTCCCTCATTTTTTTAATAGGAATTTAAATTGTACAATTTTTTAATTTTAAAATATTATATTATTTTCTGAAATTTAAAAATATATATAGCTTTACCTGCAATAATAAATAAGATAAATTACCTTTATTTTAATTAAAATATTTTTATACCTATTACTTATAAAATATAATAAAATTTAAATATGACCAAATTATGTGATACAAGTTATAAAATTTATAGGTCAGTTTTTAAAAGTTATAGATTTGTTATAATTTTATTTAAAAAATAATATAATTTGAATATTTCTTTTTAAAAAAATTATTCCAAGCGTTTGTTTGTCTTCTGGATTTCATATCTTGGATCAGCCACGGCATGAACTGGGCTTATTAGTTTCTGCCGATATGAGGGGATGCCCAATATCCCTGTCTTGTAAGGCATCTTAGGTTTCTTCGGCCCACTTCTCTATAGAAGGGGAAAATAATAATTGAATTAGAATATTTAATTTTATTTAATACTTAAAATGACAGTATATTTTAAATACTGACAGACATTTGATTGTGTGAAATGTAAAAAAAAAAAAAAATCTTTTTATATAGTTATATGTAATATCTATTATATTTATGTAATTATTATTTATTCACTTTTGAATTAATGTAGGCATACAAACTTTTTTTTATTTACAAACTGTTTTTTCTCACTATGCAGATCAAATGAGATGGGTCACTTTGTTTCGTGTAATATTTATTTTTTATTATAATTTGTTATCACTGCCTAATAAAGAGTGAACTAATGGTGAGCTGATGACATCTGATTGAATTTAAAACATAAATCTAAGGTAAGAACAGAGTTATTAAGGTGTCATTACCCAGGGAAATATCCAATATTTATAATTTTTTAAATTTTATAACAATTTAAGCATATAATATTTTAAAATTTTTAATATTATTTAGAATATATATATATATATATGCATATTTAAATTGAGAACATTTTGTTGATTGAATTTAATTAGTTTGTAACTATTTAAAAGATTAAAAATTAATGTATCTAAGACTTTTTTTAAAGACTAAATACTAAATGGTAAAACAATTAACACGAGTATTATCTTGACATCATGCATTCTACTTAAATATTTTTCTAATATGAAGTTTTGCCCTCCGAACATATGAGATTTACTTAAGTGAGAGATGAAATTCACTTAAATAATAGATCTCACAAAGTGTACAAGTGTCCTATAATTTATGTTTATTTTTTTTTTCTTTTCATATGATAGTATTATACTTTTTTTATCTGAGAGAATTCAAATATTATTTGATTCTTGATTAGGAAAGAAAAAAAAAAGTTGTAAAAGAAATAATAATCATGAAGATTTTGTTTTAAAGAATAAATAAAGATAAAACAAATTTCTCAAACTTGCTTGTGTAGAAGAGACAAAAAATATAATGGATTTATGTAAATACCAAAAGCGAAAGAAAGTTTATTGATGCCAATGGCTGTGGGAGGTGGAATAATACTCATTTAGCGTAGTTTGTGGCAGGGCAATACTATCTTATTTTGAGTTTTAAAACAAACTAGCGTTGGATTTAAACCTTGACTATACGTACTGGTATTAGAATTAGGTTAGACCCAAATCCTGTCCAGCCCTTTCTTTGTCTACTCTTATCTTGGTGGCTTGTGCATCGTTTGGTATCCTAGTAGAAAAATGAAAAGAACATAAAAATATGAGAGAAAAGAAAAACAAAGAAAGAAAAAAAAGTAGATGAAGTATCACTCATTTTATTTGGTACAATGCAATGGAAATAAAGAAATTTTTTTAATTTAAATTTATCAAAGAAAATACATATAAATAAGGTATTAAATTACATTATTATCCTCTACCAAATTAAATATATTTATCATGAAAACAAGGGATAAATAGGTTAAAAATACAGGTATTCTTACCTCCCGTTTCCTCTTTTTCCATTCAAAAATAGATCAATTATTAAAACATGTTTCACAAATTCTCAATTCTTTTAAATTATTCTTTTATGCATACCAAACAAAAAAAAAACAATTAGAGTTGTATAGAACTTAGGTGGGATTAAGTTTTGGGCTAATTCGGTGCTTGGCCCAACCTATTGAATTGGGCTAGACCAAGCTGCTTTGGTGGGGTGGATCACTTTTGTTGGTTAAAATTTTTTATATAAATTATAAATTAATTTAAAATATTCATATAAATTATTATAAAACTATTTTTTGTTCGTTTTATATATATATATAACAGAGCTAAATCAGATAAAACAAACCAACATGGTTGGCATTGTTCCATCTAGTCAATTCTCCCCCCGTTTTTTGTTTTGTTTTCATTGACCCAACCTAACGTGAGATAACCAAGTGGAACTAGGCTAATCAAACCACCTATGCACCCCTAGAAAAGATAACATCCATCTAATATTTTTGTTCATCTCCTTCCTAACCTTTGGTGTGAGTGTGCGCCAATAATTGAGTTGTAGTAAATTATATCAATTTTTTTAAATTTTGGTGAAATCATATTTATATATATATTCTTTATTTTTAAAAATTACATACAATTTTTTAATTTATTATTTGTCAATAAAATAAAATTTCTATACAATATATATTTTTAAAAAAATAAATAAATTTTTATAATTATCATTAATATTATATTAAAAATAAAATTATACTTTTTATATTATATAAAAAAATTTATAAAAAGAATTTTAAATTTATATGACTGAGTTGACGACGACCATATATGATTGGTGTGTAGAATAGTCCAAGATCCAGGCTAAAGAAAATGGGTGTGTCATTAAAACGTGACCTTTTTAGCCGTCCATGCGATGAACATATGGGTCGAATAGGCAGAACCATGTAGTTTTTCTGGGTTGATTGTTAGCCTATTAGCATCCCGTGGTGAATATGCGGTCCATGTGTGGCAAAGATTGCGACTTTTCTAGGACTTTTCTGCTTTCCACCGCGTGATAACCTAAGTGAACAACTTGATATTTTACTCCGAGATAGGCCAATTCAAATGCCTCCTCCACCATACAAAAATAATCCCATTTGAAAATTTTATTAAGAAAAACGAAAAACTAGATTCTTATTCAGTATGAAAGTTCAACCGCACCCCTCATATAAATACGGGTTCCTGTATTTAATTTTTCAAACCAGTTTCTGAATTTGTTCTGATTTCTTGTCCATTACTCAAAAGATTCTGAGAGTGTATTGAGGGTCAGTCTTCAAGGACTCCTCTAGTCCTCTGTATCTAAAACGGGTATGCTTTCTTCTTCTTCTTCTTCTTCCATCCATCCCAATATTCCCTAAATTTCTATCAAGTGCAATGAAGGCTGTTTTATTGTCCTCTGCCACACATAATATATCCATTGATTTAGACCATTTGCTTTTCGCGTTCGCAGAAACTTAAAATAGATATGAATTAAAGTTTCTTTTAATGTTTGCCAAATCTAGCTTTGAACATGTTCCTGATATTCTACCCTGATGTCATAGCTTGGGTCTAATAATTATAATTTGAGCAGAGGTCAAGTTCATGTCAATCTTTTCAGTTAATCCAATCGAAAGGGCATAAAATAAAAGTCATAATTAGCGAGATCAATAACTTGAATGCTTTTATTTTGGGTCAATTCAGATTTCACATAATAATATTGCTATCTCTTCATTACTATTTCAAAATTTCGTCGCAGTTAATTTACAAGTTATACTTATATCGTCGAGAAAGAAGAGCAATGCTGCTAAGAAGCTCTTCAACGCCAGTTCTTGGGTCTCTCCTCTCATCCTTCACAGAAAGTCCTTGTAATTCCATGCACTCTGAAACCACCCACGTAGTGAAGCATCTACCACCATTACCAACAACCAGTGTTCCTCACAATAACCACAAACTCTCTTTTTACCACTCTGGGCCTCTCAATCTCTCCTCCTTCTCATCCAATTCCTCTCCAATCTCACCCTCCATTGCTGACCTTGATCGCCACAGAGGCTTCAGAAGAGCTCAATCTGAAGGCAACTTGGAAGACCTCACCTATGCTTCTTGCAGCAAAAGTGTGTTGAAATTGCAAACAATACCATCTTTCTCCTTCTCTAACTACAAGGGCTTAAGAGAAGAAGATGAAGAAGAAGAAGAGGAAAGTGAGTTTGAGGAGGGAGAAGAAGAGTGGGAGGAAGAGAAAGGAATTTCGAGTACAATGGAAAGAGTCAAGAGTATGATTGTGACTGAAGAGGTGAGAGTTGAGATTGGAACTTGCAGTGTGGGTTTTGGTGAGCAGGAAATGATGGGTGGTAAAGAAATGCATCTTGCAATGGGGCTTGGAATTGAAGATTGTGGAGACGGCACAGGTGGCTGCAGAGGCGGCGGTGGAGGCGATGGAGATTATAACTCTATGGGGTCCGGAGGCGATGATGGGGATGTGGAAGAATATTACAAGAGAATGGTGGAGGAAAATCCGGGGAACCCTTTGTTTCTGAGGAATTATGCTCAATTCTTGTATCAGGTAAGCTAAATTTCAATCTCTTGTTGTCCAATTGTTTGGAACCTTATTATCCTAATTCTAATTCTCTATTAATGGTGAAGAACTTATCTAGGTTCGTAGATAAAAGAAAAGAAGGTTAAGAATAGGATTCATATGTAGTATTGAAAATGCTTTTCCTTGCTGAGATTAAGTTTCTGAAGTTAGCTCTTAGTCTGTGAAGAAATGGTCAAATGGATGATTTTCTAATGGATTGTTATGTGTATTTTGAACAGTGCAAGAGAGACCATCATGGAGCTGAGGAGTATTATTCGCGAGCCATACTAGCCGACCCAAAAGATGGTGAAGTTCTTTCCCAGTATGGAAAGTTAGTTTGGGAGCTTCATCATGACCAAGACAGAGCCTCAAATTATTTTGAACGAGCAGTTCAAGCCTCACCCCAAGACAGGTACGTGGTTAGTGCTTACAAAATATTTAAGAGGAGAGAAGACTTGCGTATTTTGGGATCCATTATGACAGTAGCTTATGTTTGATGACATACTTGCAGCCATGTACATGCAGCATATGCTAGTTTCCTTTGGGACGCAGAGGAGGAAGAGGATGGCCGTAGTGAGCCCCAGTGTTTACCACCACACTTTCATCAGGGAGCCATGGTGGTTTCTGCAGGTGCTTCTTAAACAATGGAATCAGTGGATTGGTGCTTGATTACTGAGGAAAACATATACTGATAATACAAATGTGTCTGGAGATGTATTAGTATCTTTGTCTGAAACCCATATTGTATGGAGAAGGCACATGCTATTAAATGAAATCCCAAACTGAATAATCCTGCTCCTTTATTCAGTGAAGAAAAAGGAGTCTTATCTCACATGCTTTGACTGATTATTCAAATCGTTCGATGAGGTTTATAGGAGAAGCAATGAAGCAATCAATTTCCTTAATGATCATCTGCATGAAAAGGACTTGTCCCGTGACATTTATATGTATCAAAGACATTTCAACTGCGGAAACAAAAAAAAAAACAGGTTCGAGGAAGATGGCGAAGTTTTGTCAGTGTCACAGTATGCTGAACTAGAGTGGAACTGTGGAAGTTAAGTAACATTGAAGATAAAGCCTCAAGGTTCCAGGTTCATTGGTTCGTACATTATAGAGCGGGGTTCATCATAAATTACGGGAATCTGAACGTAAGCTTCTGGTTTTTTCTGATATTAGTAATGCAGATGTAGATTATTTAGCACCATACTTCCATTGGTGAGCCATGATTGCTGCTTGAATCCATTTATTTTGACCTTAAACATGATGAAACTGAAAGTGTTGGTAATTTCATAGCACCCATCATACAGAAGTTACAAAATAACACCGTCAGCTAAAGTTAATCAGTGCTGAAGACAAATCAGGGGACAGTATTTATGTGAAACATGTAAATTCAGGTGAAGCATCATAGTTGAGAACGTATTCTATAAAGACACAATTGTTTCTGAGTAACTAGCAATGCTTTTGGTGTGCATATTTTTCTCTGCTTGAATCAAATTTATACATGGACACCCTTCTTCCAGCGAACTTTGTGGGAGAAGCCTACAATCCCTAACATATTTAAACTTAGTCGACTTAATTAACAAACAAACGACAATTAACATTCCCCAATAAAAAAAAAAAGTTTAATAACTCGACTGCATTTCGAGCAGAAAGAATCTCTTCATATTCTACATGAGCAAAGGATCTTTGATGTTCTTGTAAGTCATTTTTCTATTTAACATTTTATCTATCTATCTATCTATATATATATATATATATATATATATACAACTAAAAAGAGAAGCTAACCATGGGGCGTTTGATGTTTATTCTATTTATTTTGCCAAACCTACTCATCTCCTGTTCAAGCTCCACTTTATTAACTCGTAACGGCAAGTTTCTCACGAATGCAATTTTTCCTTCATCTACGAGCATCATAACACAAAAATCAGACATTATTATTTCCAAACCTCAGATAAGGAAGTAGGAATAAATAGGAAAATATTTGGAAACCATATGTTGTATCTATAGTTAGTGCAGATAATTAATACAAACTCATCAAATTGCTCTTATGAATTTCTATTACCACAAAGTGAAAACGCAACGTTTAAATAATAAACTTCATTTGCTTCTGACGCTCTCTCTCACGAACCGTGATTGCAGCATAATTTCAGGGAGATTGAAGATTACCAAATACGTAACCTGCGGCGGCATTTGAAGGTCTGATAATTTTGGTCACTCATATTCTTCCATCTCTCAATTGTGGTGGCCAAACTGTGAATCTTTATTTTATCTGAAAAATAATAGTTTAAGAGAGTAATGATATAAGAAGATATCATATTTTGAATTGGTTCTCATGCGAATCCAACTCATTTCAAAGATTAAAAGTTCAGTAACAATTATTTTATTTTTATGATTTATAAAACGTTAACTCTGGTAAAATATGGATACAACAGACCACGCAAGTTTGAAATCTGGAATACACTAAATATTGAAGACGAGATTCAATATGCCAAGATTATACCATATAATTCTTTGATGCTCAGATCCCTCAGCTTCAATTTCTCATGGTTTGTTCTCAAACTTCTTGTGAATGCAGCATCGTCTTCCAGGCAATGAAACATGCATTTAAAGGAAATGAAGTTTATTATTTAAATGCTACGTTTTCACTTTGTGGCAAAGACAAATGTCATAGTAATTTCCATTGAAGCTTTGGACGATATAGATTTGTCGAACTCTACTATGAACTCCACAATCCGAACTTTAGAAGATCCGTTCCCGTAAAAGGAATGTTAATTTGAATTTTCTTGGACGTTTCAAGAAATTTCTGAAAGCCTAAATTTAGATATTTCTTTTGAAGACGTCTGAGATATGGAATAAGAGGTATATAAGGTTTGACTTCAAAAGGAGAAGGGCCACTCTGAGTCACAATATTAGCTCTAGGTACCTCAATTATCTCTTTATCTTTATCATTTTTCTGCTTATTTTCCTTTTTAGATATCTTTTTAGCTTTATTATCAACTTCTTGGAGTTCTTTATAATTTCGTAGAGTGATTGCCATGACTCCTTTCCTTAGGTTGACTTCAGTATTGCTCAAGAATTTATTTTGACTCTTTCCGGTGAATAAGTTAGTCAAATTGCTTATTTGAGCTTTTATATTTTTCATAGAATTGCCCACCTGTGATTTTATATTTTTCATAGAAGTTTGAGTTGAAGCAACTACTAGTTTAAGTTGGTCAATCTCTTGATTTATACTTTTCATGTTGTTTACTTGGTGAGTCACCATTTGAGCCAAAGCCTCTTCCAACTTTATTGTACAATCTTCAATTGTATTTCTTTATTGTTGGAAGCCTAATGATACTTGTGGCTTCTAAGAGGCAGAAATTTTTTTAGAGAATTTTAGATGATTCCTCCACCCTATGTTGTATATGCTAAAATATGAGTCATTCTTGGGATTAACTCTATTAGTTCCAACTCTCATATAATTAGCCTCCTCTACATTGTCACCATCATAACTTACATGAAGAGAATTATTAGTAGTAGAAGAAAAAAGAGAATTAACAGAATTAAAATTTGTCAATAATAAATTTAAACTTTTTGTTAAATCCCATAGTTCGTGAGAGATATCACATATAGTAACTTTGTTAGTCATCTCTTTTCTTCTTTGAATTCTATTTTTCTTGTAAAATCATTTACTTTTTTAATTAATAGGAGTCAAATTTAAATCATAATAACTTCGTAATTGCATTAAAAAAATTAAAGAATTAGTAAATTCGTAACCTCACTGGCAATGACACCAAAAACTTGATCACTCCCGCAAGTGTATGGGATCGGTGTAATAAAAAAATTCTAAGAGTATTTTGGGATCTAACCCACAGAGAGGTTATACTTTTACTAACCCAAATAGTTAATAGTTGAAAAAATAAGATAAAATAAATTAATTGATGAAAGTATGTAAAAACTATAAAAATAAAAGCAAGCGATAATTAATTATGAGAAGAACACAGTCATTAGAAGTGTTGGGGTTTAGTTTTTATCTTTATTAGTTTTTACTTGTCGGATTGACTTTTAAGCAATTATAGTGGTAATTATTTTTAAAGTGTCCTAATATTCTTCTAAATTACTGATCCGTATTTAATTAGAGTTGAATTCTTTTCCATGATATCCAAACGACTAATTAAATCATGAAGCAATAGTTTTAACTCATTATAAATCTCTAGACTCATCCCTATCTTAAATATTTGTGTTTATTTCTCTAAATCTAAATTTTCTCTTCACCTCCCAATGTATCAATATCACACTTATATTTGATTTAATGGTGGTCAATCATAAAATCAACATTAAATACGAGAGAAATAGATATAATTGAAATTTGAAAATATATTCATAAATAAAAATTTATAGAAAATCAAAACAAATAGTAGAAACGAGTATCCAATTGGGCTATATCCCTACCCCAAACTGAAAATTTATAAACATATAATTAAAGAATTCACAAATAATATCATTCTAAAATCTCCAATCTTAAAAAATCAATCATAAGAAAAAAAATAGAAAAGAGAAATTGATTCAACTTTAATACTTCCAAAAAATTTTACATTTAGTTTCAGAATGCTTTCACAGGTTCTAAATATCTAGAATAGAATTCTTGAAATACTTAAAATAGTGATTGGATGCCTCCCCTTTTTTTAGAATATTAAAATATTTCTTATTCTTCAATTAAGGGTAAGGTGATACAACGGCTCAATGCATCAAGATCACCCGTATATTTGATTTAATAGTGACTAGTCATAAAATTAACATTAAATATGAGAGAAAATAAATATAATTGAAATTTAAAAATATATTCATAAATAAAAATTCATAGAGAGTCAAAACAAATAGTAAAAACTAGTTCTCAATTGAACTACATTCCCACCTCAACTAAAAAATTTAGAAACACATAATTGAAGAATTTACAAATAATATTGTTCTAAAATCTCCAATCCTAAAAAATCAATCATAAGGAAAAAAAAATAGAGAAGAGAAATTAATTTAATCTCAATACTCCTAAAATTTTGTACGCTAAGCTTCAAGATACTTCTATAGGTTCTACATATCTCAAAAAAAATTCTTAAGATATTCAAAATAGTGATTGGATGTCTCTTTTTTTTGTTAAATCTAAAAATACTTCTTATTCTTTAATCAATATCCAAAAACATATACTAAATATTTGTCGACATAAATAATGAAAACTACTCCTTCTTATCCAATATATAAGTGATTCACGCTTCTTAAAAAAATTAGTTATATTTTAAAATTTTTTAAATATTATTATATCTTTTCAGTCTTATCTCTGTAGTCAATACAGTTGCTTCTATTAAATGAGAGATTTTTAACATAGTTGTTACTATTAAATGAAGGGCATTATAAAAATAATAATAATAATAATTATTGTCAAATGACTTATATTTTAAATTATTTTTTTTTTAGTAGCTTATATTTTAGACCAAATGAAATATTTCGGTAGATGCGAAGGATAGATGCCTATTAGGAGGCGTAGCACTTCCCATGATAATCGAGGAGCAGCTGATATGGCTGATTCCCCTTTAAAGTCTTTTAACTGCTTTGATTAGCTATTTTCAATTAACACAAACCTTACATCAGCATAAAATTTTGAATTAGGTTAAGATGTAATTTTTCTTATGTATTTATTATCAAATTTTATAATTAAAATATGATAAATATATAATTTTTTAATAATAACATAAAAAATGTATGATTTAATTAAAAGATTATATACTTATTTTTGTAAAAATCATATATTTATTATATTTTAATTAAAAATAACAAAAACATAAGAAATTTTGTATAATTTTTTTTTCCTAAAGTCCCTCCCTCTTTCTAATTGGAAATTCATATAAATAAAGCATCAACTTTCGATTACAAGAAACACTGGACTTGCAAGTAAGAAAGCAAACAATGTAATCAAAGATTTAAAAAAAAGTAGCATTTAGGAGCCGTAACTGGGCCTTCTTGAAGTTTTGGTTGCTGTTGATGCGGTTCTGAAGGATAATATTTTCAAAAACTGATTAGTAAGTATTTTATATGGTGTGCCAGGTCCAACGAAAGAAAACCAATGTTATGCAGAACAATTAAGTTCCAATTTTGAATGATATGTAATGATTATTAATGAAAAGAAGTTCAAATTCTGAGAAAGAGCAAAAAAGAAAATGGAGTGCGTTCATTTTGAACCCATTTGTTAAGTAGTGAAATTACCAGACTGTGATGGGTGTGCAATTGCAGGATTTAAAGTTGTACACTTTTTGGCATCAAAATCAATGAAACGAAAGATATCATTTGGTATAAGGAAAAAAAAAAATCATCCGAGTAAGGAAAAAAGTTTGTACAAACTTTCTCTTACCCCTTCCACATTTTTGTTTTCGCAAAACCCGTTATTATCACTATTTCCCTCCTATCCTCTGACTCATCTCTATTCATAATTCAGTGTCCTGAATACTTCTTGAATATCACGTGAGCAATTTCTAAGGAAAATAGAGGGAAGCGAAATATATTTGATCCCACAATATAATACAATTTAACTAGGTCTTTCCTTCTGCCAATAGAGATTATAAATGGCAGTATAATAATACTTATGAACAAAATGACCTAACCTAAAATGAAACCACGTTCAACTATTAACCTCATTCCAATGCACATCTTAAATATATGTAAATCCAAAAAAAATGATATATAGATAGCGTTGGAAATTAATACCTCAAAGACTGAGTTAGAGTTCAAAATGAAAAACAAACATTGTCCTTGAAAATCAAGAAGGTAAAAAAAAAAAAAAAAAGATAAGGGAGAGTTTAAAAGTGAAACTCAATAAGAATGTAGAAGACAAAAGTTGAGCTACAAGTAGAGTTTTCCCTAAGTGTTTGCTCTTGTTATCAAAATTATACTACAATTAATCAAACCAATCAAAAATCAATAAATCAATCACTAAATGAGTTCTATAAAATTAACTTGTTAAAAAATTGATTAAGAATTTGTCAAACCAGTCAAAATCAAACCAATTTAAGATTTAACTTATTTTGAATTTTTTAAAATATTATTTTTTACTTCATTTTAGACATATCTAAAAATTAAAAATAAAAAGTAGTAGAAAAAAGAATTAATTAAAATAGAGATAAATTTAAAGAAAAGATAATATAAAAAAATGAAAAGATATATACTTGACAATTTTTAATACCTAATTTTTATCATACTCTATTTGTTAATAGTATCTTTTTCATATATTAAGATATTTAGTCAAAATTACTCATTTCTATTTGTTAATATTTAAAATTAATAATTAATAATATTTAAAAATTATTAACATGTATTTGTTATATTAAAATTTTAATATATAAAATTTTAAAAAAATATATTTAATTACGACTACAATTTAATTATAATTACACTAATAAATTATAAACTAATGCTACAATCAATTCAATAATCCACCTAATTTTACAAACATTAGTATTTAACATGGTAGTCCCCCAATTAGCCGTCACCAGGTTCTATTCAAATCCTTCCTCTCACGTCAAGTCCATATCTACTAATCAAATTCAAGCAAAACTGGTTAACTGCCACCTCAACTCTATTACAGTTTATTTAAAAAGATTTCAAGAATTATTAAACTTATAAGTAGCTACTTCTAATAAGTTTGATAATTATAAGAGATTTTAGTTATGTAAGTAACAATTATTTCAACAATCAAAAGTCACTTTTGCAATTTTATTCAAAAGTTTAATTTTGTTTTCACTCTAAATTATTTTAGTTCAAAACAAAATCAAAAGCAAATATAAAAAATTAGTACTTGAAGATAGTTATAAAAATAAATATTTAGAATTAATTTTTTAACTGTAATTAATGTCTATAAAAAATAAATTTTACTTTAAATTTGTGTTTCAATTTTTTAAGGATAATTTTAGAAAAAAATGTATATACGATATATTTACTATTAAATTTTTTAATTAAAATATGAAAATTATATAATTTTTTAATAATAATATAAAAATTATAAAAGTTTTATAAATAAAGTTATGATTTTTTAATTAAAATATAATAATTATATATTTATTATATTTTAATTAAACATTTTAACAACAAATATTTATATAATATTTATTCAGCACGCCTCGGTTGTCACTTATTATATTTGAGTTGGACAACAGCATAGATATGGATATAATCATATAAGCAACTGCGTTAAGGCTAATCCCTATCGGGACTCGCAAGTTCTTCGGTTCTCTTCTCTGGTTCTTGTTGGTCGTCTTTGATCTTCAGAATCCTAAACCTTTCCCATCACATATCACTTTGTCTGATTTGTTGGAGCCTCCGTTTAAGGCCAAACCATGGCGACCGCCTCAGGTACTTGTTCTCACTTTCAATTTCGTGTTCTTCTTCGGATTGTTTAGGGTTTCTAAGTAACCGAAGTTAGATCATTGAACTTTTCTTTTTTGAGCCCATACCATTATTGCAACAGAACTTGCTGTTACTTCATGTGTAGAGGGCATAGCTATCCATTGCTTATCTGCTTATAATAAACGGGTCTATATACTCTATAAACGACTTCTACTTTCAAATAGAGGGACTGCAGAATCATTAATTGTACTACCTGCGAACTATGTAAATAACACAACTAAAAGAAATGGTGACAATGCAAACAGAATGGAAATGCTATCAGGGAAGGGAATGAAAAACATGTAGAATTTATAGGTGGCTTATTTGCGAATGGATTTTGTCTCATCTCATCAATTTGGCATTTTTGGCATGATTATGTAATATTTCGTTGTTCACCCTCGTATATAGCACCTGATCATAGAATTTTCTCTTTCAAATATCAAATTTTTCATGAGATTGCACTTTCTGAATTGTCTATATGTGTGTAACGCATGTTCTGGGGATTGCAGTTGCATTTAAATCCAGGGAGGACCATCGAAAACAAATTGAATTGGAAGAAGCACGTAAAGCTGGGCTTGCACCTGCAGAGGTTGATGAAGATGGAAAAGAAATCAACCCTCATATTCCCCAATATATGTCTTCCGCACCTTGGTATCTTAATGCTGAGAGACCTGTAAGTCTCTTTTGTTTTTCGTTTTTTGATATGTGTATTTATTGTATAAGGATACTTGACTTCTGAAAACCCTTTTTTTTTTCTTTGGTAGAGCTTAAAACATCAAAGGAAGTGGAAATCAGATCCAAATTACACAAAATCATGGTACGATAGGGGTGCTAAAATTTTTCAGGCAGACAAGTATAGGAAGGGTGCATGTGAGAAGTAAGTGCTCTCTCTCTCTCTCTCTCTCTCTCTCTCTCTCTCTCTCTCTCACTCTCATGTTTGTGTGTGTTGCATGCACATATCTGTTGTATGATCTCTGTTCTGAACTCTAGGAAATTTAAAATAACTCTCAGGTCTTCCTTTGATGGGCAAGATTTTTTCTGTTGTCAGTTGCTAGGGAAAGGGGGAAGGGTTCTAAAATATCAATAGTGTATTTTGGTAGGCAATTTGTTTGTATGCAAGCACAAACCTTTCTTATTTTTTCTTATGAGATTATAGATGTCTGTGATCTCTCTTGAGGATAATGCCAAAAACTTTCTTGGATCTTTTATTTACATTTCCCCCAATTTCACCGATGTTTATATTATCATTTTCTATTCAATTTTAACTAAGTTAATATCGATATACTTGTTACAGCTGCGGAGCTATGACACACAATGCTAAGTCATGCATGGACAGACCACGGAAAGTTGGAGCAAAGTGGACAAGCAAGCACATTGCCCCTGATGAGAAGATTGAAACTTTTGAGCTTGACTATGATGGCAAGCGGGACAGATGGAATGGCTATGATGCATCAACTTACGCTCGAGTCATTGAGAGGTATGAAGCTAGAGATGAAGCTCGAAAGAAGTACTTAAAGGAGCAACAGCTGAAGAAGTTGGAGAAAAGCAACCAAAATGGTGAGGATGCAGTCAGTGATGAGGATGAAGAGGAAGATGATTTAAGGGTGGATGAGGCTAAGGTTGATGAGAGCAAACAAATGGACTTTGCAAAGGTTGAGAAGCGTGTGCGTACAACTGGTGGTGGGAGTACAGGAACTGTGAGGTGATTTTTGCTATTACAGTCCTTTGTATGATACAGGGGCAACGGACTTGGTCCTGTATGTAGGATGACCATTATTTTACCACTTTCCTCATTTATCTTAAATTAATTGGAACTAAATATCTTTACCTTCAGGAACCTCCGTATTCGTGAGGATACTGCAAAATATCTTCTTAATCTGGATGTCAATTCTGCACACTATGATCCCAAAACACGGTCCATGCGTGAGGATCCTCTTCCAGATGCAGATCCAAATGAGAAGTTCTATGAGGTAATCTGCCTTGAGAATTAAAATTTGCAGAAAATTCTATAACATAGCTGCAATGCTACATGTCTATTGAACTTGTATGTAAACTGCATCTGCTGTTATGTTGCAGGGTGATAACCAATATAGAAATAGTGGACAAGCTTTGGAATTCAAGGAATTAAACATCCATGCTTGGGAAGCATTTGACAAGGGGCAAGATGTTC
This sequence comes from Erythrophleum ivorense, assembly GCA_026724425.1. NCBI lineage: Eukaryota > Viridiplantae > Streptophyta > Magnoliopsida > Fabales > Fabaceae > Erythrophleum > Erythrophleum ivorense. Next base: position 341,997 of record JAIUCV010000666.1, on the reverse strand, counting down.
ACATGCAAGCAGCTCCATCCCAAGCTGAGTTGCTTTATAAGAATTTTAAGGTAATGAAGGAGAAATTGAAGTCTCAAACAAAGGACACCATTGTGGAGAAGTATGGCAATGCAGCTGATGAGAACAAACTTCCAAGAGAACTACTTCTAGGTCAAAGTGAGAGGCAGGTTGAGTATGACCGTGCTGGTAGAATAATAAAGGGACAGGTGAGATTAGCATTTAAAGTTGTTATAGTCTGGTTTCTAACTGCTATGTTGCATTTTCAACTTGCGTATTTTTAGTTGACATAATGCTTGTTGATGGTGTAACTTGACCATTTCCTTGGTCTGTTAACAGCATCACTTGGTTGTAGCCTGAACATTTAGGGGAAACATGATTTGGTTTGTGCTTTATTGCCCATTATAAGATAATGGATTTAGTTATTCTTCTGGTACTTCTAACAGGAGGCAGTACTTCCTAAGAGCAAGTATGAAGAAGATATTTACATTAACAACCACACTACTGTTTGGGGCTCATGGTGGAAGGATCACCAGTGGGGCTATAAGTGCTGCAAGCAGACAATACGTAATAGCTATTGCACAGGAGCTGCTGGTATTGAGGCTGCTGAGGCTGCAAGTGATCTCATGAAAGCTAATATTGCTCGTAAAGAGGCTGCTGAAGGTATGTTGAGTGACTGACAATACACCACTATCCCTATTGTACCAATCCCCCTTACCCTTTTCCTAGCTTGTTTATTCTTTTCCCCCTATGCTTGATAATTCTGCTGTGTCATTTGTAGCTTCCTCTTTAATAATCAAATCTTTTCTGTGAACCTTGCACAGAGGATCATACACCTGCGGAGGAGAAAAAGCTTGCAACGTGGGGAACTGATGTTCCAGATGACCTGGTTCTGGATGAGAAATTGCTTGCTGAAGCACTCAAAAAGGTCAATATCAGTCTAGTTGTTTCTTTATGTGCCTTCATGTGTTTATGTCATTCTTTCTATCTCTTATTCTGCTTGCGATGGAATTACTTACAGTTTTGTGTCTAATTATTTTGGCCTTAATTACTAAGGTGAAGAAAGTACGAGTTTGAAAGAAGCAATGCATATAATTTCTGAAAACAGATGACATTTTTTAGCTCGATTATGGACGTTAAATTTGTACTGCATAAAATTTTTCCTTTTGGTTCTGCTAATCTTTTAAGTGAACTCAAACATATATTGTGTTTGAGTATGTTGTGCTGATTGGTGAATCCCATTGGTTTTAAGCAGGAGGATCAGAGAAAGAGAGAAGAGAAAGACGAGAGGAAGCGTAAATATAATGTTAGATGGAATGATGAGGTATGAATTTTGAAGCCGCAGATTGAGAATTTGAGTATGCTGGCCCCTTTCAGATTTTCTAACCAACGATATCTGCTACAGGTCACTGCAGAGGACATGGAGGCATACAGGATGAAGAAAGTCCATCACGATGATCCAATGAAGAACTTTCTGCACTAAACTGGAGAGAGGGCATAAAAATATGCAGCCTGTTTTGTTGGAAGTTTTGGCTCTCTTGTTTTCCTGCTGCCTATAGGATTTGACAGATTGAATCAATATACAGCTGTGTGGCAAGCCTGTTCACTGTATTGAATAGTATCATGTAGTTTTTGGTTATCTAGTATATGCTTGAGCTATATCGTCTGTTGAACCATCATATATATATATATATATATAAGTGGTTTTTGTAGCACTATTCACACTGTAGCAATTTTACTATTCACACTATTCATCGGCTTGCACTTAGCCGATCCATTGGGCTGCGTTCCGCGTCTTTGTTCTATCTCTTTTTCAATTTTCAATTTTCAAATCTTCAAAAACAAATCAAGAGTGCCACTTCTCAATTTCCCCTTTGCTATGTTGCGCAGAGAGAGAGGGATCCAATATTAATTAGAGCCTGTTGCTCCTTTTGGTTCATTACATGATGGATGTGTAATATTTATTGTATTTATTATATTTTTATTTTATTAATTAAATTATTATTTTAATCATCAAATTATTTTTTAAAAAATTAAAAAACAAAATTTATTTTTTATCTTATTTGTCTTCTACATTTCTTTTTTCTTTTATATCAAGCAACCGAAAGACGCTATAACTATTTGGAGTTGCTTTCTTCCTTGAATCCATTTTCTTCTCTGATAAATGTTCTCACAGTCCTCATTGATTCGACTACTTCTCTTCCTGAAACTAAGTGCGGCAAAATTAGAAGTGGCTTTCGTTGATCGGAAGCAAATTAACGACGTTCTCAACAGATTCTCGCCATTCACTTCTAGGGAAATCAATGGCAAGGATAGGTTGACACAAGTCACTTGCTGATCACAATGATTCTTGCTCTGTCCTTATCCCCAAGAACTCTAACCCTTCAGATGGGACGCACGCATCTTTCTGAGCATGAGCTACTATTTGTAGTTCCTCTATAAAAAACAAACTTTGAATATTTGAGGAATTTATCAATATTGTTGTTCACGAACAGGGAATGTAAAAGCTCTGAATGTGGATTGGAAATACCATCTATTTGGTTATCTTGATTGTTCCAATTCATGTATTGGTAATTTTAGGATTTAGGTTATCTTGAATGCATCATTCTTTCTCCCTCCTCTTCTTTCACCTTTCTTTCCCATTCCTTGTATTTCCTCTTTATTTCAAGGGGTTTTTAATTGTTAAACTGCCAATGGTTATTTGGTTTCAATCTCTCATTGTTATATACTTTTCTGGTCCTTTTTGTATGATTTATATTGTTTAAAGTTGAAACCAATATATTCCATCATATTATGTTGACTTGCGTCTTAATCAAAAATACTTTCTGGCACTCAGAAATTGTTTGTTGCTTTTGATTTTGGTTTTTGTTTAAACTTCGGTTTCATCTGAACCATTCAAGTAGAACTTAAAAGTTAGCTGTACAAAATAAAGCAATAAACCAATAACAACCATCCATGAGATGATTGTTTCGTACGTCAAATTTTTGTGCCGTGTGCTTCTCTTTCTAGCTGATTTATATATAGGTTTTAATTCAATATCATGTTTGAGTTTTCTGGCCAACATCATGTTCAAGTTTAAATGTTTTTAATTATTGACTTTTATCTCTGTTTAGCATATAGTAATCTCCACTTAGTGCTTTAGGCCTATTTAGTTTTCTCCTTAAAGAACTATTCGTTGCCTCACTGTGTAAGCACTCTCTATTCCCTTTTTATTACTTAGTATTGATTAGATGAAAATTTATGGATTAAGAATTGTTTATTACATGGATTAAGAACTATTTTACTTTATATTTTTTTTTTCATTGATACATAGTACTTAATCTACAAATATAATCTCTATGATGTTTTCTTTGGATTAATTTTTGCTTACAAGTCCTTGATACCAAAGCTTTGGCAGTTTCCAGTGGAATATAACTTGAAAATCATATCCATTGCTGACTTAATCAGGTATTTAAGGAATGGTCAAACTTCCATTTTCTCAGACCAAATTGTGGGTCTGCACAATGCCTTATTTACACAGCCTTCTTGGAATGTTTGACCCACCAGTCACCACTGATCAAATTGCAATTTGGAACTCAGCCCCACAAATTATCATAAGGATAATTGACTTAAGAAACGTTGAATTTTAGTGGCAGGTACTGATGTCTAATATCTGCATGATTTAAACTAGCAGATACTGAAGAAATGACCGAATCAAATATGGTTCAGCACCACATAATGTCCAAATTCCAGAGCCATGGATACTCTGCCAATTTGCGTACTGCAAAATATACTTCTATTTATCTATTTGTCTATGCATACACGAAGTCATCATCAATAATCATAAATTTTAACTAAGTTTTGGCTGAGAATGTTTCCTTTTTTCTTGTATTCTAAATTTAAATGCTTAACGGTTAGTTAATGTTTTGGGCTTATTATACAGTCTATTTAAGTGCAATCATAGTTCATTGCCTATGAGGTTCTGATAGTTGGATACACAAGTTTCCCCCCAATTAAAATCAATTTCCGTTTGGGCATTTTTTTTTTTCAATGCAATTGGATTATCTTATGTCTTAGACTTTATATGCCCTTAACATTGTTGGAATAACTATATGCTGAAGGCCTCATCAAAAGATCTGCTGTGATTGCAGGACACGGCCGCTGGAGAACCCTTCGTTCTGAAGTCATCAGAAGATCTCCTTCTTCATAAGCAAAACCAAAGACCTATCCTTCATCCTAACCTCTTTACCACCTGAACGGGTGCAGGCTTTTCCTGATTTAAGTTGGCAAAGCTTATTACAGGCCTTATTCCCAAAGTTTGACAAGCGAGAATATAGAAAAGTAATCAAATGAGACTTTCCCATGTTCATTCTTAATCCAGTTAAGGATCTGAGTTGATGCGTAAGGGTGGATCTTCTTGCAACTTCGGTCAATCTAATCTTTCTCTTCAGTCGTTGTCATCCTCTCGCGTACGTCGCCCTTCATTCTAATTTAATTTGCTTTTGTTGAAAAACAGTTTTAATGAGAGTATACTTTTAACTTAATTTGATAATTTTTATGAATGACGTAAATATTTGTTTGACCAACATAATATTTTATAATATTTTTAATTATTTTAATATTGTGTTAATTTTACCTTGTTGAAATTTATATATTTAATATGTCTACAATTTTTTAAAGTTGTTTAAATAACTTTTAAAAAGACATTTTTTGAGTTGCTATCAAAACTTTGATTTTAAAAAGACAAATTTGAAAACAATTTTTTAAAGAAAATGATTTACGAACAAAAAATAAATTTAAAAGTTGGTTGTATGTAACAAAAGTGTTAAGTAATCCACAATATTCATTTCTAAGAAATGATTATCTTAAATTAATTATGTAAAAATTAATACGATTTTAATCTTGTTTTAATTTTTTAATAATCACATGAAAAAATTAAAAAAAATTAAGAAAAAAATATCTATTTACAAAAATAGACTTACCCTAAGATAAAAACTTAAGATTTACATAACCTATAAAATGAATTAAAATCAACATAATTCGGATAAAAAATTGTATTTGTTGGTTAGTAAATTTTATTTTTTTAATAAAAAAATAGATATTACTTTTGTATTTAACAAACGATAATGATTTTTTAAATTGGTTAACATGTTTTAATTTATAAAAACTTAATTAATTCCATATCGTTACTTTTTTATTTTTTATTTTTTGAAAATAAGATTTTTTTTAAAGAAATAATACTTTATTCCACATACAAAAGATTTTTTATATTTTTTTTCTAATTTTTGTCAAAATAAAATTTTGAGGAGGGTACTTAAGTTTATGAAAAAAAGAATGTAATTTTATTTTTGGAATGAAATTCTTAAAGAATTTGTTTGCTTAAAGTTTCAAAACACTAACCTTTAAATTTCAAAAGTTGTTTTATGTTATTGTCATTATCTTTTTTGTTTTTCTAGATTAATCTTTTTTAAGAGATTCACTTTGAACATTAAAATATCAATTTTGTATTATTTATTTATTTATTTTTTACTTTTAAAGAAAAAACTTCTAAAAACAATATTTTTAAAAAAAATTCTTAAAGAAATGAAATTTTTTAGAAAACCTATTTTTGAACTTTAAAAATTATCTTCTTTTATATATATATATATTTATATATTAAAAACTATTAAGATTTATTTGATAAACTCTTTCTTTTACTATTTTTTCTTTTAAATCTTAATAAAATCTAACTTGATTTTATTTTCTTTCATAATTTTTGTAAATTTTGAAAAGAAATATTCTTTTTTAATTTTTACTTAAACCTAATTTTTAAATTTCTTTGGAACATGTTTTTTCTTTTTTATTTTAAGAGAAATTCACTTGATTTTCTAAAAATCAATATCATTTTTTATTTCTTTTAACTTTTCAAAAAGGTGCGTCATTAAAATTCAACTTGATTTTTTAATAATTTTTTTGGGGTCAATTATCAAAGAGAATTTAGAGAAATATTCTTATAAAAAAGAATTCATTTGATTTTTTAAGAACATAAATTTTGTATTTATTTATTATTTATTTTTTACTTAATTAAAAAAACTCATTTGATTGTCTAAAAAAGCAATTTCTTTATTTTGTTATATTTTGAACTATTTTAAGAAAACACATTTTATTTTTCTAAAAATTATATTTTTTTAATCTTCTTTTTTAAAATATTTGCTTTTCTTTTTCTTTGAATATTTTTTAAAAACAAGGTTGATTTATATGAGCTGTTAAAACCTAAATTTTATTAAAATATTATTACATGACCCAATTAGTAGCTATGGAGACTTATTGCCATACATAATTTTTTAATTAATCTCTATATGCTTGGGAGGCAAAAAAGTCTCATACAACTAACTCTTAAAAAATAATATATAATATATAATATATAATAAAAATGAATAAATAAATAACAAAAACATTTACAAACATATAATATCTATGTTTGCGTGTGCTTTTTTACATCCAAGGGCATTCATTTCAAGTCTATTATACTACGTTTGAAATTAAAAGAACCAGTATAATCCTCATATTCAGCTTTTCCTTGAAATTCTTTGCCAAATGCTATCAGAAATTGCTCTCATTAATTCACGTGGCCCATGATTCAATCACAATAATAAGAATGTGGATTAGGATTTGCTTAAGGTTATAATTAAATAAAATTTAAGCCAAAAGTGAACATGACATCGAGTAAGAAGTCGTACAGGATCCGAGTCCTTATTCAAGCCTTAAAACACTATTTTTTCAAGAATCACACTGATCAAAGGCAAGCATGAGAGCACAAGGTTCATGTATGAGAAATAAGATTCAAGTTAACATCATCAACATGATTTCCCGGAGATGTGTCTGTTTTCACTAATTAAGTGCACATAAACAAAATAATTCTCACAACACATCACCTAACAACAACGTCCACCACTTAATTCAAATATGAGACCATAAAATCTTATCCTACCAGTCATCAAGTTCCTTAGCAATTTCAGCGCATAAACAGAAAGTATAATGCAAGATTTGGGAACAGTATATCACAAACCAAAACTCATGTACAGGATAACAAGAGGGACGAATTCACATTCTTTGCCATATACATAAGCCCCACGTTTCAAAATGAACTAAAGCATTCCAAAGTACCAACAGTGATTTTAACCATGAATCAAGCCACAAATAAGATATTAGCAAACATCAAATTCAAGGAATAAAATCAACACCATGAATACCTCTAGAAAACTTTCATTCAAATAAGTGACCGAAGCTTCTCGCAAATTCCCTCAGTAGCTGACCGAAATGCTGAGCCGAATCTCCTTTTATTGTTAATTCCGAACGCAAGAGAACAGATCAAACTTCATTTCTCCCTCTATTGCTTTCTCTTTCGCTCATTCTCGCACCCTTCCTACTATCTCGGTTCCCTGCACCTCTGAACCCCAAAAACCAGATTCTTCCAATTTATCAGCCTCGGGTCACTACGTTTTTCTCCTTCTCAAAACATCCCAACCAGAAACAGAGCTTGCCAGCAAACCTGAAGCCTCTCTCCCAAAATCTCTACTCGCCAAAAAATGCCAGAGAGGAACTTCAACCAAAAAAGCCCAACCAAGAAAACCCGAGAGAGAGAGGGACAAGTAGGGTTTTTGTTTTGCCAATTTTTAATAGCCTTTTCCTTTTTATTGTTCTAATTTTTTTTATTTTTAATTTTTTTTGGTTTGAACTTTTGGGGTTTGGGTTGAAAGAGATGTTATTATTATTATTTTAATATTAAATATCTTTTTTTAAATTCACAATTAAAACAATATTTTTATTCTTGCTTCATTTAAAACTTAGAAAAGTTAAAAAAAAATCAAAAAAATAATAATAAGATCAGGAGTAGAGAAACTGCTTTCGCTGGAAGAATTGAGTATTTTTGTTGGCTTAAAAACTAGATTTTTTTCATTTTTCTTTATTACATTTTCTCTTTCTTAAAGTCTATTCTTTTTCCTTTTTCTACTTTTGTATTTTTTCTTTTAAAATTTTCTTAAATCTTTTCCTTTTTATTCTATTTTAATTTTTTTAATTTAAAATTTACTTACAATCTTTTCTTTTCAAGTTTTATCATTCTTTTATTTTATTAAATATGACTCAAAATAAATTAAAAATTAATTAATGACTTCCCTTTCTATATTTTTATTCAATTATTTTATTAGCTTAAAATAATACTGAAACTACCCTAATTTTAATTATTATTGTTGTTGTTGTTGTGGTGGTGGTTGTCATTATTATTATTAGGGAATATTTAAACAAAATATGATATTCACAGTTGTCCTTCCTTACTTATTTCTTAAGTAAGAAAACTAAAAAATATAATTTTTGATATTCTTGTATAATGAATAAATAAAGATAAGAATATGTATTTTGTTTGAGATAACTTAATTATTGCAACACATTTAGACAAATAGATTTAAAAGATTTCACTACATTAAGTTGAGTTCAGTGAAATCCTTGATACAACTAGACTACTAACAAATTGAATTAGACTTAATATAAAGAGGAAGCAATTCAAACAAAATATGACGTTAACAGGTTGTCCTTCTTTATTTATTCCTTAAGTGAGAAAATTAAAAATATAATTTTTGATATTATAAGCTTAAGAAATAATGGATTAAAACAAGCAAACTTACCTCAAAATGTAGGAACCTAACGAAAAGTAAAAGTATTTAGAATTGCTTGCTATTATAAGGCTTTTAAGTGTATGCCTTGTTTATACAGGGCTCAAAGGAAGGATATTTGTTTTGTACAAAGCTTTAAAGGGTGTTTGATTTGTGCAGAACTTTGAAAGGTGTCTGGCTTGTACAGAGTTTGAAAGGTGTTTATTTTGTACAGGGTTTTGAAAAATGCTTAGCCTATGCAAGATTTTGAAGAATGTCTGATTTGTGTAAGGTTTTGAAGGATACTTGGTCTGTGCAACACTTGAAAGGATATATGGTTTGTGCAAGACTTTGAAGAATGTTTGGTTTGTGAAGGGTTTGAAAAGTGTCTAGTCTATGTAGGGTTTTGAAAAGTGTCTATTCTGTGCAAGACATAGATGGTTCAATACAAAATACACCAATATGGGGTGAACACACATGTAGAATACTTGATTTTTAGAGCTTAGCAACTAAACTCTTTATTTGTCCCAATGTAAACTAGAGTCAATGTATGTAAATATGGGATGTATGAAACATATAAGATGTCTTATTTTATGAGATGCAAATTTTTGCTTTTTATTTGCCTTAATATGAATATGTACAAAACGTGTAACATATGTGGAATATCAGAATATTTTCCTAATGTTATTGTAGTGAGAGTAAGAGTAATACTTCTATGACATTATCTTTTGCCAGGACATAAAATGTGAAAAAGTGTTGGTTATTTAAATTGAATTCTATGACAAATAATCTGTCATGTAGAGGAAGTGCATTGCTTTTTCCGAGGTGTGATGTCCATCTGTCACAGCCATAACATGATTGCATAGGGTTAGAAAAAGAAAAAATTTTGATTTTCGAAAACAAAAACCAAATAAAGTAGAATTGCAAACAAGAAATGGATTTGGGAGTTGTTTGTACCTAAAAAAGTTGCTGGGCACCTCAAAGCATCATTTCTAAAAATGGTTACCTTAAATTAACTATGCAAAAACAAACATAGCCTTAATCTTTTTTAAATTTCCTTAACAATCACATGCAAAAATTTTTAAAATGAAAAGAAATTAAGAAAATAAAATAAAATAAAAATATTTATTCATAAGAGCAAACTTAATTTAGGATATGAACTTAAGGCTTATGTATTATGTGAAAGAGATCAAAATTTATGTAGTTTGACTGTTAGAAAACCATATTTGTTAGTTGGTGATTTTAAATCCTATAAAAAAAGAAAGAAAGTAGAAATTACTTTTATTTGTTGCAAACAAAATGATTTTAAAGTTAATTTATATGTTTTAATTTGTAAAAATTAACTTAATTTCACGTCTTTACTCTTTTTATTCTTATTTTTCTATTTTCTTAATTTTTTTCTTTGCATTTTTTTAATAAGATTTTTATTTGAGCTAAAAAGAGACTTTTAGATTTTTTTAATGTATTTTTTGTTGTAATTTTATCAAAAAAAAATTAAGAAAGGTTTATGAATGAAAAGTAAGTTTAATTAACTTTTGATCTTTTGATTTTTTATTTTTTGGAATGAAACTCTTAAGAAAATGAGACTTGTTTATTATATTTATTTTTTTTTTGAAAAATCTAGCTTTTTAGTTTAGAAAACTCTTAAGAAAAAAAGATTTAACTAATTTAAAAAATAACTTTTTTAATTTGAAATATTTTTTTACTTCAAAAATTTAGAGGAAAACTCTTAAGAAATTGATTTATTTGATTTTTAAATAAATTTTAAGAAAATATGGACCATTAAAATCCAACTTTGATTTTTTAACAACTTCTTGTAATTTTCCAAAAGAAAAACTTAAGAAATGTTCTTATGAAAAATAAAATCTATTTGATTAATTTTTTAAAACTAATTTTTGAACCTTGAAAATATTTTTTCCTTTTTTCTTGTTTTGAAAATCCATTTAATTGGATATGGACCATTAGAACCCAAAAATTACTAAAATGTGATTATGTGACTTAAGCGATATAAGCATTTACAAAGACTTATTATCACATGTGACCTAAATAATATCATATATGTTTAAGAAGACAAAAAATCTTATATGACAACTCTAAAACAAAAATAAAAATAAATGTATTTACAAGTATACAATAATTTGTGATTATATGCATTGTGTGCAACCAAATACCCTATTAATTCAAAAACACTTTACAATATCTTATGAATGTCTTGAACAAGATAAAGAACCAGTGAACCTCTCTCTTTAATCTTCTCCTTAGTCATTTCTCAAGTTTCTAACAAACCTTCTTAATTATCTCACTCTTCCCAAGTAAGGCCTAGATGCAAAAGAGGTAAAAGAAGGAGTTAAGTTCTTTGAGAACAATTTGTTTTTTAGAATGATCAAATAAATGAATGCCACACTTTACAAAACAAAAGTTTACTTTTGAAAAAGGAATCATTAATTGACACATATTTTAATGCACACTAGAGGTTTATTTAGACTTTTTGTTTTTTAAATCATATTCTACAAATTTAAGCACAAACCAAAAACGAAAATCAAGATTTCATACAATTTCGCATTAGAATAATATTTTCAATGATTCAATCTATACTCCTCCTTTACTTGGTTAGACCCACTTATAGGATAATAAACATAATATTCATCAAACAACATGTTCATCAAGATTGATATTAATGAGGAGTAAGTATTAAGCCACTCAATCTTATGACAACCCTTCATTATAGATCCAATGCCATAGTCATGCATAGCAAATACATCAAAAATTCAACATTGTAACATGCCTTAATGTTCATCATAAACCATACTCATCAAGTTTTCACTCAATTTCTTATTAAAATTTTGTTTAAAAGCATCAACGATAAAGCAACAACTAGGAGACACATTCAAGATTTTGTCTAAACAAAAGATCATACAAAGACATAAGTGGGACAACAATAAGTATGAGACAAATTCAAGATTCAAACTAAGTTGAAGATCAAGCTTTCAAAAATATCAATGAGACTACAGCGTGTCTAAGACAAATTTATGACCCAAACCAAGTTAAGAATCAACATAATTCATGTTCAAAACACCGTTAGGATAGCAACAAATTCTTTGGCATGAAATGTAGCTAAAAGAATGAGATTAAAGCAATTAAGGGCTATAGGACAACAAAGATCATATTCAATCAAATTTTTGTACGAAACTCTACTAAAGAATGAAACTAAAAGCAATGGGACGATAGCCATCATCTTTCAGCAATATGTTAAAATCCTAAAACATGAACATAAATGAAACTATATGAGGAAAAGCATGGCATTTCAATTAGCAGCCTCAATCACAAGATGAAACATGAGCAAAGCACACTGAATTCCATATTTTAGCAATCTTCTAAAATTTTTAACATGAAATCCCTTGGAAGATACAACTTAAACTAGTTCAAAGTGTGAATGGATGAGCAGGCTTCAAACATTTCATTCAAAAAGACCAATCCCTCTCAAAACTATGTTCATTTCCAAATTGAAGTAGGAAAGAAAAAGAAAAACCATCCAGTGCTCCAATTTATACAACATATATCAAAGCATAATAAAATTAGGAGAGGGGATTTTAGTTAAAACCAATCTATAAATGTTGTAGGAAGAAATAGAGATTTCTTCAATGATTCAATAATATCAAACTCCATAAAAAATACATTTAGAATTTTACAAAGGAAAGAAAATGAAATTTCTCAACGTTGAATCCCATAAAAAAGATATGCTTAGAATTGCAACATGTAATTAAAAAAAAATCATGAAAGAAATCAAAGAATAAGAATTCACAATTGAGATTACCTCAAATGAAGCTTCAATGTCTAAATTTCAAGACCGATCTCAAAGTCTTAGCTCCTCTTTCAAAGTCTCCTTCTCTCAATCCCAGCTTTTCAATATCTCTCACTCTTCATCTTTCTCAATCTCCTTCTTATTCACTCTCTTGGTCTCTTTCTCTCTTTTTTTATAATTTATCTCTTTTGTCTCTATCCCCCTTTCTCATTCAATCTCACTCTTTTCCATGGCCTCCATAACTTCTGATTTGGATATATTCTATATAAGAATCTAAGCATGCCTCTTAATCATCCTTAAGGGCCTCTCTCTTTTGTTGCATGTGCAAGCCATTAAAGTAATACTGCACATTAAAGGTTGTTGGAATCAAGCAACCATTGAGCCAAGCAAGCGTTGCGTTCTTGTGCTTTCTATGATGCATCCCTTTTACTTTAATGGCCTTCAAGATTTACTATAGAAAAGATAGGGTCTTTTGCCTTTTTTTTAAGCATTCTTTTCATCATTTTTACTAGTTTTTTGTTTTTATTATTTATTATTTTATGTAGTTATTTGGGTTTTAAAAAATTGGATTATTTAGGCTTATGATTTTTTATGTGTTTTTTATCTCTTTTAAATTTTTTCTTCTTAAAATATGTTCTTTCTTTGTTCTATTTTATTATTTGTTATAAAAATTTATTATAATATTTTTGTTTCTATTTTTTATTATTTTTATTTAATATTCAAAAATTAAATATGACTCATGCTAATTTAAAATTGAATGAGAATCTTATAACTCTTTTTTTTAGTTACTTTATTAGCTCAAAATAATACTAAAATTGGTTTAATTTAATTTAACATTTTTTATTTTTAAAGAATGTTTGGACAAAATATGGTATTCACACCATCCAACCAAATCTTTAATACTCTTGTCTGTATTTAAATTGTGTGACAAAGTATTACATCTTCACCAATATAACCACTATTGTGAGTGTTATCTTTGAAATCTATAATTGTCTCTCTCTACTTCTTTTCAGACGAGAACATTCACTAGTTATGTCATCTTTGAACGCTTTTGATAACAAAATGTGGAATAAAAAATGGCATCAAACTATCTATGTCTAGTGTACTGCTTTGGCTTGACCCTTAAACAATGATTAGGAGTCTGTCCAAGTTAAGTGATCCAAAGAAAATATCAAACAAATTACGTTAGGCAAATATTTTGATAAATGTTATTTCATAGTTATTAATTTATTTATATAAATCATAAATGCAAGATTTAGGGTATGAATTAAAAATGAAACATATCTAAAATGGGTAAGAAATTATTAAAAGAATAATTCTCATTGATAAGTATTTCAAATAAAGCACATTTATAACAAAGGCAAAAGGCGACTTTAGATAAGGAGAAGTAAAGGAATTAGGTACAAGAAGTTTTTTTTTTTGTTTTTATGTCCTTTACTATTAATCCTATATGCTCCCATGAAGTGACTTGTCATATTATCAATGATATGCATTTTATTGAACTTGGTTTAGGTCCTTCAATTTTGTTTGATTCTATATTGCCATTTGCTTTCTTATTTCTCCCAAATTTGAATGTAAAAATTGTTCTCTTTTTTCATTTTTTTCTTTCTTTAACTTTTGTTTAGACTACCTTTTCATATTTTCAACCTAAGAAACTCTTTTTCTTTTTTTTTTAAACTTATTATTATTATTATTATTGTGCTCTAACTTTTGTTTAAGTTGCCTTTTTGAATCTTTAACCTAACAAGCTTTTCATACAAAATAATTTTTGATAGCATCTGAATTGAATGGCTTAACTAATTCTTAACTATCCATGTTAGCCAAAACTAGTGCATCTCTTGAGAAAGTATGCTTAACAACATAAAACCCTTCATATGCAGGAACCATTTGCCCCAAACATCATTTTGGTTTGACAAAATCTTTTTAAGAATTATATCACCAACTTTAAATTCTTTGGAGTAGACTTTTTTGTTGAAAGTTTTTGTCATCATTTTTTAATATAATTGCCCATGGCACATAGTTGTGAGCTTTCGTTTTTCAATTATGTTCAACTACTCATGTCGATTTCTTACCCAATCACTTTTATCTAAATTAGCTTCAATTAACACATATAAAGATGTAATTTCAATTTCAATTGGCATAACAACCTCCTTTTCATAAACTAAAGAACAAATAGTTACTCCAGTTGAGATACGCACGATAACACAACAACTATATAATACATATGGGAGCATTTAGTCTTTGTTGGTGGCTGTTATTTTAGCAATAATTTTCTTGATGTTTTTATTTGTAACTATCACTGCCACTTTCATCTATGGTCAATACGATATTAAATTATAATGTTTAATCTTAAATAGTTCACAAAGCTTAATGTCTTATATCCCATTCAACTTTGGAACATTATCTATGATAATCCTTCTAAGCAATCCATAACAACAAATGATATTTATTTTTAAGAACTTGTAGAAAGTTTTTTTTTCAGACATGGGTGAATGAACTAACTTCTACCCACTTGATAAAATAATCAATAGCAATGAAAATGATGCAATATCCATTCGAAACTTTAGGATTATTTAGACCAATAAACATCAATACCCCACATTGAGAATAGCTAAGATGCCATCAAATTATACAATAAAAGTGGCATAACATTACACTTTTTGATATATATTTTAATTAGAGACACTTGTTATACACTATACACTTATAATATTTTAATTGAAATACTTGTGATATTTTAATTAAAAATTTTAATAGCAAAAATATAATGAAATATATCTAAATTTACTCTAATAAAGAAAAAAAAAATCTTACATGTAATTCTTTAAACTCTCTCTTCAAAATATGATAAATATAAAATTTTGTAACAGTAACATGATAATTATATAATTTTTGTAAATAAGTATATAATTTTTCAATTAACTTATATATTTGTCTTATATTAATTGAAAATCATACTTTTGTTATGTTTTTGTTAAAGAATTTAATAGTAAAACATATAAAACTACATATACATTTAATCCAATAAAAGAAAAATTTATATACAATTTCTTATACCATTCTTATTAAGTTCTTCAATGAAAGCATAACAAATGTATAATTTTTTAATGATAACATAACAACTAAATAATTTATGTATATGAGTATATTACTCTCCAATCAAATTAAATACTTTTCATATTTTTATTAAAAAATTATACACTTATTATATCCTCCAATTGTGTATGATTTTTTAATGATAACATAACAATCAAATGATTTTTTAAAATAAATATATTATTTTTAATTAAATTATACACTTTTCATATTTTAATTAAAAAATATACAATTATTATATTTTAATTAAAAAACCTAATAACAAAAACATATTTAAAAAAACCTACATCTAAGTCTAATCTAATAATAGCATGACAATTTTTTATATTTTTATTATTAGATTTTTTTAATTAAAATATTACATGTATAAATTTTTAATAATTACGTGATAATTGTATAATTGTAGAAAACAAATATATATTCATAATGAAAAATCATATATTTATTATATTTTAATAAAAAATTTCATAATCAAAATATAAAAAATTACATCTAAATTTAACTCAATAAGAAAAAAAATTATATACAATTTTTTATTTCTTCACTCTAAAACATAACAATTATATAATTTTTATAAATAAACATAATTCTCCAATTAAGTTATATACTTATCATTATTTAATTGAAAATTCAGCCATTTTTATACTTTAATTGAAGAATATAATAGTAAAAATATAAAAATCTATATTTAAATTACTCTAATAAGGATTAAAAAAAGCTTACAAGTAATTATTTATTTCTTTACTATGAAACTTTACAATTAAAATATGATAAATATATTATTTTTCAACAATAATATAACAATTGTATGATTTTTATATAAAACTAGTCTAATTCAATTAAGGAAAAACTAATATACGCTTCTTCATATCATTCTTATCAAAATTTTTAATTCAAACATCAAGTGTATAATCTTTCAACAATAACATAATTATATGATTTTATAATAACAACATAACAATTATATCACATTTAACTATTTTCATTTTTATTCTTTAAAACTAATTTTTCAAAAAAAAAGTAGCTTTACCTTTATTTTTAATATTTCAAAAACCATTGCCAAGTCAAGTTTGGATCTTTTCAAATATAAAACATGTAAAAAACCTATATAATAAGGATGACTCAAGGAATATGGGCATCTAAAACCTATTGCCTCTCTTTTTACTCTCTCACTTCTGAGGATCTGACAAATCTCCGGCTAAACTGCATCTCTTGAGACCAAAATGGCTTTAGACCACCGGGGGTATCGTTGACAGCAAATCTAACAAACAGTAGATTCAACTAACACGGTACTCATCTCTTTGGAAAAATTAAAGCAAAACCTCTCAAGCGGCTAAATTTGGTTTAAATTAGTCGTTAGTCTCGACTCTCGACTAAAGAAGAAGAAAGAGAAAGCCTCTACCAAAGGAAAAAGGGAAAAACACCCGCCGCGCCCCTCCCACTTCCCCCCGCGGCGGGTGGAAAATGTCTTACACACCAGACAGGAACTAAAATACATCGTATAAGTTAGAACACAGTTTTCTATCTTCAGCAGTATACCTTAAGCTTACACTACTACTATTTGTCTGTATTGTCCTACTACCAAATTGACTATAATATGAAGACAAGGGGGAAAAAATTAGGGGAAGCAAAAATGGTAGTCAGCTCTGATCTTCGTTAGCTCAATAATAACCACTCCCATAATAAGCCTGAGTAGCTGCAGCAGGTTGCAGAGCTGGAGCCGCAGTAGGTTGCACATAATTTGGTTGAGGAAGTGCCGTCTGAAATTCAAATAACAACATTAACTCCAAAATATGACAGTCACTGGCTTAACAAGGACAAAGGGTTTTCAGTTTAATAATGACAGTTTATACCATAAAAGATCGTCACTTCCCATAGACGGGGAGTACGGGTAGAAAAGATACAATCAAATGAAGTTAGAACAATTAGCTATTCACTGAGATTTAACACTGCAGGTAAGTTTACAAATAGCAAAACCGCAGTCCGAGCCAAAAAGTAACAATAAATATGGACCAGACTAACACGGAGAATAAAATCTAGACCATCCTAGTACTACTATGAAAGTAGTCTATCATAAAGTCCAACTCAGTCACACCTAAAGTGTGTGTGGATGACATATAAATGGACAGTCCATTGTCAACTAAATTATCATAACAGAACAAACAACCATATTCTGCACAAACAGATGCACATGTTGGTATGAACACATTCAAAGTACTTAAACCGACAACAAAACTAATATATGTGTTCTCCCCTGGCAACTCCAATGTTTCCCTATTCAACTTTCCCTTCGTTGATACAACATCAAACATATAACGAATACACACAAAATGCAACATTGCTCCAAAGATCATTACCGTAACACATCAAGGGAGACACAATCACTAAAGCTAGACACAGAGATTGTTTTGGCACCTGTACAGGATAGGCGGGAGGGTAGGCTCCATATGCAGTACTTTGTGGAACTGACGTAGGCAACTGTGAATTAGCATAACTGCCCCCATATCCAGCGTAAGCCGCATAGGCACCCTGCTTCAAATTAGTATGTGTCATCCAAAGCAGAAAAAAGTGATTAAATCATGAAGCATCTCACACCAACGCCAACAAAAGACGGTAATGAAACACCAAACTAGTGGTGGACACGAGCAGATATGCAGCTGAAGTTTACAGCATCATCAAAAACAACTTATATAACATTATAGGTTCCACAGACACACCAAAGATGCATGATAGGTTCCACATCACCTATATGCTAATGTGCTTCCTAAAGCCATGGCTTTCAGGATCTTTCTGTATCCTGTGTGCAACAGTCCACTCATCTCGTGTCCATGCCCTTTCTAATTTTCTTAGAAAAATAAGAGACAGACCAATTCAGACAGCATGGCATCAAAAGGAAGAAATAATAATCTACCTGCGGGGTGTAACCAGCAGCCCATTGTTGTCCCTGTGATTGTGTGACTGGTGGCCAAGTTTGAGGTTGCACTCCATAACTAGTAGCCCACTGGTTCTGTGCATTGGGATATGCACCCATTGAGGATTGGGCAGGTGATGGAACAGAGTAAGATCTTGCCATTTTTGCTTTATCTGAAGTGAGAAAATCCTCTGCATGACGCTTTTTCAACTCTGACATACTCCTATGAGGCAAGAAGAGCTTGGCATGCCTATCCTCAGCTCTCTTGATGGATTGAACATCTCCAAAAAGATTTAAGAACTGAAGAGGAAAAAAAAAGGCACCAAAGACCCAATTTGTAATCAAAATGATAGAGAGAGAAAAAAGGGGCGGCAGCCAGGTCTTCCCACAAACAGAAACAACACAAAACCTTAAATATAACTACAACAACAACAACAACAAAGCCTTTTCCCACCAAATCAAACAATACAGGTTGGCCATATAAAAAAACCATGTATCAAATTAGGCAATTAACAGGGGACAAGGCATCAAAGTACTAAATATCATAACTCGAATGCCGTTTAACTGGACTATTCTGAATCAATAACCGTTGGGACACTGTTTACTCATGGCATTAAGCAAAAGGCTTCTCAGAGGAGCAGCGATAGCATTGGCAGAAAAATGTCTGCATTACGGCTCACAGAGAGTCCAAAATAATTATTCAGCACAGAAATAGAGAGAAAAATTCTGAAAAGAAAGAATTCCAGAGGCAAAATCTGCTTAAATTCTCCTGGAGAAGATTAGCAAGTAACTTAGAGGAAGTTTTGCAGAAAAAGAGTTAGCTAGAGCGCCCAAAATCTGGAGCAAGCCAGCAAGTTTCTGCAGATCTCAAGGTGAAATTATTTTTCAAACTAGCAAAGGACAGATTTTTAGTTTTTAAAAAAAAATTTCCTTCTTCTACACATGTTTCTAAGATTTCTCTAGATCTGAAAATTTCATGCTCTTATGGCATCAGGTTTTCTCTAAAGTTGTAATTAATAGATGAGTTTAGTGCAACTGGGAGTAGAAGCCCTATCTTGAATTTGGAGTACCATCAATTATAATGGAAGTTAAGTTCTGTTGAACTGAATTTTCAGTTACAACATTTGCATCAAACGATTGTCTCAATAAAGCTGGATTTCTCCAGTCACTCCCGTCTCCCACTATTCCTCCCTCAGAATTAAAGTTTCCAGTTCCTCTAATTCACCATTTCCCACATCAAATCACATTTTCTTTCAACTCTTAGTTTTCCATATCCATGAGCTTACCAGAGTTCAATGTTTATATAACCCATGCACAACACTTGTTATTCAATAAGTTATTAATCTTAATAACACTGACAGCAAGACAAGAGGTATACCAGCTTGCTTGAGGGAGTTATTCAAGCAGTTGTTAGGAGATATTATTTGAGAGAGAGTGAGAGAGAGAGAGAGAGAGAGAAAGAGATTTCATGGGACAGGATTTCTATTCTGTGATCAAGTAACCTAGCATCTCAAAACCACAAAAAGATAGTAATCTTTTCCCCTCAAATATCTCCATGATAACTGACCAAAAATATTTATTTTCCTCAAGACAACTCTCATAGATCTCAGTAAATACTCCAAAGCATCATTCTTATAAAAATTTACCTCCAGAAAAATGCTAGAAAGTTCCTCCCTATCAGTTGCACTTGCGATGTTTGGATTCTCTGGATTGGGAACTATGAATTTGACAACCAATGAATCTACAAAGTCGATATCAACTTGCCTTGGTAGGGGTTGAATAGCCTCAAGATGTAACAAAGCCTGCATGTACCAAGAAAAAAGAGGTTGGCATACATAGAAAACTTCTGTAGTATTAGTGATAAAATGAGATAATAAGCATTAGATAAGAGAACTTTTGCAATATTGAGAGGAAAATCTCCAGTCTCCACCAACATAAAAGTGAAGGAGCAATTATGCAGAAAGTTTAAGGAAGTTAAAGGGCAGAATATACCTCAAGTACTGGCCTTGATGACTGAACATGCTCAAGCCCATCAACTAGAATCTCCTTAGCCTTTTCTGCATTCCCAGAAACCTAAGGACCACATAAGATGAGAACTTCAAGAACAAGACAGACGAATTTTCCATAAAATCTCTATGCAATCAAATAACTTGAAGACAAACCATAAAGCAGCATAAAATCTGGTCCACTAGCTTGTAATAATCAGAACAAAGGTATTAAAAAATCTCACTAAGAAGTTGGTCATTTGATTTCAGGTATTGGATCTTTTCATAAAAATTCTTGATTGCACCCCAAAAAAATTTGTCTATAAACATTCAGTGTATAAAATCTTTATCATCGAGTAGAAAGCAGTGAAAAAAAAACTAAAAAATAGCTAACCTTCATTACCAAAGCTATCAGAAATTCAAATTCTAAATCGATCCAGAAAAAAAATTAAAATTAAATTGGCAAGAGATAATAACATGGGCAAGAAGTGACATTAAACATCCAACCTAAGAGTAAGACAGGCTTCAAATTAGAACAAAGATCCAGGACACACACAAGTGTTGCAAGACATACCAAATATACAAACCGAGAATACTGAGCAAACAACATTGGCAATGTCTGTGAATGTTCCTTTCCTTTTTCAATGGCAATAGCCTGTTCATATAAAGAGTAGGCATCCTCCAAGTTACCCTGGGAAATTCATGGGATGTAAATGAGGCGAACAATTTCAATTTAAATTGCTTCCCAAGTCAAATCTAGAAATTACTTCCATAAGCCAACATACCAGTCTATTCTCCATATTTGCATGCCTGATTATGGCTTCAAGAAGACCAGGAGAAATTTCAGTATGCACAAGTTGATAGGCAGCTCGAGCACCAGCTAAATCCCCATTCTGCTCCTTGAACCGAGCAGAAAAAAGATGTATCTCAGGTTGTCTCTGTATTGTGACAAACAAAATAGAATTGTAAAAAAAATAAGGGAGAATTCTCTCTGACACATAAATTATAATTGTAATCTGCATAATTAGACAACATGCTAATTGTGCACAGACAGAAGCAATATCGGTCAATCCTTACATTCTATCTGAATCAAGAGGAAGGTCAAAAAACCTATGAATGGAAGATAGGAACATCACTTCCTGACAAGGCCAGAAAAAGTAGCATACATAAGATTCACATTTCTCAAACTATGAAGGTCCTTTGGGGAAGAATAAACCAAGGACAAGTTTTTTTTGGGGGGGGGGGGGGGGGGGAGTGTCTCTTTAGAAAGATGCAAACAAAAAATGCACCTTAATTCTCGAGGGTCATTTAGAAGATGAGCAAAAAATAAAGAAAGTGCCAATTTGCCAATTTAAAGATTGTGAAAACCACTTTCCCCAATTAATCCAGATCATTTGTCAAAATGGAGAAAATGAGTGAATGTTTTACCTATACATATATATATATATATATAGAGAGAGAGAGAGAGAGAGGTGTCAATTTCAAGTCTGTAAATGCTACTTTTCCAATCCAAATCAGGTCAAAGATATATCAGAAAGTTTGGACAAATGCTTGAAAGTGGTCACTGGTCCCTAAAGTCACTGCTCCACCTCACCAGCTCAAAAACATAATAATACATACAATTCTGGCCACCAACCCCTCATTCAATCTGGCTGCAGCCATCATCTTCTTTCTTTGGTTTCAATCCTTGGCACGCCAAACTTCTTGTATTTCCACAAGATGCATAGACATGATATAAGCCCTTCCACAGTATCATAACCGACTTTTGTTTTAACAACAAATAAATCTATTTAGTATATAATCATACAAATTCACACTTCAAAATAACAACTATCTCCATCATTGCCAATCCTTGATTTAATTAGGGGTGTTCATGGGTCGAGTTGCGCATCAAGCTAGGTATAATCATACAAATTCACACTTCAGAATAACAACACGATGAACTTAGCTCTTCCCCCTCAGAGCTTGGGAACTCAAGGGATGCATATAAGATTAAGAGATTAAAAGCAAATGATCACCAACTTCTCAACAAGTTTCAGAAGCACAAATCCATATTTTGATAACAGGAAGAAATTACCTTGACAAACACCTGTGTCGCCCGAGCAAGTACATTATTTGCAAGATCCATGCTTCCACTAGCCTCCATACATAAAACATACCGTATCCAGTACTCAGGATAATTGGCACATGCGATGACACATCTTTCATACAGCTTGACAACCTGATTCGCACAAAACATGAAAGAGAATAGAATATTATATAGACTATTTCTACTCATAATTCACATCCACATAAGCTAGAAGCATTAATACAAAGCACAAAAGGAAATACAAAGCATCAAGAAATACTCCTTAGGGGGACAGAGAGGCCCCTCAAATATGAAAAGAGGGACCCTCCTTGCCTGTGACAGATGATTAGGAAGATTACAACACACCTGCATGCATAACATTCGCACTTTAAAAAGAATAAACTTTTACAAACACATGATGAACCTAGAATGTCCACTGACAAATTAGAGTTCGAAGTACTTAGCCTCAAGAAACCAAATCGAAGGCCCATGCTTTACTCTCAGTTCAATTTCCCGATTAAAATGTTGCTTCATCCAATGAATTAGCCAATAAAAGCATATGATACAGCAGATATTACTTACTGTAAGTCAATCTATAATAGGAAAAACTAGAAACAGAATGTGCACATATGGAAAACCAGTTCGGTTACCTTGCTGAAATCACCTTCCCTTTCCATAAAATCCAGATAATTATGCCAATTCTCAAGCTCTGCAACATTGAGGGGCCGAACGTGAAAGTAGGGCCTCCTGATAGCTGTTTCAAAACCAATGATCTTAGAATCGAACTCTCTAGCTTTCTTATACATCTCTTCTCTAATGGCGATATACTTCTCCAACTCTTCTGCTTCTGTTAAGCCAGCACTTACAGGTTTAGGAGATTTTTCCGCACCATCAGGACAAGCCTCTCCCTCATTGGCTTGGCCACCATCCTCTGAAACTGCACCTCCTCCTCCTGCTTCATCAGCAGTACGTAATTCTGATAAAGGCCGATTTGCAGCTAACTCCTTGAAGCTGCAACACCATTTCCACAAAGCAAATAATATTTAATAAAAGAAACTGAGAACAGAATGCATGTAAAACAACAAGCCATGAAACATTTATCATGTATTTATTGAAAATTAAGTGCTCATTGTAGAAGGAATATAACCCCCACTTAGTGGGAAAAGGCTTTGTTGTTGTTGTATTGTAGAAGGGGAGGGTGGGAAGGACTCCAAAATCCAAACTACTATGACAAAATAAAGAAGAAAGAAAAATACAATCACCTGCTGAAATACCGATCCAGTTGTTGATTAGGATTCTCTAATATTCCGGTGTAGATCATGGCAAGACGGGGCCAATCCTGCTGCATGTACTCATATTCAATGTATTTATCCCAAAGAGGAAAAGAGAGATAATCTGTTCCAACATAAGCTAATCCTCGTTCGAAAAGCCTGAAACATACAAACATTGGAGTTCTGATTAATATGCAATTATAAGCATCAATTACTGATGCACGTCTATATGTGGGAGACAGCAGCAAGACTGTTCAGGAGGAACAAACAAATCAGTCTTAACATCATATAGGACATCCAAACGCTGCATTTACCTTCCTGCATAATATCATAATATGTCCGAGACATGGAGCAGTCATAGAGGCCATCTTAGCCATTAACCAGACGAGATCTTCCCAGCAGCAATTTGCATATTGATGCACCTCAGAGTGTCAAAGTTAAAGACAGCTACCATTCAAAGAAAACTAAAGATCTACGGCTTTGAAATTGATTGGTAAAGTAGAATGACGTAGAAAAAGGTAGGTTGCCCTAAAAATTTCACACAGCTACCCCATAGTAGCCTCAAAATCAAGGATTTAAAAAGCAGAAAGAAAAACAATTTTAATATGTATTCCCATCATAGCTTTTCTGCAATAAAAGGGGGTATCACTGTTACAGACATTCTGAAACAAGGTTAGAAAGTAGACGAGAAACACCAAAGCCTGGTGAATAGGAAATCAAATTGATCTCCTGATGCAAAAGAAAAGGACAAGAAAAAAATAAGCAGCCATTACCTACGAACTGTGTCTGGATCGCCATATGTGCTTATAGCAAATATGCAATAATGCAACCACATATCTACTGAATATGTAACTCCTTGAACAGCTCGTTCATAAACTTCAACAACTTTATCGATAGAGCCAAGACGGGCCTCATGATCAGCATACTTCTTCCAATAGCCATAACACAAGGGAAATTCAGCTAGAAAAGCATCATAAACTGTTCGGATCTTCAAAATGTTGTTCTGCAATGGAGGAAGCATTAATGAATGGGTTTCACTAGTACACAGAGACAACAAAATAAAACACAACAATGACATCAAGTGGTCAACAAAATTCTAATTACAAGAACAAACACCCTCCACTAAATGGAGGAGCAAATAGGGCAAACACAAAGCCATTTGGTATACATTATATAATTAATATGCATTCACAGAAATGACCAAACTTACAGTCACTGTTATTCAGATCATATTTGATTGGGAATACCAAACACCAAAAAAATAATTTACAATAAGTCAATATTTCTAAGGGTGAAATAGTTACATTTTAAAGAGAAAGAAAATGAAGACTATGGACGTTAAAAAGAAAATAGATGGTTTCATGTGCTGCACACAAATTATGTACCATCAGGAACAGTATCATAATAAACAACTCACAAAGCACCAGAAATCTGTTCTTTTATGAGTATTGCCTTCAAATTCAACTCATCCTATTCGATATTGGTGACAGGAATTATATATATATATATATAGAAACATAAGAAACTTCACTAATCTACTCTGACACCACACCAGTGAAAGTTATATATATATATAAAGCAATCCAACTAGTATCATAAAAAAATTCATACATATCAACATGATACTCCTGAAATGTGGCTTCCAGATACAAAAATATAACTGTTAAACCAGAGCATTTCAAATATTGAAAAGCCCAAAATATTGACAAGCTAATGTAATGATTGCCTCACCAATTCATAGTATGAAGCAAGAAATCAAAGCTTATTTGTGACCTAATAACTAGAGACGCCAGATAAATAAAACCAAATATGAAAAGGATCACTAACATAAAGCGCCTAGAGGAAACATATATCACCCATTTCCCCCCCCCCCCCCTCTTCCCAAAAGAAAAAACTGACTATATGAGATGTAACGAAGTTCAGCACAATCTCTACTTCAAAGTATAAACAACACATTGCATAATTAGAGTCAAAAGCTGAAAACACCATTGAAACAGGCAGCTTCTTGAAACCTTCAACTCAGCAGATCTAGCATAACTGATGTACTGAACTTATATGTAAACAAGGTAACCAAACATATCGTTAATGTCTAAACATTTTATTTCAACAAACCTCTGCTGCTTTCTCTGTTTCCTCGATCAGGGAAGTCCAAGCATTAAAATCTAAAGAATTAGCTCTTACAATATTCCACAGCCGATCTTCCTCAGCAGACATTACAGCTACAAATTGTAAAAAGGAAACAAGTAAATAACACTACAAAATTTGTTAGATGTCATCATGTCTTGATATATATATATATATATATATATATACATATATATGCATACAGAACAATTTTTACGCAAATCAGATCCAACAATATTAAAAATCAGATAACAGGACAATATAGATATTTAAACAGTAGGTAAATTTTTTTTTTCCATGCACTATAGTGAGAGCGTAGATAATCACACAAGTAGGTTAAAACTAGAGATGATCATGGGTAAGATATTTTTTTTCCGTGCACTATAGTGGGAACCTATATTTAGCACGTAAAAAATTCCCCGTCCCCATTTAATCCTTGAATCCCAAGACTCAAACTAGGACCATTTTTTGGGAAAATTTTCAAAATAAACATGTATTTTCCAAGTTGAGACTCATTTATATAAAATTCATTCACATAAAATTACAACAAAAAATAAAAGGCCTCAAGCAACCATTAATATAATTCAAAACCCAAAGAATGTCATTTGGATAATTGAATGGTAATTTTTTTATATAATATATTAAATTATTAATATATACAAATGTATCTATAAAATATAAGTAAATAAATATATAAACACCATAGATCTAAGGCGGGGTGAGTATCACGCTATCCAAACCCAAACCGTTAAAATACCTATAAAAATCCATACACCCAAACCCAAGTGGGTAAATTTTACAACTACCCACAAGGTAAGGGTATTTTGTCCATCCCTAGTTCAGACAAATAATTTAGTCTCAAATATATGGAAACCAAGACGTCAATCTTCAAAAAACAGTTAATCAGTGAAATCAAATAAATATTTATATTCCTGAACTTTGTTTTTATGCTAAATCACATTATTCATCAAATCAATGATTGAGATATGTGATAAATTATTTTCAATGTGCCAGTTTTTCATGAAACTTGAAAATTGATAAATATGATTATGGCAATTCTGTTATATTTTATAAATTATTCTTTTATTAAAAACATGCAAAATATACCACATTTGTAAGACCTTAAATGAAAAATAAAGCCTTCATTGTTTACCAAAAAAATTAATTAAATCATGATTCTATTGATAATAATACATATCATCCATTGGATTTCCTCACAATCATGAATGAGGAATGAAGAAACATCAATAATATCCGGAAAAAAACTGCACACTCCGATCCTTTATATCAAAAACTTTCTTGCTTAATCAAAATAAAAGTTGAGATGCAAGAAAATAGATCAGAAAGAAAAGAGGAGAACAAGCTATTATACACAGAAGCTTGAATAGATGTGAATAAAACTAGCAATTGGATTTGAAAAAATAACAATAAAGCACATTAAAAAAAAAATCTAATGCTATAACAGTGCTTGACATACATCTCAAACATATCTCAAAGATACCTTGAATGAGGATAGATACATAAAGCAGATGAAAATGGTTAAATCTTGTAGGAACTGGGAAGCAAGACTAGGGACCATAAATAATCTCACCAAATAAATTTTAAATATCTTTTTAAAAAAGTAAATATCGATATGCACCTAACTTTGAATTTCAACGATAACAGGAAAAACACTAATCATTAATAAGAATTAGCTGGAAACTGGAATCAGCTAAACTATGATTATTTAAAACATTTGATAGAAAAATAACTACTTAATTCTTACAACGTTACAAGCTCACATGCACAGCAGACATCAGATTCTCAATTTTCATATCCAAATGTCAAATAACAGCCAAGATGACCCTAATCTTAACATTTAGTACGTAAAAGACAAAATCATACCATAACCATCCGCAAACAGTTTCTCATCAGCTGATCCATCAACACTCTCCACCGCACTCCCATTCTCAAGTCCTGTGGCATTTGCCATTGCCCCATTTAAAGATGAATTATAGTCAGACACTAGAGTAAATTCTGTAGCTGTGTTCCCACTGGCAGTCTGACTAGCATCAGTTTGCATAGTCCCACCTGTCGTGTTGAACTGGGCTTGTTGCAGAACAGAATTAGGATCCCCACCATAAGCATTCCCATCTCCAAAATTAGAACAACTTAATTCAAATGTTGCATTAGCCTGTTGAGCCTCTGCACTAGACTCGACAACAGTAGCAACTGGCTCAGGAACAGGATTTGGGACGGCATCAGCATAGCCACTTGAAGTATAGCTCCCGGAAGTGTAGCTTACGGCTGCAGACATTTCAGTAACTGTTTCGCTATCGCCCATATTCGTATAAACAGGTATTTACCTCTACAAAATCTAGAAACACAAAACAATCACTGGCTTTCCTTATGATGCGTTCCTAGTGAAAAAGAATCTGTTTCCATTTGAAGGACAGTTATATAGATCATGAAAGTATGATAATCCTTTATACATACTTATATACACTTATTCAGATGAAATGTAAACTAGTGTATGCGAAAACAGTCACCCGCAACAAAACTAAATTAAACAGAGTATATCATTCTAAATACCTGCTTGAACAACTTCCAACAGCGAAATTTAAAATTAAGACCGATAAAAGTGCACGACAATCATAGTAAAATGTTAATCAGAAAATCTTAGCTACTTCTTTGCGAACAAAAAACGCCAATAAAATGCAACATCGACAGAACCAGATAATCTAATCTATAATTGAATCAATAAGACATAACAACAGCAATCTGTAAATTAAAAAGATGCATCAAACATTACCCCTCTAATTAACAGAAATACCTAGGGTTTCAGACTGCAAACCCTAATTGCAACAACGAAGAGAATGCAGGAGCCATGGACGTACCTGAATAGCGAGACCTTATCTTTCCAGAGAGTTCTGGTATTGCAAAGATTAAACCCTCCTTCAAGAAAGTGATTTTGGTGGTAAATCGAAATATGGATTTTGGGGATGAGGAAGTAGGGTATAATAACGTGGGACGCTCCCTATATATCGCGAAACACTGGGTGTTGACGTCTCTATCGTGCTTGCTACTGCTGTTAGATCCGACACCGTCAGTGGTGGACACAAGTTTGATCTGAACCGTTTGTTAGGTCGACCTTTCTGGACTGAAATGTTCATGGCTGCTCGTGCAGGTGCATTGTTAACCCGAGGGCATTCGTTAGGCTCGTGGGGGCGGCAAGTGGCTTCATTTTTCCTAGTTTCGTGTCACTAGTGCCCGACGGCAACGCAATCAAGTTACAAGACGCAAGTCAATGTGGAGTTTTCTTGGAATTGCTTTATTTAAGCGGCCAAAGCTAATTGACTAATGCTATGATTTTATTTTGTCTTTTTAATTCTAAGTTTGTCATATAAATATCAAACGATAAAATAACATTCGTTTTAAAAAATAATGCAGTTATTTTGTTTCGAAAATTAATTTATTGTAATAAAATGAGCAATAATAATAATAATAATTGTTTATTTTGTGATTATTTTATTATAATATTTAATTGTTTAGAATAAAATTTAAAAAATAATATATATGAGGGGTTTGATTTCTCTTAATTCCAACTCTTCTTCATTCCATCAACTCAGTTAATTTTACTTTTTTTTTTCAACTTCTCTTATCATCACTTATTCTCTCTCCTTTCTCTTTACTTTTAATTTGACATTGAATTAATAAAATTGACCAAATTTGGAACGGAGAGAATCTATTCTCATATATAAAAAAGTTACACTTATCTATCCTACTTTTTACTTTCAACTTGAATTGGCTTGACACAACTCAGTTATTTATATATTTAAAAAATGTAATAAAAATTATATATAAAATTTTAAGATAAAATATAATTTTACATAAATTTATATAAAAAAAAATTTGTCCATAATAAAATATTATTTTACACCTTATAGAAATTCATATGAAATTTTTTACATCTAAATATAAAGATTATCTATATTTTGGTGCCTTAAGTTTTTCTTGGATCCTATAATGTTAGCCTCTCGTAGATGCACAAATATTTTTGGATAACCATCAAACTTTAAAACCAATTTTTTTATAGCATAATTGTATGATGCATATCCATTTTTGCAATAATACAAACATTTTCACGAAAGGGCTAAACGGTTTAGATGCTTTTGAAAATAA
The DNA here is from genome assembly GCA_026724425.1 of Erythrophleum ivorense. Lineage (NCBI taxonomy): Eukaryota > Viridiplantae > Streptophyta > Magnoliopsida > Fabales > Fabaceae > Erythrophleum > Erythrophleum ivorense. The sequence continues at coordinate 311,973 of JAIUCV010000666.1, read as the reverse complement.
ACTCTTTTAATGTTTAACCTTTTTTGGACAAAATAATTTTTACATATTCTTTCTATACAAGAGTTACAACTTGTTTTTTTAATGATTTTTTAAAATCTGTCAACGTCTCTTTTATATTCTAATTTTCTTTCTCTTGAAAGAAATTATGTTTATATACTAACATATTGATCTTTGTCTCATTGCCTTTGTTAGTTCCTTAACGAGTTATTTATAATTTATCTCATATTTTATTGGCTATGTCATTACTTAAGATTTTGTCATATTCTTATATACTTGCAACTCAATAAAGCATGTTTATAACACACATTGGTTTGGACCATTTTGATAACATATTCATTCCATTGGCTTTTGGTTTTTGGACAATTTTTCCTTTATCATTCATTTTTTTTTTTTGGTGGGATATTTTAGTTCATATTCAATAACTTCCCATATTGGATAATTTGTAACTTGTATAAAGATCTTCATTTTTTCCCCCTTCTAGTGGATGTAGTGATCCATTAAAGTTGAGTGGCATTATAGTAGAATGACCTTCCATAAAGTAAATTCCTTTAAGTGGTTGATACATTATTTTTACACAAAAATATGACATTTCTTTTAGATGTTAAGTACACATATCAAGAGAGACTAACTCTAATACTAATTGTATAAAACATTTAAAGGAGGTAAATAGGTGTTTGTGTAATAAAATAATTTAATGCAATATTAAGGTTAAAACACAATTAAGATGATTGAATTGAATAATGTCAGTAACAAAATGAATGATCAATTAGAATAAAAGAAAGTATAATTTTTAAATTGAAGTTTTAGTGTAATGAATAAGTTTTAGTTAATTAGAATTAGTTTTCAACCGACTTCCTTTTAACATAGTTAAAACACAAATGAAGAAAGAGAGAGAGAGAGAGTATTCATTTAACTAATACTATATTTACTTGATTGAACCTCAATTTGAATATAACCAGAAGAGATAAAGAAGAAGAAGGCACTAAGTATTATATTGGTTAAAACATCTTTTCCTTGCATTCAATTTCTTTGAATTTGAAAATATTTTTTTTAACTAAATCTAATTTCAATTTATAATCATGATGCTTTTACACATACTCACTATCAATACAAGATTTTAAGTTATCTTAAACTATACAACACTTAAAGTTTTATACAAATTTATCCAAACTTTTTCCTACGTAAAAGTTTTTTATTAAACTCACCACAATCTCATTTTTCTCATACTTCAAAAATATTTATAAAAAATATAAGAATATATTTTAAAACTGTTATATAAGCAAAGAAGATATAATGGGTATACTTTTACAAGTTTTCAAAAATTATATAAAACCCATAGACTAAGCTTAAATAATAAACGAACAGGAGTGTAAGTTCTACAACATTTTAACTTTTCGTTCTTGCAAATTTGTGTCTTAGTTGTTTGATATGATCTTTAGCACTTTGCAAACATTTAGCTTCAACAAAATAGCCACCTAGAATTGATCATTTTTAGCTATTATGAAATGCAGCTTTCTTTTCTTCGTTAAATTCTGGAGCTTGAGACAATATAGAAATGCTTCAAAAATTATGAAGGCTGTAGAGAAAGAAGTTGAAACTTGCATTTTATCTTTCTTACGCAACATGATCACATATAAATAAAGGATAAAAGTTTGTCTTTCTTTTTTTTTGCAAAATTTTTTAACCACATTAGGACTTCATTTATTTAACTTATATAATATTTATTATGTCATTATTTTATTATTCTATCTATTAATTTATTTTTTAAAAAATAAAAATAAAATAATCATTTCTTATCTCACCTATTTACATTTGATATCTTATTTACCGTTACATTCTTCTCCTAAACGGAGCAGAAATGCTCAGGCAAGCGTTTAACAGGATGTCCATGATTAAGGATTATTATATTTCTTTTGTTTGAAATGAGAGAAAAATGGTGTACAACTTTGTAATTTGCCTTAGAAAACATTTTGACTTTTATAATCTTCATTTAATGCAATGTTTTCGACCATTGAGACGAGAGAGATTTATTGGAATATTTTAATTTTTTCTTCTTGTAACTATTTTTTTTTTCACTAAAAATAAAAGAAAAGATATCACAAGTGATATATAATATCATGAAGTTTTTTTTTTCTTGCCTCACACTTATAAGAATACAAGTGTTATAAAAATTAAATAAAATATTTAATGTTATGTTTTAATATATTTTATTATAATTGAATAATTATTACCTATTAAAAATGAATTTAATGACTTTTAATGTAATAAAATAATAAATAATATTTAGTAATTTCTTGCTTGATGATTTTTTTATAAAAAAATATTTAATTCGTAAAATGAATTTTAAGCAATGATCAATTTTTAATTAATAATGAACTAATACTTTTTACACTCAAATTCAACGATTAAATATTATAAATTAAATATAAAGCGTTAGGATTAACACTTGCATTTTATTTTTCAAGTATAACATGCCATTAAATAAAGCAAATTGATCATTTACCCTAAAATTATATTTGATAATTTTGTTTGTTTTAAATATTTTAAAAAACTCTTATAATATTTTAATATATATTGTAAAAATCGCTCATATAATTTAATTTTGTCAAAAAAATTTATTATTTATACAATACAAAACTATAATTTTATTTTTAAAATGATCAACGAAATTGATACTAAATTCTCATATAAAATTATAATTTTGTCTTAATAAAAAATTATTTAATATATAAAAACTTAACTCATAGAAAATAAATTAAAAAGAATTTAGTATAATTTATTAAATAAGAAAATAATATCAAAAATATTTTTTTTAATAAATAAATATAAATCCGGAACGGTTAAACTCCCCTTCCCACTCTAAACCTAGCTGGTAGTGGTCGAATCTCTAGGGACGGCCGCACAAAACCCTTTCTTACCAGACCCTCTTCTTCCGTCATCTCCTGTTAGTCTCCTTCTCATGGCGTCCCAAGGTCGTAGGGGTGGAGCCTCACTCCCTGATCGGCCCAGCCACTCAAAGAACAAACCGACCGGTCTAATCTCGAAGCTTTCACAGTCCCAGCTCGTCTCCAGGGGCAAGGAGGTCGCCGGCGACGCCGCTTTCGTCACCAAGAAGCTCCTCAAGAGCACCGGTAAGGCCGCGTGGATCGCGGGCACCACCTTTCTGATACTCGTTGTCCCTTTGATTATCGAGATGGACCGCGAGCAGCAGTTGAACGAGCTTGAGCTCCAGCAGGCCAGCCTCCTCGGTACCCCCACCATGGGTCCACCTCCTCAGAAGTGAATGAAACGGTTAGGTTAGATTAATTTTTGGGTTCGGTTTTCTCCGGACATATTTGAATTTGCATCACTTGGGTTTGATCTCTGTGGAGGCATTCGGAGAATGATTGCCGATTCACTTTTCTATCTCGGGATTGAATCAATGTAATTCTACGGTTTCGGATTGCAATAACCGTACAATTGTAGCTTTAGAAACCTTGAGTATTCCAGTGGGAATCTTTATATCCCAATATCTTTTGTCTATTTTAAAGCTTAATATACGTTATCAAGGCAATGTGGTATGTTGAATTTATCGGCTGCTTGTTCTTTGTTCATATATGGGTGAGTATTAGTCTAGTTTATGCAATTTGAGCTTAGTAATGTGTCTTTTTGAACTTCTTTTGATTGGGCAATGACAAAAATAAAAAAAAATTTAAGTAGTTGCATCGCCAATAAAATATAATGTGCAAAGAAAATTTTCTTAAATGATCCAATCATCTGGTGCTGAGTGGTAAAAAAATATCATTGTATTGCGCCTTTTATTAGAGAATTTGATAGTGCTAAGTTTTTTCCTTATGCAAAATGGGCTTGGGACGTAAGAAAAACCTTTTAGCCTTTATGTTGTCGTAGGAAATTGCATAGATTGATCTTAACATTGCTCAATTGAGACTAACCCTATGCTTTTCCGGAGTGAAAAAATTTTCAGAATGAGAATGTATTAAGACATTAGGGTGTAAATACATTGCAACTTTCCACCTTTCTCCTTTCACTCCAAACATAGCTCGAGTGAGTGAAGGAGAGTGTAACATTTGTATTTATTTCATTTTAACTTGTCTAATCATTAGTGGAGGTAATTTAAAATTGACATTGGTTTCATCTGGAAAATCAAGCTGATATGCGATTCTGTTCTCTTTCACAATAAAAGAGTACTTAGACAGTTAAGATTGGTCACTCCTTGGAATTCTCACCTCATATGTTTTAGATGTTCTTCAAGATAATAGTAATTTTTCGGATAGGAAATCTTTCTCCCCTACCTCCCATCGGAAGAGTGCCTAAATTAAGCAAGGTCATTCCCTGTAGTTTTTATGTCTTCCTTATTAAATCATCTCAGGGATAATAGCACTCGTTAGCTAGGACTTCTCCCCTTTCTCTTGATTTTTCACGAGCGTGATTGGTGTTTGTTCCTTCCTTTATTTGCATCAATAACTCAAGTGAAGGAGCAGTGCTGATGATTGACTTGAGAATTCTCCTTTTTACTTTACTTAGCTGCCCCTATTCTGTTGGTTTTATATTTATATACTAATCATGAAATTGAACCACTTATTAATTATTATTTTTTAATTATCGTTGTTGAATGTTTGGTTGCGCTGAAACTCAACTAGATTTGTTAGCTTTTAAGGGTCATTGAAACTTGAGTGCTTGTTTGTATGGCTGACGATGACATGTGAAACTTGAAATCTTTTATCGAGCTCTACACGAAATATACAATCCCAGGTGGCATTAGATGCTTGGCATGAAATCTTTCCCAACAATACTCAGTTAATTTAGTGATCATCAGAAGCTTTTCCCTTTTTTTTTTGGTTTTTTTTTTGGGGGGGCTTGGGGGGGGGGGGGGGTTGGGAGGACCTTTTTAACCATTCAGCACTCATTTGTTTGTATTGTTTTACGATGGATGTCTATTCAGGATACAGCGCTATGCTTACTGTTTTCAGATGTTGTGCTGGCTGCATCAGTAGCTCACTGTTGAAGGTTTTGTTTACTTCTGTGGGGAAGAGTTGAATTGAGATTTCCATTTCATCCAGTTGGGAGTGAGTTTTACTTTATACTGAAATCCAGTAAGCCACCAACCATTGTGTCTGGAATCGTTGTTGAATTGCTCTTGCGGGTAAGTCCCCTTATAGCAGCAACGAGTTCCCCTGGTATGGACTAGCATTGTAGACATGATGGTCTATATAGGCGCTGTTAGGGCCTACCAATAACAAATCAAGGTGGTGTATTATTAGGATTGGATCCTTTCTCTACATTCTTTCTAAGGTGCCTCAAATTTTTTTTAACATATATATATATATATATAATATATTTTATGCACGGAAAACTCATATATGATCATTGCAGAGAGATTGTACTGGCATCTCCCCTGCAAAGGATCTTGGTTTGTGTATTACATGGATTTATCCGTTTCTTTTTGTTAATAGAAAAATAAAATGTAAAAAAAAAATGATTTTACAGATGAAAAAAAAGTTTATTATCTCTATTTCAATTTAAATTTTTAAAAAATAAATATTATTAAGTAATAATGAATAATGATTATAAAGGTATAATAGGCATTATATATAATTATATAAAGGAACTATATTTATGTTGCACAAAATCAAAGTAGTTTGATTTTTGGCCTTAGTTGTTTTATTTCTATTAAATATTCTTACTGGAACGACAAGACTTTATTTTATCAAAACTTAAGATAGCGTTGGGTAACATGGTTTAAACATTTTATGGAATGTTATTGTTTAAAAAAGAAGAAGAATAATAATAAAATATTTATTATATTTTTATTATCATTACTTAATAATATTTGTCTTTTTTATTATTTTTAAAGTAAAAGTATAAATACTAATTTTTATCTTCCTTATTTTTTTATTTCTATTTCCTTAATCTATTTTTCTGCGTAAACGCTGCCTACACTTGCCCGAATGGCATCGGTGAGATTTGAAATGCTGAGGCTTGTTTTCCAAATCCTAAAATATTGAAAGTTCGGAAATAAAGACTGAAAATTGATCCTGTTGCACCGCCCGTGTCATTTTGAAAGCTGACAATGCATTACATAACTGAAAATGGATTCTGTTGCCTTGCTCTAGCAATGTGACGTGTCTTGGGTGAACTCAATTGACCCTGCTAATCACTTGGCTATAAATAATAGATACTAACCTTGTAATTTACATTCTGATGACTAAAATTATGTTTTTTTAAATTTTTATTAATTATTAATTGCTAATAAATTTAAGGATTCAGATTTTGATAGAGAAGTAGAAGAGAATAGATTTGATAAAAAGAATTCAAATCCAGTGTAGACACGGGTTATTGATATTACAGAAATAAAAGATTAATTATAGTGATAGTTCAGCGTAGACACTGGGTATTAATATTCATTTTTACATTAAATATCTCAACGCTCATATTGAGTTAACAACAACTAATGATGTGAAGCCTTTATCAACGCTAATACCGAAATTTTGCTTACATTTTAAATTCAAAAACTAAAAAATTACACTAAAATATTTTTGAAAAGATATGAAGCCTTTCGTAAAATGAATATTTTAAATTAATTTGTTCAACTAAAAAGTCAAAGGAGATATATTAATTGAAAGTTTATACGGAGAATATTCATTTTCTTGGAGAAGGCGTCATCAATCACCATGACGAGTAATGATAAGGGGTGATCCCCCTTTAGTAATCTCGATTGCGACGTCCTTATTCATTTTCTCAGCTTCTTGTGTCAAGTCTCTTTTAAGGCCTTGGAAACTCATAATGGCCCAGCTTATTTTTCTTCTTTTAAATGCAATTCTTATTTCTTAACAATTAAGTGGTATTAAGAATAGAAAAATATTACTTTAAAAAAGAGAATAAAAATTATTTTAAAAATAAAAATAACTCTTATATCTTTATTTTAAAAAATAAAAAAAATAAAATGTTATTAAATAATGATTATAAAAATATAATAAATCTTTTACGAAATTGATAAAGAGAAATGATCTTTCTTACAATGCAACTAAACTAAAAAAAAAAAAAAAGATAACTAACTAAGATTTTTACTTGCACCACACAAAAAAAATCTTAAGCTTTTATGAAAATTAATTTTTAAAAAACTAATGTTTAGGTTGACAAAAACAAGAAAATTGCTATTCGATTACATAATTAATTATTGTTCTCTCAAATATACATAAAAAATTTACCTGAAATGCACAGAAACAGAGGGCTTATGATGATGCATGCCTTTTGCAATGTTTGCGTTTATCATGTACCGAAATTTAAACGTAAAATATTTTGTTAAAAAGCTATGCCACGACATTATAGTCAGTGACTTCTTAAACAATCTTACATACTTACTATCCATGTGGTATTCTGCTGCTGAGAAAATCCACCTTATTGTCGCTTGCACACGCGTTACTAAGATAAATCATCTAAGTAAGAAATAATATTTTTAATTATAATATACGAAGAGAGAGGAAATGGGAAACATTTGTCATGGTCATTATTCAGAAGCACAGTAAAAAAATTGACACAACCATTAAGTCATAAGACTGGGATTAAACTTCTTTAACATCTTCAATCGAATGATTGCTGTGTTTTCATACTCAATGATAAAATTGTCTTATTAAATATTAAAACAAATGTTAAACATGGTATTTTTCAGTGTCTAATAAAAGTCAAGATATAATTAGAAAAAATGAAGAAAAGTACTTGTGCATCTTTCGGTGGGGATTGTGATACAGTATTTTTTCAAAAATTATTTTAATAATAGAAAGAGACTCTGCATAGAGCCTGAGATGAATTCACATTATTCATAACTTATGAATAGTTTAGCCCTCTCCAACTTATATATATATATATATATATATATAAACAATACAACTCCCATATGTGTGTGAGAGAGATATTCTAAACTTCTACTTTCCTTCTTTCATCTCTCTTGTCTTGACTCCTATCACATATACAGAATGTAGAACATAATGCAGAATTTGGGAGAGAATACGCATGCCAAGTAAAGCAGAATTAGGACTTCAAGATTGCATTTCAAAACCATAAGTCTAGAACAGTTTTAATCCAATGTGGAGGGTTCTACCCTCAACCCAGAAGGCCATAGGAAACAGATATGATTAAAGCCCATGTTTGTCAGTGGGGACACAGATCTATCACACATCACTCAATGAACTTCTGTCCAGCACAACTCTTCCTCCATTGATACCACATTGAATCTAATCCATCTCAAAAGATATACACCACCAATCATGAATTATAAGAAATTCCTTTTCATCCCCTTCGGTCATATAATTACGCAAAGGGTCCAAAGTATATTCCTCTAAGAAGTTAAAACTATAACCATGACCCTCCGGGGTATAGTATGAGTATATAAAGAATCAAACTCAGTCTCAATGCTTACCACCTCGTTTCTTCAACAACGCTTTGACAAATAACAAACAAGCAATTAAGAATCCCAGAGCTGCAACCCCTCCCACCGCAAGAGCCACTGTCCTCTGTGTGTTGTGTTGCCCCGTCCCTGATCCAAGCATCGACAATATTGAAGCATTAAACTCGACTTAAGATGCCACCACAACCAAAGATTTAACTCTTAAAGAAGACCAGATACCTACCAGTCTGCCACCTAACCCACTACTCAAATTTTCAAATAAAGTTTGGTCCAATATTTAAATCAATAAGACAAAAGAGCCTATATCATCGGTTAACAGACACATATGATATGATGTAATATTATTGGAAATTTAAATGTGAGTGAAAATCCCAGGTTAAAAGTGAAAGAACTAAATGAAGATGATGAATTGACGTATAAATATAATGCTTTAAAATTTTAGTGATAGATGTCTGAGTTAACGAATTCTCGCTAAATCTAAATGAAAGAAGATCTTCTCGGTGATTTAGGCACTGTCCTAACAAATATAATATTATGGTTACTTTGATCCAGAAAATGGACCCTGCTCCGCGGGGGTTTTTTTTTGGGGGGGGGGGGGGTTGTTTCTGATTACAAATACATACAGAAACAGGTGAAGTGATCTTATGAGCATATAATCCCAAAGTAGGTGAAAAATGTAGCACTGAACTACAATAAAACAGATATTGAAGTATTTCTCCATTCCCAAATTAAGGGAAAAGAAGATATCTCTCCACAGGTTTACCTGAGGACGAAGATGATATGCTAGGCACTCCATTGGGATAAAAGCTGTAGCTGATGTAGCACTTTTGAAGATAAATTTGGGCAGAAATTGAGTCACGACACTCAGATTTAGCCTGGTCCTCAGCACTCTTCACACAATCCCCACAATCATCATTAGCCAAATCACCCTCACACTGCCCCAACACATACAGAGACTGGTAGCTCCCTGTGTAAAACAAACTTCCTCCACTTTTCACTCCATTTTCCACCATCCCAAACGCTGTGTCTCTTCTCTCTTCGAACCCACTTCCGCTCGCCTGAATCGACCCACAAACCTTGTATAGCAACTGAGTCCCAGAGACCTGCTGGAACCCAACGATTTCGTAACGCAAATAGCACCCACTGAGTTGGACACGCGCTGCCACCACCTGGCCACAGAGCTTGTCGAGCATATCGGGAATCTTGCTCACACATTTGTAGCAGTCGGAGTTTGAGAGGTCTCCTCTGCATTGGTACAAACCCATAATTGCATTCTGGCCTTGGCCAGAGGTAGTGGAGGAGAAAGCCTTTTGTGCAGATTGTGAGACGAGAGAACCCAATAGGGATTTGAGGTTCTGTGAGTAAATCCCAGATGGGTCTTGCAATTTCTGGCCTGCACAGCCCTTGTAAACCAAGTCTGTGTTATCCGCAGCTGAAATACGATAGAGAAAGAGCGCGAAAACAGTGAAGAGAAACAGAGAGGGAAGAGAGCAAGGTTTTCTGATCATACCCATTTTAGGATTTCTTTCTGGAGCGAAAACTGCTTTCAGACTTTCAGTCCATGGAAGGTTTTAGAGAGGGTTATTCGGGAGATAGGAGGTTCTAGACAAAAACAAAAAAGGGTTTTGGATTTGCTATAAAAACGGAAAGAAAGCTTTTGTTTCCCCATACTGGGTTTTTGGTGAGATTTGGACTTTATTTTTGGTATTTTTCCCCATTCTTTTTCCTGAATTAATGTGCCCAGGACCAGTTTATAAATGACTACGTTAACTGAAGAATGAGTGAACTTGTTCACTTTAAAATAATGAATCAATTTAAATAATTGGTGGTTAATTTAAAAAAACTAAAAGCGATATGGCCTAAAAGTGAACGCGATTTGATCACTGATTCTGTGGCGAACTTGGACATGAAGTGCCCTATTGTTTTGACCAGAACGTAACTTTTGAAAGCACTGAACAAATAATAATATGCGGTCACATGAAAACCGCGTTCCTCTGTGTTAGCAGCCACAGCCGTGTCAGAACGCAGGGGCCCATCAGAATTAAGCTATTCACTAGTTTTGTCAGGGACATAAATTTTGGAATTTAAAAAAGAATGAAGGAACAATGCATTTTGCATTGTTCATAGTTCTTGGCCAGAAAAGGGGAAGTGCATTCTTCATCCCCAGTTGGGTTTTATTTGCGATTGGAGAATAAAGTATTAGTTAGTGGTAGAGTTTATTGCAATGAATCTATTAAGCATTCTTAATTTAATTTTTTCATGGCAAAATAAAAATTTAAATTTAAATCCTCAAATTAGTTATTTATATTTTTCACGGTTAGATTAGGTGTGACTTCAATCATTCAAATGATCAAACTCAAAAGTGATTCACAATAAACATCACTATCATTGGGCTCTGTTGATTTATTTACAAAATCACTGAGAACCAAGTACGCGATTAAGTGCAGCATAGCTAGCAGCTTCCTTTACAAATACAAGTGATTTACTAAGAACTTCAATTTAGTGATTCACAATAAACATCACTATCTTGCTTCATTGGCACCTAAGAATGATGAAATATGCATCCTTCTAGAACTTTTGCTTCATTTGAACATTTTAAATAATGGCGGCATCTTCAGCGCTGAGGGGGAAGCCAAGAGATATAAATTGTTTTGTGTTTTGAAGAATTTTATTACAGAGAGAGCGAATTGTTCGTAGCTTTGCTCTTATGATAGAATTCTGCGGCTCCTGCAAATCCAATCAAAACTAGGTAACTTTGGTGATGATGAAAAGCCACATCACTGAACACCAAGATTTTTCGAGCCTTCTAGATGGACCAACGAATATAAAACCATAAATAAATTGGAATTTGAGATTGGGTTGGCGTTTTGATGGATATAATAAACTGATTTGTATGATCCAACTGTAAATAGTTCAAAACCATCCCACTCTAATTTAACCAACGATCAATCAAATCCCCTGAGAGCATGAAGAGTAGTCTTGCTTTTTGCATTACAAAAGTAGGTATATTGCTCCACGCGGATAACGTGGCGTCTTGCTGAAACTGGGTGCCCCTTCGAGCTCCAACTCTAGGCATTAAAAAGAAACGAAGAAAAACATCTTTCTTTTTAATAAATGGAAATTTGGAAATGGGGCTCACCCTTGTGGACTGTCCAACCAATTGGGTCATATATTAGGCCCACTCTTTCTTTTATAATAAAAAAAAATTGGGCTGTGTTGGATGAACCGCACCAGATCACTGTACCCGATTACAAAGATGAAGTGTAAGTGTCGTACTCAATGACTGCCTGCCACGTGCCCTTTCATCCGACATTGTGTAATTACCATGATAGTCTTAGGGGTCCCTCGTAGAAATAGGATTCTTTACTATACAGCTAAAGGTAACCAATAATAATAATAATAATAATAATTATTATTATTATTATTAAAGGGGACAGTCACCTTGTGTAGAAGGTATAAGATTGCTATGCAAGTTAAGCAACAAAGCGTATTTCTTAGCTTCACTAGCAAAGAAAGTGGACGCCACTTATCAATATCTTAATAATTCATTATCTAAGGTTTTCAGTCTCTTACTCAGTACATTATTCATTTCACCCTCAACTTGAGTATTAGAATTGTTTGGTATCAAAGATTAGGAATAAATTAAAACAGATAATAGTAATAATGTATGGATGCACTTTTTTATTTATTTAGTAATAAAAGGAAAAATAAAAGATTATGAGAGATTCCAAATATGTGAGCCTTACTGAACTATAATCTCTCTGTGAGTATATGGAAAGGAAGAGGAAGTAAATTGTCAAATTTTATACTCTACCTTTATCCTTAATTTTTTATTCACCAAAGTCAAATAAAAAATAATAAAGTAATTTGGCATCATATTTTTATATATTTAATTATATATTTTTTTATGAAACTAAATAAAAGAATAAAAATATCTTGTCTTTTTCATTGTATAATACCCAAAAAAAAACGTGAATAATAGCTCGACTACTTTTTCTCCTTTTTTTTCTATTATTTTCATAGTCTTTTTTCCCCTATAATGCCAAAGTCATCGCTTCTTTTTAGTGTTAGACCTTTTTTTGTCTTCCAACTATAACTTTTGACCATTATAAAGAAAAAGCACCTTCATCAAGACTTGTATGAACAACATACTTACAATTCATCACCCACTTATTTGTCTCAACGTTTTACCCATAATTTGTCCTTGGCAAAACTAATGTCGTAAGTTGGATAATATTTGTAATTCTCTTTGTTTATGTTAGAGGGGAAATTGTTAAACATGATTTTTGTACCATAATATTTTATCACATTTAAATCATTCATAATAATTAGTGAAATGAGGCAAAACCTATAAATCAATCACTAGTCCAATTACATCATATCATTTTGAGGTTTTTATCTAATTAAATGTTAACTTAACAAAATTGTGATTTTAATTCTTTTTAAGAAATTAATAGTCTCAGTTTTAAATAAAGATAAATATAATGTACACAAGGCTCATTTGAGCAGTAAATTCTACTTAAATAATGAATTATGTCAATTGAAATTAACCCCAATTTAACCTCCACCCTAGCCCTTAACGCTTTGTTTGGATGGAGGAGGGGAAAAGGAGGAGGAGGGAAAAGTGGGGAAGAAAGGGAGAGAGGAGAAAAATAAAGAGAAAATATTATCTCCTCACATATTTGGATGAAGGAAAAGAAAATAGAAGAGAGAAAACATGAAAGAGAAAAAATATGTTATTTTAAATATGACACTAATATTATTATTATTTTAATTTTTTACATATATTTTTTAAAAATATGAAAATAATAAAAAATAATTTAAAAAATATTTAAATGATCAAAAAAATATATTTTTAAATAAGATAAAACATTATTTATTAAAAAATATATATTTAGAATTAAAAAATAAATAAAAATTATATTTCAAAAAATTTAAAAATAAATTATATAAAATAATTAAGATTTATTATTTTAATATATATTAATTAATTTAAATATAATAAATATTTTTTAATTATATATAATATATTATTATATATATAATTAATAATATATATATATATAACAACTTATCATCCATATATGTTGAATTGATCCGCCGTTGTGTCAATACTGGAATGAGGATTAGAGATCATTTGAACAATAAATTAGAAAGGGGAATAGTTACGCCTCTGGTAGAAAACGAAAGAAGACTGTGCTGAACTAAGCTGAAGAGGGAATGTCTTAGCTTTAATGAGCGACCAGGAGAGCCATTGCTCATCGTTGAGAGTAGTCATAGAAAAGACCTCTGCATGAAAGATGACAGAGTTCCTTCCATGATCCGGTTTAGTCTCGATCGACCTCTATTCCTAATTCTAAATTACTCATTGAATGGATAGCTGATCTCGCTTATTCCAGACTGTTCCAGAGAATGGTATCAGAACATCATGGATGGATGATAAGAAGGAAATATGAAACTTAATATCTGAATTATAGTTCAAGTCATAGTATACTGTTATCTTTAATTATTGCAACTTCAATCTTTCCATTTTATCTGCTTGTTTAATTTTATCATTACTGAGCTATTATAATCTTCAATCTTATGGCTTTGTTAAAACGAATAAAACCTCAAATCCATGAAATAGACCAAAAAAGTCTACCAAATAGTAGTTTTATTCCTATTTCAAGTAAAACATTAGTTACTGCACCTTTTATGTTAGGAGGTGAAGGTGATACAACATGGAATCTAATTAATTAGACCAATATGTATTTACTCAAACAATTAGGTTATGTAGTTAATCCCAATATATCCTTTAGCCATACCTTAAGACATCCACCTAAAGAAATAAGCGACATATTAGAGAAAGAATTAGAACATAAACGAATATATAGACTAAATGAGTTAGCCAAATCATTAGAATAAAAAATATATGAATTAAAAGAATAAGTAAAAGGAATAGGATCAGAGTTACAAGAAATGAGATTAGAAACACTATAATTACAAGATATACAAGAAGAAATCCAAATTATAGGAAACGAAGTACATTTAATAAACCAAAAGATTAATAAAATTAGTCATATACTAGGAATAAGAAATAATATAAAACCAATTATAGAAGAACCAAAAGTTAATATGATAAGATTATATAATCAAGAAAATAATGAAGAGAAAAACGAACCACAGAAAAAAAAAACCCATGAATAAACAAGTGTATGAAACAAAAGTAATAGTTGAAGAACTAAAACATAGACAAAAAATTATAAATAATAATTTAGGGACTATATACGAAAAAATTCAAAAAACACAAATAAGGACAAATCAAGAAATACCCATTTCAAAATATATATCACCTGAAGAGTGCCAAAAACTAGATAGAGAAATATTAGCATTTATACGAAGACTAGATAGAACAGATTACGATGCAATAGAATTTCTACCTTATCTACCTAAAATAGAAAAACCACAAATAAAACAAATTAATATGATGAGAATTTTGGATGAATTAGAACAAGAAGAAATTGAAAGAAAAATGAGTCAATAAGAAATTAATTTAGATTCTATAAAAGAAGAATTAAGTTATTTAAACCTTTAAGATAACTATAAAGTAAATATGCAAACTGTAAAAATTGAGGAACCACAAAATTAACTTTTTAACCTATCTAATTTATCTGATCCAATATATCATAGAAGAGATGAAGGAACTAGTATTCATAGAGAAACTGAAATAGAACAACAAGAATTAAAACATAAATAACCAATGAAAAATACTACTAATGAATTTATGTTTGAAACTATATATACTCCATCTGAAGAAAAAAAATTTATACTTCCTCCATTAGAACAATATGAGACAAGACTAATCCCAAATTCAGGAATATGATTAAATATAGATTGTAATTTAGATCAGGAAAGAAGATTAGAAGAATGAATAAATCTCAATTAATAGCTCTAATAAATCGACAACCAAATACACAATCAGCCATCTTAATAATTGAAGCTAGTTTTACAGGTATTGTACTAGAATGGTGGAAAAGTTTAACAGAAGAATTTAGACAACAAGTAAGACAAATATCAAGTTATACAACAACAAAAGAATTTTATGCCTTAGTATTAAGAAAATATGAACAAGTCTTAAAAAATAAATTTTTAGGAAGAAGTGTAGGAGCTAACGAAAAAACAAAAATAGATAGAGCTATAAATAAATTGCACCAAATTGAGATATGCACTATTGAACCAAAAATCATAAATTAATATATATGTGAATATCAAAAATATTATTATGAAGTTAGACTAAATAATTACGAACAAAAAATATTTTATTTAGATTTATTTTATTACAAATTACCAAAACTATTATCAGATATAATTATAACAAAATATAGAAAAGCATTTAATGATAGAATAGATTTAATGCCATATGTAGATACTATGGGACGAAGAGAAGATTTTCTTAGGGAATATTTATCCAATAAGTGCAAAGAAGCTTGGAGAAACCATAAATATTATAAAACAAATAAATTAATACTCCAATGTAGTAAATTTGAAACACCTCATAAATGGAGATGTGATACAAAAAGAAGATATCCAATAAGAAAATACCAGAAAAAGCCTTATAGAAAAAATCAATCATCCTATAAACACTATGAATATAGATTCAGGAAATATCTAAGATCAAAACTTCAAGAAAAATCAAAATTTAGAAAACCTTTTACATCTAAAAATTATTACAAAAAAGGTCAAAGAAAAATAAATTATAGCAAATATCCTATTAAATGCCAATGTTATAATTGCGGAAGATTAGGACATATAGCAACAGATTGCAAAAAACTTAAAAATAAAAAAGTAATGAATCTTATAGAAATAGTCGAGGATTATGATTTAGAACATATTGAATTAAATAGTTATATAAATGAAGAATTGGATTATTCTGATATTGAAATATATAAAATAGAAAAATTATCTGTAGGATCAGACTTCGATAATAATTCAAATATAGAAACTATATCTAGTAAAGAAAGTGAGGAATATAATTATATTTCTGAAAATGATGAGATTAATATGATGCAAGATATAGAAAAAGATAACCTCACAGAAATTAGAGGATTTGAAGAATTTAGGCAAATAGATTTTGAAGAATTTCAAAAATTGTGGGAAGAATTAGAATTAGGAAATACAACAATAGATCCTCAAAATAATGAAGAGAAAAAAGAGAAATCATAGAAAATTAATAGTCCAGGAGCTTTAACTAAATAATATAGAAATGTTAAATTTAATACCAAAGACTTAATATCAGGAAATAAATATAGATGTTCATGAATTTCGAATAAAAAGAAAAATCTATATGTATGGAGATGCCTATTAAAATCTTTATTTCCCATTAGTAAATATTGTGAATTTCATTACCAATAAAGAAAATTTGACCTCAAAAAAATAAAAGAAAAAAGGAATGGATAAAAACTCATAATAAAATCAAAAGAAGAAAATTAAACCTAGAAGAAAAAATTTTTCAATTAAGAAAGAAAAAAGATTAAAATATGAAAAGAAAAATATTATAAAAACTTAAGATAAGTAAGACAAGCTGATTTATTTTATTATGATTATTATGTTGAATATGTGCAAGGAAAAAAATAATTTGATTGCTAATTTCTTGAGCAGAGATGGAGCAGTTATCTCAAACAAGTAAAGCTACTAGTAATTCTTAACAAGAAGAGGAAAATTCTTATCCTCATATTATTGCACGATTAAATGCCATCGAACTTAATATTAGTATCTTGTCATCTTAGACAACAAATCAAGTGAATAATATCAGTAATACCGTTAATTATTTCACTCAGGTTATGGGTAACTTCAATTCCCATATTAGTGAGTTAGAAAAACGATTAATACAAGTAGAAAAACAAGTAATGAGTGTTTCTCCCACTCAAACTCCTTCATTGACACCCCAAAACCCATCAACTCATATTCCATCTACTTCTTCCTTCGTAGCTATCATTGAACAAGAAACCAAACAAGCCCAAGAAAAAGTCAAATTCAGCTCACAAATAGCATCATCCTCAACTTCAAATCCTTCAACCACAGTTCAAAGAAGACTCCATGAATAGTTTGAATATTTTCAACTGATTATCCAAAAGCTTAATCAATGCCAAATATCCACACCAACCATCAAATACATCTCTCATTATTCTATTAATAAAGCCGTCATTAATCCGAGAATAAACCCTAAATTAATTCATACTTTACTTAGTTATGGATTAGTTCATTGCATATATCCCTCCAAAGAACTTTCAGAATTAAGCTTGCTACCAAAAGCCGTCCAAGAAGCAATCAAACACTATTATGATATCATTACCCAGTATACCATGTATATGCAATGTTATTTCACAATAGCCAAAATAACACCAGAAAAATTTTATCCTCCTATTAACCTTATCAAATTCGGAACAACAAGAAAATCCTTCGAGTTTGAAGAAGTCGAAAAATTCTCTATTGATCAAGAAGAATTTCATCTTATTATCTCAAAAATTAGAGCCTAAAAATTTGATACTATTTTCTTATAAATGAATCGAACTTTATCCAGCAAGAAAGTCCAATGGACATACTTCACAAGCCAGAACACATGTATTTACTCAGTAGGGAGAACAAGTCGAAAGCATCGATTATTCACAGCATTTTATAAAAAAAATTAAAACAAATCAAATGGATAACATTGAAGACACAAAAAGAAGAATATGCCAACAGTTATCGGAATATCCTTCCCACATATGCATCTACTGTAAAGACAAAGAAAGAACAGCAGAAAATTAGAGTAATCCACCAACAAATATCAACATTCTCGAAATCTGAAGAGCCGCGAAAGTAGTGACATGACAAAAGCAAAAGTAGATTCCAAGAAAGAAAAAGACAAATTTAAAAAGAAGGACGTGACTAAAAGCAAAAAAGGACAAATAAGAGGACAAAGAAGAAAAAGAAGACTTGACTCAAAGCACCTGACAACCGACAACAAAAAGAAGATTTGACAAAAAGAAGCATCATCTTATCCGCAAGGAATCTCCTTTATTGACTAAGAATAGTAATTCAATTATTGTATTAGTGCGACAGAGGAATGTCTTTCGCCTATATAAAGCCTTGTAACCCACACTTTTAGGACACAAAAAAAAAAAGAGAGAAATTGTAAGACTTGTAGAAAACACACACCAAACAACACTCTCAGGGATATTCTCTTGGAGCATTCACATCTCTCCCACTGTATATTAACTTCATCAATAAAGAATATTTTACAAAGTAAAGGTATGACTTGCTAAACTTCTCCTCAAAGATTAAGTGTAGTATTTCAACTTATCCTCCATATATGTTGAATTGATTCGCCGCTATGTCAATACTAAAATGAGGATTAGAGATCTTTTGAACAGTAAATTAGAAAGAGGAATAGTTACGCCTCTGGTAAAAAACGAAGGAAGGCTGTGTTGAACTAAGATGAAGGGGGAAGGTCTTGGCTTTAATGAACGGCTAGGAGAGCCATTGCTCATCGTTGAGAGTAGCTATAGAAAAGACCTTTGCATGAAACAGGGTAGAGTTCCTTCCATGACCCAATTTAGTCTCGGTCGACCCCTATTCCTAATTCTAAATTACTCTTTGAATGGGTAGCTGATCTCGCTCATTGCAGACTGTCCCAGAGAATGGTATGTTTGACTATCATTTGGCCGGACACCCATCCGACTGTTTTGCAGTGGGATGGTTTTTTTTAATTATATAAATAATTTATTAGTGTTAATGTTAAAAAATATAATATTAATTTATAAAATATATTTATTAAATATTATTTATAAATTATTATTATAATAAAATAAATATAATTATTTATTTTAAAACTTTATAAATATTATATATTAAAAATATTATATGCATATATATTTTGTTTGCCCAATCAGTTTTATATGTATATATTCTAAATTAATTAAAAATAATTTATAAATTATTATTTTAATATATATTAAATAATTTAAATATAATAAATATTTTTTAATTATATATAATATATTAATATGTATAATTATTAATATATATATATATATATGTATGTATGCGTCGTTATAGGCACATGTCCGACTAAATGGTAGTCGGACATATATGTTCCACTACCATTTGGCCGAACACCCATCCGACTGTGTATATTATTAAGCAATATACATATATGTTCCACTACCATTCTCAACCCATGTTAACACATTCACTCATAATGTGTATAAGTCCTTTATATATTGTATCTTTTTCTTTTCAAAATTAACATAGTCAATTATTCAACATCCTAAAAAATTAAGAGGATTTAAAACCTTTTGTTACTTTAATTTGATATATTGCCTATCATTTATTTGTACTTATTTATTTTATTGTTTTTCCTTTTCCTTTTTAATATTATTAAAGAACAATATCATGCATTGCATAATAATCACATTAATATAGTAAATAGATAATTCAATCTAAAAAAAATCTCTATTCTTTTGATTTGGTCTTCTAAAAACAAACCTTTTAATTGAATTATTAATATTTTTCTCTCAATCAAAATGGTTTTTCTATTGGAATAGGTTACTTAATAAATTAGCTGGTATGGCATAAACAAGAGCCTATAAACTATAAATTAGTGATTTAGACTTGTTTAAATATTATTTTCTCTTAAATAATATTGTTTTTCTTGTTATATCTTCTTGTGAGACTATGTGAGTTTTGAGAAATCATAAAAAGCGACGTTGCCTTAGAAAGAAATGAGACATAAGCAAGTTTAAATCATTAGTCAGTGGTCATGTTAGCTCTTGTTTAATGCCATGTAAGCCTAAGTGACTATGGCTTTGCTTGATGAAAGGATTGTTTGGATTAGAAAAAATGATTATGAGACCAAATTAAGTGATTTTATCACCGAAGAATTAAATTGAGAGGTGATTGGTCTTTCATAAACTAAATAATTAATTTACTCCAATTGTTGTGAACTAAGAAAAAGATAGCATTAATTATAAAAAAAATTAAATTTCATTTCTCACATTTATGTTTTCTAAATAAATTGAAATAATGTTATTTTAATTTGTATTCTACCTAATATCACTTTATCAATAAAAGAAAATTATGTTGTTCTTTTTTCAAATTTAGCTAAATTACATCTAATATTTATTTTATTTTAAAAGTTACATTAAACTTATTTGATATTTTGATATATATTGTAGATAGTTTTTATAGTCATATATAATAAAAAATAAAATAAAATAAAAAGCTAAATCATTCTCAACAGAACTTAATACACGAAGATATTACAAGTGTACTTTTCAAAAGACAAATTAGTTGCTGGTGGAAACAAGTTGGTTGGCCATGAGCAATAAGCAACAATGAGACGCCATGTTGGTCAGCTAATATGGAGACTCTGGAGTTGTTGATCCATTTTACTATGTTCTGACTTTGCCACCACTTTAGTTTGGAGCTTCCAGAGCCTTACCGTTTATGTTTACTTCATTGTAAATACAAAACGAATATAAGTCATTTATGACACTATCTTATAATTTGTCAACATTTATTACTAATAATTTGAACATGGGATCATCGCATGAACCGCATCAGGAGTTCATGACAACACATCAGCCAGGGACAATCATAACAAGAAAAAAAAAATCGTGATGTGACATATGGAGCCATTACGTTGATGAATATTTTTTTAATTATATTTATACATATTACAAATTTTTAAATATTTAATTTAATTAATTTATTCAATGTTTTTTAATCACGTTATTACTCTAAATTATACCAACTTTTTGTTTTAATAATCAAATATAATATAGTATAACATTTTTATAATATTTGACAGCCTTTAAAAAAAATGCCTTTATTGAAGACAAGTTTGCCTAATTAAAAAATAAAAATAAAAAGCTAACTCACGGGTTTATGTTATCGAAAATACATTTGTAATACCTTAACGAACTAAGTTTTGTTGAACAGCATTTAGCTTTCTATTTCTTATTTTGCCTTATAGGGCTCAGAAAGAAACATCTATTTTAATTTATGTTATATCAAAGGAATTTTTTCATAATATGAAATTATAATTTTATTTTTAATATAACAATAAAAATAATCAAATTAATGTTAATTTTAAATATGATATTATACTTTTATTTTATGACAGTTAAAATAATTAAATGTTTTTAAAATTAAATATATATTATGTAAACAGCTAATTTTATTAAAAATAAATTTAAAAAAAGTTAAGTATAATTTAAAAAAATCAAAATATAAGTTAATTTTACAATTTTTGTTCCTACTCCCAAAGCGCGACCATCGCGTGATTCAATCGGAGGGTTCCCTTCGGGGTTCGGGCTACTCCACATCACTGGTCACTGTAAAATGGAAGCTCTAGAGTGAAGACGCAAAAAGGAAGACAACGGAGCAAAAAGGGAAAAGGGGAAAATATAGTCAGACAGGTCAAAGTGAGTTAAAAAATTCTTCATTTTCTTCTGCCCTATTTTCCCTCCCACCCATCCTTCTGAGATTATTTTTTGAAAAAAAACTTCAGAATTCAAAAATGCATGTAGCATTTTTGGATTTCTGTCTTTGGATTTTGACTTCAAATTTTCTCCCCAGGAGTTTTTCTTGCTTCTGGACAGAGTTGGCTTTTGAAGCGTCTTTTTCCTAGCCCTGTGACATTTATGGTTTTGTTTGACGATTCCCGCGCACATTTTTGTTCCTTTCTCTTTCTTACTCTCTCTGAGATACAAACGAGTTCTTGAAGGTTGAACAATTTTATTTTTTTCTTTTTTGCTACGATCTGTTATATTTTCCCAACGGAAGAAAGGCATTTGCCTTTTAAGATTCTTAGTTTTTACTCAGTGAGCTAGGGCGCCTGTGGGTTTTACATTTTTTTAATTATTTTTCCTCTGTGGTTTTGGGTGGTGCATTCAATATTCATGTCTCGGCCGGTAGATCCAATGTTTCCGTTTGTAAAAATTTTCCATGGTCTGTACTCTGTGAGCTTTATTAGAGGGTTGTGATTGTTTACTTCATAGTATGGCTATGTTCAGTTGTCCTTGTGGGTCACCTTTAGTATTCCCTTATCTACTAATCGACGTAGTCTTTGTTTTTCACTTTATATTAAGAGTCTTGAAAGAAAACTACGTTACAGAATTGAAATAATTCCTGTGGCAGAATAAAGAATAACTCAGTATTGATTGCTGTCGTAAGCAAATGTTATATATAGCTTGCAGTTGACACGGTTTCCTTAATAAGTTTCCGGAGGTCTTGCAGTACATGTCTTTTATTAACTTTATTTTAATTAAAATCTAGAACAGGTACATTATACTTGGTATAGTAGGTCTCTTTAACTACCTCCTTTTGTTTGCATGCCATCGTTGTGTGTTTCCCACTTGTCTTAAATTTGTTCATCCAGTGAAGGACTGGGACACACAGTAGTTGAAGTGTGTTAGCTGATAAGACTGATATATAAACACATGCTTATTGTTAAAGTGGGTGTTGCTGACGTGTTGTGCTGACTTCTGTCCTTCAATACCTGATATCCATTACATTGTCAAATAATACCTGAAGTTTGCTTGATAGATATGTCAGGCTTTCAATAGTTGTATCTGTTTTAACCATGCTTTGCCTGATTACAAAAATTGACAAAGTTTGTGTCTGAAGAAATTGTTTTGAGAGGGATCAGTAGAATAAGATATTTTATTTAAAAATTCAGAATGGAAACTATTTTTTAACCCAGCAAATTTCTTTTCTGTTTTTGTAGTCTAGGTTTTTAGTTTGTGTGCTTAGTTTCTCAGTGATTTGTAAGTTTAGTATCTGATTATTCTGCGTTCTTTCCTGCTTTCTGCTTATTAAGTTTGAAGTTATTACCAGAAAAATGTTCAGGTGCACTAGGAGAAGTACTAAAAAATCATATTTTATTTCCCATCTCAGGAGTCTGTGAATTATTTTTATTTTTATTTTTATTTTTTTGGGTGCAAAATTTTGAACATTTTTCATTTGGGAGCCTGTAGCAGAAATAACTGTTTGCTGATCATAAATGGCGCCCAATCCAAAAGTTGCAGCAGCCTACCGTGCAATGACGGTTCTTGGGATTCAGGAAATAAAAGTGAAACCAGTATTGAAGAAACTTCTTAAATTGTATGATAAGAACTGGGAACTTATTGAAGAAGAAAACTATAGAGCTCTGGCAGATGCTATATTTGAGGAGGAGGAAAAAGAGGTGAATATTCCACCTTATCAGTGATTGTTATGTTTTTCCTTTCTTTGTTCTCTTCTACATACTCTGATATGCTGCTTGATATTATTTAACAGTTGCAGGGAAAGAGAAAAAAATGCAAGAACGTTGATGTGTGTAACATTCATCATATTTGGTTGGCATAGTTTATCTGTATCACTTTCTTGATCAATATCTATAGCCGCTGAAATGTGTTCTGGCTTGTCAAACAACCAGGAAGGAGAAATGGAGGATGAAGAAGCTCAGATGCAGGACGAGCCAGTGCGACCTTTGAAGAGGTTACGTTTAAGAGGCCAAGAGAGTATGGCTTCACATTCTCTGAGTATTTGTGGAACCAGCTCAGCTGCCTCCCCATCTAAAAGGCCTAAAGTAGAAGATGACACATTACCTGAAGGTTGTTCCAGCCAGCAGCCTCAATGCATGGCAATGGCATCTCAGTCTGAAAGAAACACAGAGACTGAAGTTTGCCCTGTTCCACTGCGAGATAGTATTGTTGACAAGGGAAAGCAACCTTTATTACTTCAAGTTGCTCCCAGAGGAAGAAGACTTATATCTGAAAGAGCACCCACAGTAGTGCCATTGAAGGAACTGACATCTGAACGGGGAATTGTACCATTACAGAAAAACAAAATGCCTCATATTCATGCATTAATCAAGCCCAAGGATGAGCCTATTGATGACCTGGTAGATTATGATGCTCCTATTGCAACAATTCATCCTGGTACTTTATTGATTTTTCCCTAATGAGAAGTTTGTTGATTTCTGGAAGCATTTGTTTATAATGGCAAGGCTTCTCTATGGTAGTTTTTACTTAATGTGGTCAACTTCCTGTACATTAATCATTAATTAAGTACAGGAAAAGGTTTAATTCTTCAGCGCCTCCGAAGAAAAGTATAAGTTGATTTGCAAAATTTAGTTTAACTATGAAACAATTTTAGTTGAGTTAAACCTTTGAGTATATTGCCAGCATAATTGCAGTGATTTTACTAATAGGATCAGGATAGTTGTCATCTGAGTGATGGTGGTGGGGCACTGGAGCCCATTGTAGGCTTTGTTATGCACATGCAATGTGGATTGAAATTTGGTTGCGGACCTTAGTTGTCTTTATCTTTCAATCTTGAGTCAATGAAATACTTTTGTACCATTCTTTTTTCCTTTGATATAATGCTGTCAACGTACTTTCAACTTTGTGATGATTGTTTAACAAGTTTGGTTTTGAATTTGTTCTCCCTCACAAGAACCGCCAAGTGGAAGAGACCCTCCAAAACAAGATGGGAATGGTGCTTTGGTGTCAAAACACAGGGATGAAGGTAGAGGTGAAGATATTCGTGATTCATCAATTGAAGAACCAAACCATGACATTGCAACAAGCCAACAAGAATGTTCTTCTACCATAGAGATAGCCTCCTCAGCATCAGGAGAGGTAAAAATTTCTATGAGCTGCAGTTCAGCTCTTGGGAGATCACATTTTCGTTTGCCTAGTCGAGATCAACTATTAAAAATGATGGAGGATAAATGTCTGCGATCATATAAAATCACTGACCCAAATTTTTCTGTCATGAAACTGTTGAGAGATATGTGTGACTGCATGTTGGAATTCAGAACTGATTCAAATGATGACTCACAGGAAGGATCTGAAATGATGACACCAAGTCTTAATGTGTTGAAGGAATCTAAGGCATGTGATGCTCTGAGTGTCAGAGCCAATATGGAAGATTTGGGCACTCATTCTTGCACTTCAAATGGATCAATCAGTGTTCAGTGTTCTGCTCCCTTGGTTGCATCTCACATTTCCATTTCTCCCCCCCTTCTGAGTGGTATGGATGATGCTGTACTAGTTGCCAAGAAGGTCAAAACAAATGATTTTCCAGAATGTGATGACGGAAAGGGGCTGGAGGATCCTATATCTCCAAATTCAGGTAGTTTGGTTGTTGTTCAACAGCATCAGCTTAGTCCTGGTGATCTAAGGTCTCTTCATGGTGTTGATGACCTTTCAAAAGGAGAAGAAAATCTCAGAATTCCATGGGTAAATGAAACTACAAATGATTTCCCCCCACCTTTTCACTATATGCACCAAAGCATTGGGTTCCGAGAGGCTTTTGTTAACTTGTATCTTTCAAACATCAAGTGTGAGGATTACTGTTCAACTTGTCTGGGCAATTGTCTTTTGTCCTCGACACCTTGTGCTTGTACAAATAAAACTGGGGGTGGATATGCATACACATCTCAAGGCCTAGTGAAGGAAGAGTTCTTGGAAGAGTGTATTACCATTAGCCGCAACCCTCAACAACATCAGTTCTATTGTAAATACTGTCCACTTGAAATAGCAAAGATGAATGATGATTGTTTAGAACCATGTAAAGGACACTTAAAGAGAAAGTTTATCAAAGAATGTTGGATAAAATGTGGCTGTGTGAAGAAGTGTGGCAATCGGATTGTCCAGCAAGGAATCACATTCAACTTGCAGGTGGGTGCTTACGTAATCTTTACCACTGGTACAAGTGCTGATGGAATTGTTGTTTTTTGTTTTGTTTTGTTTGTTTGTTTTTTGGGTAAAATAATGCTTCTTGTCATCACAAATTTATTTTCTTCTACATTGACATGACATTTATCTATCATTTATGTTCTTAAATGCATTTTTTTCTTCGAAGGATACTATTAACTAATACATGTTTTCTCTCAATCTTTTGCAATTTAGGTGTTTTTTACTTCAGAAGGAAAAGGATGGGGTCTTCGTACCTTAGAGGATATGCCAAAAGGTGCATTTGTGTGTGAGTTTGTTGGAGAAATATTAACCATCAAAGAGTTGTACGAGAGGAACATGCAATGCGCCAAAAATGGAACATATACATACCCAATTCTATTAGATGCACATTGGGATTCAGGAGTTATGAAAGATAAAGCTCTTTGCTTGGATGCAGCATTTTATGGGAATGTTGCTAGGTTTATTAATCACAGGTGTTAAAATTCTAACTGTTTTTTAAGTATTTGTATATTTCTGTTCCTTTTGTGAGAGTTTGCTTATGATGGTATGATGTATGTGCTCTTGGCTTGCTTTTCTTATAGTTTCATTCTTCACTTTCATTAATTAATAATTATGCTATGCTGAATAGGATGATCAAAAGATATCTAGTAATTTCCTTCTGGCCCATAAAATGTTTGATTAAAAAGGGTATAACTGGAAAGTAAAAATAGTGAGCTATAACAAATTGCTTCACTGGATATATTTAAGTATTTCTGAATAATTTCCAATGTTGAAATACTCTTTATTTTCTATTAAGTGTTTAATGTAAGAGTTTTCGGCAATTTAATCCCATTGATGTTGAGAAACACATCATTTAGTGGTCAATGACCATATAAGAGCTGCCAAGTGATGGATTTTCCCAACTTATTTCCACCAACCTCATGAAGTCCTAAATGAGTGCCTATTGATTCAATATCAGGTTGAACATGAGCAATCATAATTTTTAGAAAGTTGTAACAATTTGAATAAAAGGTTATTTAAAGTTTGGCTCTATAAGAAGCAGCAAAATTCACCTAATAGCTCAGACTTTGGTGGCCACTTTTTTTTGCAAATAACTTTTCCTTCTCTATTTCTCCAGTATAGACCTAACTTTTTTCTCATGCAGTCTCTTACAACTATGTTCTATTTCACATGCTTGGGTGCCCTTTAAGTGATATACGGATAAAACAAAAATTCTTCTATCTAGCTATTACTTGTTAAGATGATGAACTTAGAAACAAATATCTAATAGATAAGACAAAAATAAAATCAGACAAGAAAATTTTTGGCCTATAAAAGTATTTAAATTAAAAAATTAATCCTTATAGCGAAAGGTCTTTAATTTTGCTATTTTATTTGCATTTGTAAGACAAGAGCTTTGAGTTTATGGTGGAAGCAGTTCACCATTCTAGTGGAAACCATTTCTACACACACACACACACACACATGTGATTCTAGTTATCCTAATTCTTTTCAGGAAAGGAAACTTCTCTTTTTATAATTGAAGATTAACAACATTTGGAAAGAATTGGTTTTATTTAGTTATGAATGGATTAAAAGATTATTTACCTAAGCTGGTTCTTTCCTTCTTTATACTGGGTGCGATGATCAACTTCTGTGATCAAGTGGCTCCACAAACATGTGGGTCATTTTGGCTGAGTTTTTTTTTTCCTTCTAGATAATTTTATTTCATTTATCCAGATGTTTAGATGCAAACTTGATTGAGATCCCAGTTGAAGTTGAAACCCCAGATCATCACTACTATCATGTAAGAAATTATGAACCCTAGAAGTTCCATCTGTATCACCTTTGTTGCAATGACAGAGTCTGTAGAGCATTTTGCCTAGTGATGCTTTTATTGTTGTCAATTTACAGCTTGCCTTCTTCACATCCAGAAAAATAGCTGCGCTGGAAGAGCTTACTTGGGTGAGTAGGTTTGGTTTTATAGCATGGTGTTTGGTGAATGTCCCTCAGCAATGTTGATTGCGTCCATTTTATATGGTGCTGTTTCTTGCTCTTCTCAATTCTCAAGTAGAGTGTGAATTGGCAACAAGTAACAGGGTTGAGATATTTTGAGTAAATCATGGTTGAAATAAAGTTTTAGGCTTAAATACACTTTTGGTTACTTAAGTTTCTTAAAAATTTCAATTTGGTTCCTCTAGTTCAAAAGTAGGCAATGTTGACCTCCTACTTAGCATGGTTCTACTTAGCAGTTTTGTGTTTGATCTATTTATGCAACTCTCTTACAATTATCTAATTAATCTAGGTTTTAAATCTGTTCTCTTAAATAAATATGGACTTGGTGTGTCTGCAGGATTATGGCATTGACTTTGATGACAATGAGGGTCCTGTCAAGCCGTTCTCTTGCAGATGTGGCAGTAAGTTCTGCAGGAAGATGAAGCGATCAAATAGTAAGTTCGACATTTCTTTTTTTCAACATAAAATAACTGGCCCCTTATCTTTTTCTGGAAATTGTCAATTTCCATTTCACATTAACTTTAGTTTCTTCTTCATGAGTTTAGCTTTGCTCTACTTTCTTTGATCACAATAGTGCATGAACTTTACAAATATTGGCCATGCTGAGCTAGAATTGGGATTCAGATGTTGAGGATGGTCTTGAGCTATGGATCAAATTGGTTTAATTGCAACTTTATTGAAGTTTTAAACTTGCCCATCTTTACAGGAGTACATCTGTTGCTGCTCTCTATATGATAGAAGACTATGAATGGGGATGGAAGAATAAATTAGGCTTTTCAACTGTGAATGTGTTTTGCTTGTTAGTTGGTCTCAATAGTTATATGGTACTCACATGAAATTGATAAGCCCTTGGATGCAAGTTACTATAGAAATTATTCCGTGATTTGTTCGCTTTTATGACTTATTGTAAGTATTATGCTACTAATTCATTTTTACTCTTTCATGTTGCAGGATCCAATAGATCTGCGTCGATTGCATGATGATAGCTGTGCCCATAAACTAATGCTGATGTCACACTCATGCCCTCCGCAAATATTAACCAGACCCAACCTACAGAATTAGGGTTTGTTTCTTTTTGAGGTTGGAGGTTGGGGAATAGTTGACTTTGTACAGTGTATTTTAAGAATCTGTCTTTGGGTTCAAAACAATTAGGTGGTAGTGTGTCTTTGTTTCATTATCGCAGCATCCTTAGGGCTTGTTTCTCAGTGGAGGATCCGTGTTGTGCCTAATGTATGGCAGACGTATTGGTAAGAAAAACCTTTTGGCAATTTCTGTAGTTAAGGGGGGAAGAAATGTTCATTCCCACATTGAACAATCTAAATGGTTGTGGGGTGCATGAAACAGTTGAGAAACATTGCCAATCAATTCCAAGTACTTGAACTCGAGATGTTTTATTGTTTATGCAGGTCATTTTGATGGGAAACATTGGAATTATCACCTTATTTGAGATGAAATATTGGATGTGTAAGGATTAGTGGAGCAAACCCAAGTGACCACAGTTGAGCAAGCAAAGAAAATAACCGCATAACATGACAATACTAGGTAAAAGTATGCTATACAATTACAAACTTGAAGCCGTAGATTATATTGTGCTTGTGTCGACCTCATGTCAAGACATGGTTTTTATTTGACAAATACTCGCATAGCCGGTGACTGTGATTCTCTGCCATGAGGTCTGCAAAGGACTTCTGGATCATAACCCGAAGGCATGATTGGTCTAATGCTCCCCGGATTGAGTGGAAAAAGAACTTTGTAATAACCATCCATTATTTCTGTAAAATTGCAAGTCGCTGCCACCTTCGGAATCTGCGGATGCCATGAATATCCATGAAATAAGATATTCTAACAGTAAAGATATCCTTAGATAGGTATAATCTATAAATAGATTACGGTGAAAAAGCAAATGGAGGAACAGGTTGGTAATTATGTACCTGATAAATGTCACGCATATAGGCATGCAGGTTGGGATACTCAAGTAGCTTCCTCTTGGTGCATTTGAAAATAACATTGT
The DNA here is from genome assembly GCA_026724425.1 of Erythrophleum ivorense. Lineage (NCBI taxonomy): Eukaryota > Viridiplantae > Streptophyta > Magnoliopsida > Fabales > Fabaceae > Erythrophleum > Erythrophleum ivorense. The sequence continues at coordinate 281,855 of JAIUCV010000666.1, read as the reverse complement.
AGACAAGATCAAACCGAATTAGAGTAGTAAACAGGCATACATCCACAAGCGTGAGTGTGTCTCCACACAGGTATCGCGAACTGCCCAAGTGATCTTCTAACATATCCAGCGTATTAAACAAGTCATTCACTACTCTATCATATGCTTCTTGGCTCTGCGCAAACCCGCACCTGCAATTACCAACATCATCCTCATCACGGGAATACAATTTTGATCAAACCAAGAAATGAGACCAAAGAGTTACATTGATTTCTCTCTCAGCATTACCTATATACCCCATTATTCACATTTGGATAGATTATCTTATACCATTCCTTAATCCTTCCCTTCAATTCAGGGGGCGAGAGATCCAAATCTGGATTGCGAGCCAACCCGTTTAACTCAGAATTGAATAATTCAATAATATCATAGCTCTCATTGCATATAACGTCCTTTTTATCACTATCCCATAACATTGGTACAGTGGATCTCCCATCATACCCACCACTTCTCAGCCTATAAACTTCCTTCAACGTCTTACACCCATTAGCCTTATCCAAAGTGGGATTAAGCGTATCCTTATCCCTACCACGGATATATTTGAATTCCCATGACCCATCCAGTCCTGGTGAAGCAACAGAAACAGGCACGGCCTCTTCCAGGCCCTTCAAGGCTCGGACTATGAGGGTTCGGTGGGCCCAGGGGCAGGGCAGGCCCACGTAGAGATGGAGGGTGGTTGGGCTCGAGCCGGAGAAGTGGGAGGCGCGGAATATGGAAGCGGGTCTTGAATAGCCACCGGACGGATCGGAAGGAGCGAGCTGGGACATCATGAGCCGCCACGTGGAGTTCCATGCCGTCCGGACGGTGGCGATGAGGAGACCTGGTGGCAGGGATTGGCCCCACAGGAGCTTCGTGAGTGAATTGAGTATGGAAGAATTTGAGTTTGAAGATTGTGGGGTTTGGTTGAGCGACATCATGGGCCGGAGCCTCTTAGATTGGAATAGGGTGGGTTTTTGTTTGGAAGGGTGGTAGCAACCGCCATGTACGGTGGTCGCCGGTGGTATAACCAGGTGATGAGAGTGAAGGGAGGCGCTGGGCAACATTCTGTGAGTCGGTTCCAGACTGTGAGTAGTACACATCATTGTGGGAGCGAAGGGTATTTTTGTCAATTCACGGTAAAACCGACCCGAGTCAGTCCTGCAAATACTGGGCTAGATTCAGAAGAATTCAAGCCCTTTCTTGTTGGTGTCCCGAGGCCCAGATCCATCTTACCCTTATACCCTAGTTATCAGAGCAGAAGAAAGAGCCGCCAATTCGCACGTATAAAATTATATTCTCACTTGGTCACGAGAGAAGGGAGAGGGCTTCAGTGAAGAACAATGTCGAAGAGAGGTATTGCCGGTTATTTCGTTTAGGTTAGATTCTGAGACTGGTGATTTCTTGTTTCTGACGGTTGGCTTGATTTGATCAGGTCGCGGGGGATCGGCGGGAAACAAGTTCCGGATGTCACTGGGTCTGCCGGTGGCGGCGACGGTAAACTGCGCCGACAACACCGGAGCTAAGAATCTGTACATCATTTCAGTGAAGGGGATCAAGGGTCGCCTCAACCGTTTGCCTTCTGCTTGCGTGGGGGACATGGTCATGGCCACCGTGAAGAAAGGAAAGCCTGATCTCAGGAAGAAGGTCTTGCCTGCTGTCATCGTTCGCCAGCGCAAGCCATGGCGCAGAAAGGACGGCGTTTACATGTACTTTGAAGGTCATTCTTTCACCAAATTACTAGGAAATACATCTCTCCTCGTTTCGCTGTTTGCATATTTATTCATTTCATTGATGATGTTCCGTTGTGCTTTATTATCTGTCCTTTTACTTGTGTAGACTGTAGATATTGTTTTAGAATTCAATAGGCATGTTTATGAAGAATGACGCAATAGTTTTGTTGTGCTTTCCATTTCTTTATATTTACTTAAATTAACATGCTGTTATCAATTCGATTAGCTTGTAAAAACATACCGCAGCGTGCTTACTTAGCCTGCTGGTGAATTGGGATTTGGGAAGGGCTCCTAGGATTTAAGTGGTGCTGTCAGTGACAAACTGAGAATACTCGAATGTATCATTAAAAAACAAGACTACTGGATTTCTCAAGATATCCTCTCGTTTGTCTGCATGAATGTATATTCCCAGGCCACCGGTTTTGGATTCAGTCATGACATTGGCACGTATATGCTGTGGTGTTAAGATTTCTCTGCAGGTTTTCTTTGCGTTACCATGACCAGGTCTAATCTAATTCAACCCGCAAGTACTGAACCGGCCATGTTTTGCCCCTTTTTGGGGGAAGAAGAAAACCTTTTTTTTGTTGCTTCTGATAGCATTGAGTGGCCACTGTACTAGTTAGTCATCCACAACTAGAAGCATATAGCAAAGAAAATGCCAGTTTTAAATAGCATAATGTTTATTTCTTGCATTGTGTTTACCTGTCTCCTGGTACATATCTTTCCGCTCCTCCTTTGATCTTCTACTCATTATTATACTTCTTCTGATTTCGTGCTGAAAAAGAACAGGGTAGATAGTTTTTTCTGACTGATATCTTTGGAAAGTAAGGAAAGGAGGATGGTATTTGCAAAGTCAATTGTGCAGCCCCTTTTGTCTATATTTGGTAGGGAAGTAGGAACTGAAATAAACCATGGATTTATGTGGAAGTCTTAACCCTTCATTATTCCTTATCTTTTGATCATAGTAGTGAACAATTCTTGACTTGTAGTTTTGCTCTATGCAGATAATGCCGGTGTCATCGTGAATCCCAAGGGTGAAATGAAGGGTAATTTCTTACAATAAAATTGTCAATTATTCTGATTAACGTTGCTTCTCTTATATATATAACAAACCCCTCTGAAAAGATACTTCTTGTAGTGTGCCACATGACTTCTATGGCTCATATCTTGTTCTTTTGGTGCTCTTGGTTGTGATCTTAACTACGTGTCACAATTGTTAATGTAGGTTCCGCTATCACTGGTCCAATTGGTAAGGAGTGTGCTGATCTCTGGCCAAGGATAGCTAGTGCTGCCAATGCCATTGTTTGAGCTATGGAATTAAAGTAATATGACAGCATGATTTTGCTTGTAGGATTTTGAGGTTATTTCTGAGGTTTTGTTTGCTTTGAATTGTACTGGAAGTAATTTAGATGATTTATCTTTGCTTAAGTTTTGAAATATTAGTGTTCCTGAGAAATTAATTCGTAGCTAAGGGCAAGGAGTTGTTTTTGTTCTTGCGTTCTTGTTACTTCTGCGTCATTTTGGCCTTTCAGCTTGTACGAATCCGAGCATATGGATTTATTTATGTTTGTTTTGGATTATGTGGACCGAGAGTGGTTTCCGTAGACGAAGGACCCCCAAATCTATCTTCCTTGTATTCGGTAATCGCTTATATAGTGGAAACTAAGCATCTGATCGGATGGATGGGGTTCAATCATATTCCGTCCGGTAGAAAAAATCGTTTTTTATTTGGCTTTTTGAATTCTAAGGGCCTTTTTAATGGGGGTGATCAGTTGTCCCTGATATATTCGCTAGAATTGTGAATGAATCCCTAATTATGTTACCGAATGGAATCTCTTTTTCTTAATTACTAAAAAGAAAAAGGTTAAATTATCAAGTCATGTAATATTGAACTAAAATATTTAATTTATCGTGTTTTATTAAAAAAAATTGATAAGAATGATTGAAAATTGTGTTTAAATTTTATCCTAAAATAATTCTGAACTTGGGTGTTTAGTTTCTCATCTCAATCAAGATGAAATTGTTTTTAAATTAATAATTTTTTATATCCAGATAAAATCGTTTTTAAATTAATAATTTTCTATATCCTAGGACGATCTGATTAAACTGCTAATGGAATTCGTTGGGACATTGATCTGATGCCCGCTTATTAATCATCGAGCTATATCGCCTTCTGGGCTGTTCCTAACGCGAAGAAAGCCTCTTCTCTTGGACCATCTTCTCTGAAAGCGTAACCCCACCATTTGCTAGAATCAAAATCTACGATCAACTCCGAAGACAAAAATAATAACTAACATAACAGTACGGTATTCAACTATCTCATACGATTTAGTCTTTCAATTTATAGCAATTAGTTTATTTCATTTGCAATATCGCATCAGGGTGACTGGAGAGCTCAGAGTAGAAATAAATTTCTCTGTTCATTCACTTCTAGTGTTACAACATGGTAGAGAGATATAATCACAGCATTCAGTGATATGGGGTTTGAAGCAATCCTACGTTTTGATTATTCGGTACCTCATTGAAAGTACCTACTTGCAAAGTTTATTTTAATATGATGCTTTGTAATAGGATTTTCTGCAATTCCTTTCACATAAACATCTTGGACTTTTACTTCTAACGGTGGCAAAGGTGAAATCATGAGATAGACATGGGATGATGTGGTGACTTCTTGACTGACCAACTAGCAAAGTTGTTAATACGTGGCCATTTCAACCAATATCCTATGGCCAGTTATCCGGCTGTTTTAATTTTGCTAAAAGACTAATGGGTACATATATTTTGGTGTTATCATCTCTGCTATATACTGCCATAACTACTTCTGAAAGTTCCATATCACTGATATAGTGCCTATATTAAGCTGGGCAAAACAATTGAGAGAAAAATTGTCAAAAAGTGATTTTCTTTGAGTCTCTTCTCTGTATAGGTTTACCTCAGTGAATTATGACTGCTGTTAAAAGCTCAGTCATATATGATGCAGTTGACTCATCAATCCACTTGAATGTCTTTTCCCTGTGTTCTTCTGTTCATTTTCAAAAAGCATTTTAGAATTTAGAGTTAGGTATATTTTGTGAATCTTTGTGGAAGTAGGATGATCTTACAATTCCTCTTTCATTTGGGGTTTTGCTTTGGCATGATTCATGAGTAAGCTTTCGTAATAAATTATTTCCTCATTTTTCTTGTACCTTTCGGTGTGTGTAAGCATGACATGATCTGCCCCTTTAATGTAACTTTAAATCCATTTGGAACCTATATTTTACACGTATTGCGATCGTAATTTGAAGAGAAAAGTTAATGAGTTCACTGAACTAGTTGCTTTCTTACTTTTAGTTTTAGGTAAGGATGGCGTGTAACCTTTATGTCACTGTCATTCTAATATTCCTTTGTTGAAGTATCATGGAAAGTTCCCTAAATTTTAGAGTTGAAGAGAAGACAATAAAAAATGGATGAAGGAACTTTAACCTTTCAAAAAGAGCTTGGATAAGTCCCAAGAGTTAGTCGAATAGTGAAAACGAATATGTGATGTAATTACATATATTATTACAAGTTTGAATTCTAACTTTGTGAATAACATCAAATTATTAATTTAATTGTGAATGACCTGCTTTTCACTAAATAAAAAATAAATTAATTGAAATACATATAAATTAACTTTAACACTATTTGAGTACAATATACCAAAAAAAAAAAGTTTGAACACGGTGATTGATGTTACATCACTATAGGACTGCATTCAAATTTCAATCCTCTCTCAATGCTGGGGCCACAAATGGCGTGGAAAGGCACAATGCTTAGTTTGATGTACTATTCATGATAATGTTTCTTATCTTCCACAAATCAGAAAGTGACATCAGACATTCGATGCCTGCCCTTATAGTGGACACTTGAAAGCTTCACTTTCATGCTTTCCTCTAGTCGTGCTCCTTATTATGATGCTGCATTTTCTTCACCAATACTTGTTCTAGTTCTCGTTCTCTTGTCACTTGATAGCACACAGATCTGAAAACAATGAAAGGATCAAGGTTTTCTAGCTTTCACAGAACACACTTGTTGAAGTTTCAGAGGAAAATTGGAGCTAGCTCTTCCTCAGTGACACTTGGTAGTGTCCAAAGAAGGGCCCCACTTAGCTGTTGCCCAGGCTCATGCTTTCTGAGGCAGATGGTTTATAAGTTGAAGGGTCGATGGAAGCAAGCTTTGGGATGGCAAAGAAGCAGCCCACAGTACAGTTATGATCATCACAGCTATTGTCTTAACTTCGATGATGGTACTTCAAATGATGATAATTACTGACGATATCTGTTCTTTTAAAACTCCCTCTTTTTTCTGAATAATGTATAACTTGTTCTACAGTTTGATGGTATTTCATACTCATTTGAGAAAATACTCTGTAAATTGCGTAATTGTCGATCTTTCCTTACCATGAGCAGGGTGGAAAGTTAGATTTGAGGTATATATTTCATCTTTCTGTCATTGTTAATGGAAGTTGTTTGTGTAAATCCAAAACATGCTTCTCTTTCTTTCAGGGAAAAGCATGAAGCTCTTGAGGATATTTACCCTCATTGCTATATCCATATCCATCTGTGAGTTCTTGCAACAAAGGCTAGTATCAATTAAACGGGTCATAGACTTGGGAATTGTTGGTGGGATCCATTCTTCCTTTCACTTTCTTTTGTTGTTTTCCGGGCGGGAATGTTGGAATTAGTATTTTAAAGAAAACTAGCCAATACCCGTGTTTTTTTTTAGTTTAAAATATTGTAATTAATAGTTGAATATAAAATTTGCGATTAACTCAAAATTTAAATGGAGATGTAGATGACGAAACTCCTGTAGACGTGAGGGACGGAAATGGTAGAGTTGGTAGAAAAATTTGATTTTGATTGGAATTAAGAGAAAAGGTGGGAAATGGAGGGTAAAAAAATATCAAGGAAAATTAAAAAATAAAATAAAAACAATGTCTCTAGCCCAACGTGAGAGCTGCACAGTAAATGGTGCACTGCCACAACCTCATATTTTGTCAATAAAATAAAGGTTAAAAAGAAAAGGCAAATTGGCTCCCATAACAGGAAATCTAATATATTTTCTCTTTCTGTTGTTTATTTTGATTTTTTTTTTTGGAGTCCCCACTGGCAATCCTTTTGACGACCGACTTGATTTGCCATTTAATCTATTGTCGCTTTAATGTCATGCGTTTGAATTCCAAAGATCACACAAAGAAAAAGGGAAAGAAAAGTGCATTTTATCCTATAAAATATAGTTTAATTATAAAATTGGTATGTAAATTAAAAAAAAGTAACAAAATATTCTTAATTACAAAATTGGTATACAAATTTTAAAATATAACTAAACGCTACTTTGAAATTTTAAAATTTTAAAATATATTACTTTTATGGAAATGTTGTTATGTTTTAAAAATTTATGGAGTGTTTTGTTATATTTTAAAACTTATGCTCTAATTTTGTAATTAGACCATAATTCATAAGGATTTAATGTACAACCCCCTTCGAAAAGAAAAAAAAAGTTATTGCAAAAAAATCATTTCAATTTAGAAGTTTAAACTATTAAGTAAACATTTATGAATAAATTCATTATAATTTTCAACAAGTTTCGACAATCCATTAAATTTGAAATACAGACAAAATACAAACCCACCATAAAAAAATGATTTTCTACTCAAAATTAAATTATTAACAAGTTTTATAAATAATTTATTACAATCTGTAATAAGTTCATTAAAAAAATAATCAAATTAATAATCGTAGCTAATATGACCTAAACATCTCTATCAAATAACTATTAATTCATTTTATAAACATTTGCTCTTCATATTTCACAGCAAAAAAAAAAAAGTCATAAACCACCACTGACAATAATATTTTAAGAACAAACCAATCCTAAACTAATTCATATAATTGATTAAAATTCAAAAGGAGGGGAAAAAAAACCAATTAACAAGAGGCTACTTGAAACAGTCCTCTTTTTTATTGTGATTGTTTAATTGATCATATGCCTTCACATAGGGGGTTTAATTTGAGTTATCCAGATTAATAATCCTTTTTTAGAAAAAAAAATTGGATAGATTTTATCAATTAAAAATAAATTAATATCAAAAATAATTTTTATTAAAAAATATTTAATATATTTAAATATTTATTTATAATTAATTTAATTTTACAATAATAAAGTTGGCTTACGAATTTGAGTCTGTGCAAGGCTGACACAGATCAAAGAGGGCGGCAGATGAGGTTAGGCACCACTTGAGTGGTGTTGCACTTTGGAAGGAGATTTCAAAGATTCCCTTCTAAGAAAGGTTATAAATTACTTTAATTTTTTAAAATTTAGTTAAATTATACTTATTCTCTTTTTATAATTACATTTGACTCTCTTTATATTTTAATATATATTATATAAAATTTTTTCTTATTTATTTTTTCAAAAAATTAACTTTTTGCACAATGTGAGATTATACTTTTATTTTAATATAATAGTAAAAATAATTAAGTTAATATTAAACTTAATATAAAGTTATAATTTTATTCTTAATATGATAATAAAGGCACATAAATAGTTTTATTTTTTTGAAAAAATATTATTATATAAAAAGTTAACTTGATTATCAAAAAATAAATTAAAGAAGAGTTAAGTATAATATTTAAAATATAAAGAATATCAAATATAATTTAGATAGGTCTAAAAATATGTTAGTCTAATTTTTTTAAAAAATGGTTTTGGGTAACTAGGAAAATGCTAAATTTTTCGTACATTAAAGTGCAAAATTAAGTTTTTGGTGATAGACATTAACTAAACTTACTCTAAGGATGATGACTGTATGTCCACATAGTGGTCAGCAAACTATTAATTTCTCTCTTTTGATAAAAAAAACAAATAAAAAAATCAAAGGTCTATTTTGTCATTTACTTGGTTTTTTGGAGGAAGCATTTAGATCCAGAGGTTGATTGAACAATCAAAATTGACATTTTTGTAGTTAAGTTCTTATTAGGATGTAGAGGACTTATTCAACAATGAAAGTTCCACTGATAAAAACAATGTAGTGACATGAAGAATTCCTATGGATGAAGCATCATCATCTTGGTGCTCTTCCCACTATATTTCGGCGGTCCATGCACACAATATTCTGTAGTTTGCTGAAGTATCCTGCTATAATTTTGCATGTTTTTTAGTGTCCACTTTCGCGCAGACGCATAATGCCAAAATATTTATTTGGGCTATACCTATATTTCTCCTAATACCCATTTCTTAGGATGTGAAAAAGCAAGAAGGGCTCAGCTTGTTTGTCTTCATTTTTTTTAAAATATAAATTGCAATAATACGAGCCCTGATTAAATTATAATTAATATTTTTAAGATTGAATTTAGATGTGTTTTTTTTAATAGTTTTGTTATTATATTTTTAATTAAAATATAATAAGTATATTTTTTAAAGTTAATTATGATAAGTATGTAATTTAATTAAATAACTATATACTTCTTTGTGAAAATATATATTTGTGATATTTTAATTAAAAAACTTGATAACTAAAGAACCATATCTAATTTTTTTTATACCTTTATTGTTTCAAAAATTATACTCACTTCTTTTAATATATAGGTATATATTACATAAATTTTTCCTCTAATTTATTTTTTATTAAAGAAATTAACTATTTGTACAACATATAATATTATTATTATTTTATTTTTAATATGACAGTAAAAATAACTAAATTAATATTAAATTCTAATATAAAATTGTGATTTGTAAACACAGTTAAGTAATTTATATTTTTTGAAAAAATATATATTATGTAAAAAGCTAACTTTATTGATAGAAAATAAAGTAAATGGAAGTAGAATATAAATTTTTAAACAAGAGAACTATTAGATATAATTTAACCAAATCTTAAAAAAAAAAGTTAGCATAATTTAATATTTTTTAAATGACAAGACCAAAGTTTAAGATTTTAAGTAATTACTCACATTTTTTTACTAGTCACTAATAGATTAGATTCAAATGTTGTTTGGTAAATGGGCTGTTTAATATTTGAAAATCTAATATATATATATATATATATATAAAAGGAGTCATATTAAGTCATGAACAATATTATTCTATCTTGGGGTATGTATTATCTTAGTTTATTTATAATATAAATGTCTTATATATTATATGTGCAATTATTTTTTTTAAAATATTAACTCAATACTTTTATAAATAAAAATTTTACCAAATTTTTAAAAAATTAAAATACCCACTTACATTTGTTTCATAATTAGTATAGTTTAGCCTCAATTTGTTATTTTTCATATTCTTGCTTTTTCCATAGAAAGTTCAGCATGATGAAATGCAATTTCAATAATCTTTGATGAAGTTTCTTATTATTTCAATAACTGGGCCAAGATCCTGAATTTTTTCAACTTTGATGATTAAGATTCAAAGGAGGAAAGACAATCGCCAACTTTGATGTAACCTCTGGACCCAATGAAGTTACTTTGACTAGATTGAAGAAAAATAATTACCTTTCCAAATTGTAATGACACCCATCATATCTTATATAAGATATTTAGGGATACATTAATCACTGTACTCGAAATTCTCTTTTTCCTGTCTTTTTTTTTTGTCCTGTCTTTTCATTGTTTTTGCTGCTGAAGTTCAAGGGACAAAAAAGTTGAATTGAATGCATAGAAAAAGGATCACACATACAAACTATTCCATGAAATAAAAAACATAGGGATCAGGATCTTTCTGATTTCTTCAGAAACGGAAATTCTTATATCTTTCACTGTTGTTTTTGTGTAAAGAACTTATTCATTCCTCCGTCTCAAGCATGGAAACCTACTAAGAGTATAAACACCTTTATATCAAAGCAGGGATTCTTGTATTAAAGATTTGTAAATGTGAATCTTATATTGCTGATGAATCAGTGAACTAATAGAAAATAACAGGGCAAGACGAGGCAATGATTGTTTTGAAGCACCTTCGAGGACTTCCACACGTTAAGAGAACATAGAAACCACCAAAGTTCACGCCTATCTATGTTTGGACACACCTAACTTTTTTCGTAATAGTATAAGTTATTTATTTATTTATTTTTCATGATAGCCCTTCATCCAAGTGGAAGGCTTATGAAACATAGTTTATTATAATAATCTCTGGGGCCAATCGAGCTCTACGTTGGAAAAAGGAAACAAGGTTGTTTTAAAAAGTTTCTAGGGGTGGTAACTTTCTTTGTCTGACACCACAAAGAAAAATTCCCCATATCTTTTGTTTTTTAACTTTGGGGAAAAAGGTTTGCTTTAAAGTAAACGTGGACCTTCAGCAAGTACACTGATGACTCTTGGGAATGCAGTAAAGCATTTATTTGATGTGTGTATTTTTATTTTCTGTAAAAAAATAATAAAATTTAATTGTTAAGATAAAAATTTTAATTATAAAAAAATTTAACAAGGAAACAAAAATTTTAATTTTTTAAACAGTTACATTTTATAAATTTTAATTGTGAAGACAAATTTTTAGTTCGTTGAATTATTAAAATAATTTTAGAATTTAAAATTTTTTACAATAAATATTTGTTCTTTTAGTTAAAATTTGTTTTTATAGTTAAAATTTTTTATTTTCTTTAAAAAAACAAATGTTAAGTAAATACTTGACCGAATTCTATGTGGTTGCTACGGGTTCCCTTCAAATCTCTTACCCCAGTGATCTATTTGTGCAACTTTCAGGTGCCGTGTGGATGCTGATCACATGCTTCAACGTCAATGATTTGGGGTTTGGATGGTGAGGTAAAGTGAGAGAAAGAGAGAAAAAAAGTAAGACTTATATGATAGAGGTGGATTTTATTTTATTTTTATTTTTATTTTATCTCTTAAAATATTTTAAAAAATTCAAATTCTTATGATATGTAGAACAAGAAAAACAGAATTCATTGAATTCAGACTCATGATATCAAATGTGGAAATAGAGAAGGCCAAAATTCTTTCTCACCACACCGAATTGCTAGTTTGTCTTTCTCCTCTCTAGTGTTGCGTGTTCTCTCAAATTTCAAATAGAATCAATCGTAGAGGAAAACAAAAGGGTATAGCGGCAGAGGTGCGAGAGCGAAAGCGTTAATAATGACATCAAACAAATCAATGTCTAATGGCATAATGATGATATTCATGTCATATGCACTCTTCAATTTTTTTTTTGGGTATTAGAATTAGATATATTATAATGTTTTCATAATATAAAAGATTTATGCAACTTTCTTTTTTGTGATTTAACTTAAAAATAAATAACAAATTAAGTTAAAGTTTAAATTTTGTAACTATATATTGAATTACACATTATTTATTTATTTATTTTCGTCACCAAATCCATATTTTGAGATTATATTACAGTCTAATGATGTGATAAATTTTCATCAAGAAATAAGGTTAAAAATGATACCGCATTAATCAGTATGTTGTAATTTGTAGGTGCATTTTATAGAAGTTCAAAATCCAAAGTTACTCTAGATTGCATTGTTGGGAAATTTACAAAATTTTATTGGGTATAAATAATTCCGGAGTTAGTGAAAATAAGAAGAAAATTTGTGAGAGCCTCTGAATTTGAATTTATGCATTCTAGAATCAAATCTTATTTATAATTAGGCTTTTGGGTATTTTAAAACAGTCATGAGGTTTATTTCCCAAGAGTAATTAAATCAATCTGTCTTGTATTTTTGTCAAATTGTACCTTATTCTTTTATTTTAAAAAAATATCATCTAAATCCTCTAACATTTGGTGTATATTATAAAAATTTTTTATCTAATTTATTTTTATCAAAAAAATTAATTTCTTCCACAATATAAAATAGCTAAATTAATGTTAAGATTCAACATAAGACTATAATTTTATTTTTAATATACCAATAAAAATAATTAAGTAATTTCATTTTTAAAAGGAATGTGTATTATGCAAAAAGTTAATTTTATTCACCAAATATAAGTTACAAAATAAAATTTAATAATATATATATATATATATATATCAAATGCGAGGATAATTTATTAGCTATAATTTAACTAAATTTTTAAAGAAATGAGTATAATTTACTCAATTTTCAAAGTACAAATAGTTTGGATTGTTTTATTTTATGGGTTAGACAAAGCTGGGCAAATCTAATTATATTTAATTTCAACTAAATTAAACTGATCCAGCTTAACTTAAAGTAATCAATCAGTTGGATTAATTTGATAAAATTTTGGTGGAGCCAATTAAATTGGATCGGTAACTAAAAGTTTATATTAAACATCCAAACCCAATCAATATTTTCTAATATCTAACCTAACTCCTACAACCTCAATTCTTTCAAGTTTTCTTTTTTATGCTAACTGCAAACTTAGTTGTTAAAAATATTAATTAAATAAAATATTGGACTATCCAACTGGATTGATTCAATTAATTAAAGTGAACAAATTAAACTAATTCAATTTCTTTCAATTACCAGGAAATAACAAACTATAAAAGGGGTAGTAATATAAAGATGACGTCGTACTGAGACCCGACCGTTTCATAGGCATATGGGGAAAACCTAACTTCACCTCGCGTGCACACCATTTGATATTTTCACTGTTCCACCAATCACAAACCTCCTCAGTCGTACATTAGATGCCCAATCAGTCCGCACGTAACAACTCAGGCAATGCACGCGCTCAGGTGGCGCGTGTCATAGGTTATAATGCATCGTATCGTAGGGCCAAGAGGGCAAAGCTACAGCGCACCCCTTATCGTTCCGTTCCTTGGCCTGCCGGTGACGGAATGTAAAAACACCCGCCTGTGTCAATAGTTCCCTCGTTCTGTCTCCAAATTCGTGGTTTCGATTCGATTCTGAGCCTTTCTGTTCGAATTTCCTGAGCTTTCTGTGAAGTTCTGGGTAAGAATTTGACACACCGTTTTCGTAGTTTTCGGGGCATCACCACTTCTTCTATTCGTAGAGAATTTGAGGATATCTTATCTGTTATTGCCAAACAGCCTTGTAAAACTCTGCTTCAAATTCGCGTCTTTCAGTGTGTATTGGGTTCAAATCGCCTTCGGTTACTTCTATTCATGGATACTTGTTGTTGATTTTTTGTATCGGTAGGAATTTTGTTAGCTTGATTTATTTTGATGCGTGCACATCATTTCCAATATGATATCTGTTTGCATGCCTCGTACATAGCTGTTGCCATGCACTTCGTGTGACGGTTTGATTACTGAGTATCGAGTTCTTTCTATTGGTACCTTTTCCTTATAATTATTAACTGATGAAAAATATTTGATCACCTGCTTATGCATCACTTTTTCCATATATTGGGATGATCCCTTGCTATTTTGAAAGAAGGGAGTGAGTCTATAAATGACTCTTCCTTGTGTCTAATGTTGGGAATTGGGGCCTAGCCGTTATTTAAGTATTTCAAAGTGAAAACCTGAGTGGTTTCATCAATGCTTTGTATGCTGCTTCTTAAATTCAAGTATCCCCCTGACCTATATGAGAACAGTGGGGAAGAAGCTGAAATTGGGAAAAAGAAAAATATTGAAAGCAATTCTTTTGTACTTTGCTATTATTTGTTGTTTAAGCAATAATTTTTTATAGTGAAATTGATATTTACCATTTCCTTGAAGCAAGCCTCCTCCACCTGTTTTGCATGTCTACTGCCGCCGAATGCCATTGTTACTCAAATGTTTGAGTTGTAAGGCTGTTGATACTTGTCAAGTTAGTCTTATCTTTGGCTGCAGTAAGCAATATCAACAGTGATACGGGTTCGCTTGGCAATCTTATACTCATTTATTACTGACCTGAAGCAACAACTTTTGAGAATTCTGATTTGAACTTTCTAAAGTCATTCAGATGAATAGTTGTTGTGTAATGGGAGGCGAGGGAGTAACAGTGCTATGACACTATTAACCCCTATGAGAGTAGTTTTAATTTTGTCTCCTTGTAATTATCACAAGAGGCAGTTGGTTATATTGGTCCAAAGGTATATCACCTGGTTCTGGTATTTGGCTATTTGCCAACCTTCAAGATTTCTTTTTTTTTTTTCATTACTATAGTTGGATGAAACAATATAAGCTGAGGGTATTTACTATGCAGTGAATATTTGCCTTACATGTGACTGTGAGCTGTGCGATCAATAGCTATCATGGTTCAAGGTTTTGATGTCTTGTTTGTTGTTCCCGCTATAATTCTTATACTTTTAAGGTTTGGGCATGATTTTTATTTTTATCTTACTTTATGATGGGGTTTTATAGTCTCCAGAAGCGGTATTATTGCGAGTGAATTGTTTTCTTTTGCTAAATTTTTTTATACTGAAGAGTCCTTTGCCCTTCACAGCTGTGAAGATTGATGACAACTTGTCTGGTGTGGGCATTGAGAACAAAACGCAATTTGTGTAGTATTTTGTTGGTGGGTATTACCATCTGAGGGAATTCAAACTTTAAGCTTTTATTAGTCGCTTGAGTAACTGATATTTCACCCCTTTTTTTTTTCTTTTTTAACTATATAGGAAAATAATGGAAGCACGCCGTGCTTTTTCCATTGAAAGATCAAGTGCAAAGCAACTCAGTAGCATGGGGATGTCTGGAGCACTGTCTTCATCCTTGCCTGTCCACCCAACGCCCATAGAAGAGACATATCCCAAGTTACCTGATTCTCAGCTGGCTTTTGTGGAAAAAGAGTTCATGACAAAACCTCTGGCTCATTCAAGTCATTTAAATTCCAGCGGAGCAGTTGGGCACATGTTTTCATCATCCCCTGGATGTTCAACCAATCTTCATCACTCATCCCTTTCACCTCATGAAAAACACTCAAGAAATGCCCATTTTATTTCACAGTCATCAAGTAACATGGCATCATTGCCATTGTCATATTCTTCAAGTACTGGACCACAACTTTCTACAACATCAAGTTGTTATTCCAAAGAAAGCAATGTGTCCTGGGGTACAGATTCCTTGCCAAGCTTTCTTGATTTTCCTGTAAATACTTCCATTAAGAACAGTCATGTAGAAAGCAGTGCCTGCAATATAATGGTATCTGAGGAGTATGGTAAGAGAAATGATTGGCAGGAATGGGCTGACCAGCTAATCAGCGATGATGACGCATTGACGTCTAATTGGAATGACATTCTTGTTGACCCCAGCATTCATGATCTTGAACCAAAGGTGAAGTTTCTCATAACTCAAACCAATATTAGATTGCTAAATATTTGATTATTAGTTTCTTAGAGGAATGCATATTTTGTTGATTTAGGTGTCATGCCAGGTTTCAAAATCATCTTCACAATTGCCAGGACAACAGTCCCAAGGTCATCAGCAACTTCCTGCTTCATCGGGAGAAAATCATGTTAGCGCTCCACCCTCTTCCTCAGCCAATTCTGCTCCTGCCAAGCCACGAATGCGTTGGACACCAGAGCTTCATGAGGCCTTTGTGGAGGCTGTCAACCAACTTGGTGGAAGTGAAAGTACGTTTGTTCTTCTCTCTTCCTCTCTTTGCAAAGTCCCTGGCCTTAGATTAGTTTATGAAACTTCTGCCTCAAACTATTTTTTTAATCTGTCTTGCTGTCTGTATTTTACAGGAGCAACCCCTAAGGGTGTGCTGAAGCTCATGAAAGTTGAAGGCTTAACGATATATCACGTTAAAAGCCACTTGCAGGTATGTTTACTTTACTTTAACTGTCCGGGTTTGTTTTCCAGCATGTACTTTTACTGAAATAGACATTGCTACATGAAATGCAGAAATATAGGACAGCTAGATATAGACCGGAGTCATCTGAAGGTACATAAGATATGTATTGTAGTGAATCTATGTCTTTGTTTTGTATATTATATATTGATTACTTGGTTTTGTTATTATTATTATTATTATTATTATTATTATTTGCTTCTTCTTTTGCACATGGTGTTAGACTTAGTTTCAATTATTTTTTGTTGAGTTCTCATGGATTCTTTCCTGTATACTGCATAATTTAGTCCTGCAGTTGCTAGATAGAACATATAAACATGTATCAGAAGTTATGTTGCACAGATTCTGATAGGACTATTGTATTGAATACGGAATGGTATGGGGATATGAGAGCTTTTCTGAAAATATCGGCTGTTCAGGTGCTAGAGTCTTTAAATAAAATGATAAAAATTGTATCTATGAATGTACAAATTAGAAAATAATGTATAAAAATGTTTATCGATACATTCATCCTAAAATGTAAAATGCACTTACAAGTTAATAATTCAAATGTTTTGGTTTCTTTTAGAGCCATTTTGGCACATTTCTTCTCCATATCCGAAATGATGCTGACTAAACAAAATAAAAAATGTACATCTTGGGTACATAAAGCCATATGCCCATATCTGTGCTTCTTGGTATTAATTTATTGTGATATGAAATGGAAGAGAACTGCAAATCAAGTAGCCTTCCCCGTTCAAATCATCCTTCTTTTTCTATTGGTATACGTGGATGTTCAAGAAACTAAAAAATGGCCTTCTTATTTTTATTTGGATGGTTATGAAATCTTTTGTTGACCAAGTGTTTTGCCTATGATGTATGGAACTTAGAGCCATGCTTCTTCTCTTTGTAGTCAGCTAAGTTAGGGTTTGTTGACTACTGTTGGCAGGATCCTCAGAGAAAAAATTAACACCCATGGAAGAGATGTCATCTCTAGACTTGAAAACGTAAGTAAACTATCTACAGATACTTTAAGTAACTTTTGTCATGTATTTTTAAATATTGATCAATCAAAATTATTAGACATAATTTCCTTCTCTAATTTGACATTGCTTATACAGACATAACATTCTCCTTAGATTTATTAAATTTCACAGTATGTGATAGCTAAGCTTTTCATTTTTGCGTGCTGATTTGTCAAGTACTGGGGGAAGGGGAGTTTCGAGTATAATTGGGCAGGTTTCAACTCTATTAGAAATGGTAATTGTCTAAGTACTGAATGTGCATTGTGGAGGAAGTGTTACTACTTACTAGTTCGTTCGTTAGTCAATAATACATTTTATGTAGTTATAACCTCATAACTGTTACTCTAGTGAATTAGTTTCTGAGCCTTCACTCCTTAAGCTATATATAGGAGTGGGCTATACATTTGTTGACTGTTGAATGCAACTTGCAACTTGCACCAACTGGTATTAGAGCATCGATCCAGCACTCGCGATGGCACCCGATACTTGATCTCACGATTGAATGACAAAATTCGATCAACGACTAGAATGTACAAACCAAGATGTGACGTAAGTGAGGCAATCGATTGCTCACATCGAAGGCCTTTTGGCAGCCGCCAAAGTGATGCAAATCGCTACAAGCAGTGCCAGAGATGCGTTTGATGGCACGTCGAACAATAACGCGTAACGGATGGCAGCGGGTTGTCCACAATTCGGTTCGTTCACTGGTAATCAAGCGAATGCTTATATATTTTCGACGAAGGTGACTAGGATTGAATTTCCAAAATTCGACGGAATTGATTTTAGAAGTTGGCTGTATAGATCCAAGCAGTTTTTCGAGATCGATGAACACCTGAGAATCAAAGGACTAGACTCGTTAGGGTCCATTTCGAAGGGAGGGCATTGCAGTGGCATTTGAGTTTTTTGAAGAGACGGAAGCTATCCGATCTTGGCTGGGAGGAGTATTTGAAGAACAAGACTACCAAGTTTGACTATGTAGCCAAAGTCGATGCAATGTTTGAGATTAAGAATCTATAACAGAGTGATTCAGTGGTTGATTTTAAGAAAAATTTGAAGAGCTGTTGGCTGAGGTTGATCTGCCAGAACCAATCGCTATCAGCTGCTTCCTTGGAGGTCTACGATCGGATATTCAAACATCTGTAAGGTTATTCAATCCAAGTAACCTCGCTAGCACTATGTTTTTAGCACGCTTCCGAGAACGATCTATGCATGGTTTGCATTCTCACACTCCACCTTCCACCAAAGGGAATTACTCCAGTTTTAATGGTAATTCACAAGTTCCATCTCATAAGTCTGTGTACAGTAATCAAGATATATCTTCTAAATCACTAACTACTGCCTCTTCTCCCAGTGTTTCTACTTAAACTGATAAGACCAATATGAGTGCAAATTCCAGCGCTAGTACTAAGCAAGTCAAACAACTCACAAAGAGAGAAATGGATAAGAGGAGATGTAAAGGATTGTGTTACTGGTGTCTTGAAAAATACTCTTCCGAACACATATGTAAAGGATTTCAAGTTTTTATTATAATGGTTCAGGATGATGAATAAAAAGAATTTCAGGATGCATGCAGTAAGGAAGAAGATCTCCAGAACTTTCAATCCCAAGGAAACTCAGTAGCATCATTGAATGTATTGGAGGGAAGAGGAGGTCACTCAACAATGACGGTGGAAGGCAAGATTAAGAAACAGCCAGTGCTCATGTTGATGGATAGGGGCAGTAATATAATTTCTTGGATGTTTCAATGACCAAGAAATTAAAATTAAAAGCACCCGAAGCTGAGGGAATAAGAGTGACGATAGCTAATGCATACAGACTAGAGGTGAACAAGAAATGTGTTCAGTTAGAATGGACAATGCAGGGGCATAATTTCACAGCTGATTTCTTGCTTATGGAGTTGGGAGGGTTTGGACATGATATTGGGAGCTGAGTGGTTAGGGACTATGGGGAAGATTATATGGGACCTTCGGGAAAAGTGATGAATTTCATGTTGCATGACAAATGGTTTGAAATACAAGAATTCAGCAACCACATGGCTATGTCATGGAGCAAAAATTGAGTCGAGGACAAATTATGGGTTTTCCCCAAGCTTCTTGGTTCATGTTAATCCTCCTTGGCATGGTACAGGACTAACACTGACTCAAGAAATGGTAAAGGTTCGGGAGAAACAGCAACAGGCACTTGATGATATTTTAGTGGAGTTTGAGGATATTTTCCAAGAACCTAAGTCCTTACCATCTTCAAAGGCTTTTGATCATCAAATCCGTTTGAAGGTTGACCAGCCAATAAACTCTAAGCTCTACAGATGTGGTCCTATTCAGAAATCCAAGATTGAAAAGCAGGTTCAAGACATGCTGACCAGTGGTATTACCTGTGACAGCAGTAGTGCCTTCTCATCCCCTGTTGTTTTGGTGAAGAAAAAGGATGGAAAATGGTGTTTTTGCATTGATTATCACAAATTGAATGACAACACGATTAAAAATAAATTTCTAATTCTTGTCCTTTGAGGAATTGTTGGATGAGCTATTGGGTGCTAGATTCTTTTCTAAATTAGACTTACAGGCTGGTTACCACCAAATATGGATGAGGCCACAGGATATTGCCAAGAAAGCCTTCCGTACTTGTGGGGAGTTATGTGAATTCATGGTAACGCTGATTGGGTTAGCTAATGCCCCCGACAACCTTCCACGGTCTCATGAACAGTGTCTTTAAGTGTTTCTGGAGGAAATTCATTCTATTGTTTTTTGATGATATCCTGGTTTATAGCCAATAATGAGATGATCATTTACAGAACTTGAGACTAACCTTACAGACCTTGAGGGAGAATTCACTGCTGGCCAAGAGGAGTAAGTGCCTCTTTGGAGCTACTTAGGTGGATTATTTAGGCCATATTATCTCTGAACAGTGGGTGGAGGCAGATCCCAAGAAGGTTGAGGCTATGACCTCATGGCCTACACCAGCCTCACTCAAGGGCTTGTGCAGTTTTTTGGGCCTCATTGGATATTATAGGCGGTGTGTGAAGTGATATGGTTCTATTAGTAAGCATTTGACGGACTTGTTGAAGAAGAATGACACTTTCAAAGAGATAGAAGAGGCTGATAAAGCTTTTCAGATACTTAAATTTGCCATGACTCTACTCTAGTACTTGTTCTTCCTAATTTCAATGAAAAATTTGTCATTGAAACCGATGCATTGAATGTTGGTATGAGTGCCATCCTCTCACAGAATGGACACACCCGTTGCATTTGCAAGTAGAGCTCTTTGTCCTTCCAAGAGAGGGTTATCAGCCTATGAAAAAAGAATTAATGGCTATTGTATTCACTGTCAAACAATGGAAGCTATATTTGCAGGGCCAGCCCTTTATTGTCAAAACCGATCATTTGGTGCTGAAATACTTATTGGAACAAAAATCTATCTCTTAAAATCAGTATAAGTATTTACATAAGCTGTGGGGGTTGAGTTATGAGATTATGTATCAAAAAGGGAAGGAAAATTCTGCTGCTGACACTGTATCTTGCAGGGAACATGGTCAGGAGCAAGCAAACTGTTTAGCAATCACAACAGTGACTTCTGATTTAGCCTTTAAGTTTTGGAATACTTGGAGGGAGGATGATCAGACTAAGATACTGATTCAGGACTTGGAACGTGATCCTACCACTCACCCTCAATACATTTGGGCTAACCAAACACTTTAAAGGAAAGGGAAATTAGTTGTTCGGGCTAATTCCGAGTTGAGAGCACAGCTGCTGAAATTATTTCATGATAAAGCTCTTGGAGGTCACTTGGGTATGCCTTCAACATTTAAAAGAATTTCGGCTATTTTTTATTGGAAAGGGCAAGAGAAAGATGTCTGGAATTTTGTTACAGGCTGCCCCATTTGTCAACCCTTCAAACCTGAAAATATCGCTTCTCTAGGCCTACTTCAGCCCCTTCTATGCCAAATACCATCTGGTCTGAGTTGTCCATGAACTTTATTGGAGGATTACCTAAGTCCTACAGTAAGTTTGTGATTCTTGTGCTGGTAGACTGCCTTAGTAAGGCTGCTCATTTCATGGCATTGCAACACCCCTATTCAGCGGTAGATGTGGCTCAGATCTTTATGGATAATGTGGTGAAGCATCATGGATTTCCTAAGTTTATTATCATGGATAGGGATCCTATCTTTTGTGGGAAGTTTTGGAAGGAATTGTTTAGGCTGTACAAGGTGAAGCTTGCTTATTCTTCAGCTTACCATTCTCAAACAGATGACCAAAGGGAGGTGTTAAACCAATGCTGGAAGTGCTACCTCCGTTGCATGACTAGGGATCACCCCTAGCAGTGATTGAAATGGTTATCTTTGGCTGACTTGTGGTACAACACCACTTTTCACACAGCCATTGGGATGATGCCCTTCGAAGTAGTTTTTGACATTTCCCCACCAGTGCACTTATCGTATCTAGTAGGGATTCATCCAATAATGTAGTGGATCGTAGTTGTTAGGAGAGAGAAACTGTGATTCAATTGCTGTGACATCATTTTCATAAGGCCCGTAATAGGATGATTCAGTTGGCCAATAATAAGTGAACTAAGAAGCATTTTGATGAGGTGGACTTGGTTTATTTGAAGTTACATCCTTTCCGTAGGAATTTGCTCAATAATTCCTCTTTACACAATTTGGCTGCTAGGTTTTTTGGGCCATAAAGATAGTTAAAAGGGTAGGACAAGTGGCTTATCAGCTAGCACTCCCTAACCATTGTCGCCTTCATATCATGTTTCATGTTTCTCTTTGAAAGAAACATGTGAGTAACAATATTCCAATCAGTGCTGAGCTTCCTCTGGTTGACAGTCATGGGCATTTTCTGCTGATACCTGAGATCTTAGCCAGGAAGGTTGTCAAAAGAGATGACCTACTTATGACTCAAGTGTTGATTCATTGGAAGAACAGTGAGGATGCCACATGGGAGGACTTACCAGCTATCAAGGCTCAATTTCCACACTTTCCTGTTTTTGCTTCTATTCCCCATTGCTTAAATTGTTAGACGGAGGGAAGTATAGTTACTACTTCATTCGTTAGTGAATACTTAATAATACATTTCAGGTAGTTATAACCTGATAACAGTTACTCTAGTGAGTTAGTTACTGGGCCTATATTCCTTAAGCTATATATAGGAGTGGGCTATGCATTTGTTGACTGTTGAATACATTGATCTCTTTTTCTCTCTCTCTCTTCTGACCTTCCTCTGTCTCTCTTGGTGCAACTCACATCGGGAAGAAACACATGCATACACATATATGGTAATTGTTATGCTGACTTTACCTTTGCATTGCTAGCAGTGGTATTGAGATCACTGAAGCTCTGAGACTGCAAATGGAGGTTCAGAAGCGGCTGCATGAACAGCTTGAGGTATGAACTTTGTTCTTCAGGAATTGTTTTCCTGATTTGTTCAAGGAAAATGCATTCAAAAACTAGAAATGTGATTTGTTGCAAGTTCTATTTCTGTTGCAATTGCCATGATTGTTGAAGTTCATTGTTATAGTTTAGTGGCATAGCAAATAAGCATAAACTTCTATTAGGACTTTAAGATTGCAATTGAAGTGTAGATATGATGTTTCTAAGTTATGTGAAAGGAATTGAAGCGATATACAACTTGCCTTAAAGAAAGGGGTAATAGCAACTATGCATAACATTGTTTACTATTTCTATTGTCTCCTCTATTTTCTTTCTTTATTTATTTTTTAACTTGAAAACAGGGATTCTGTAGTGGAAAAAACTTGTAGTTTTCAGCAGATGATCAGATTAATATGCTTTAAAAACATGTGAAAAGTTTGTAAAAGTTCATTTAACCAGTTTCATAAATTTTCATCAATACTTGATGGTTTCGTTATGACTTTAGTTCACTGATCCTTCTGTGGAATGATTGCTCATCCAGACCGAACAAGCTTTTAGTTTATGAAATAAAAATTTTTGAAAGAGACGGCACGAAACTGTTTCCTATACGCATAGGCTGATATTCATGTGTCACTGAAGTGAATAAAACTTAATGTTGGTCATTTTCCTTTGTGTTTTTCTATCAGTTTCCCTGCATTGGAGTTTGGAGTTTTATTCTTTATAAGGCATGCATTAGTTAACTTTATTATAAGTCAAGTGGTTTATACCTTAGATTTAGTACAGTTTTGTCATACATGCCTTATAGAAAGTGGAAATTTTGGTAGTTTCCTTTGCATTGGATTAGAAATTAGATACTAATTATACACAAAGCATATTCATTTTCAGGGGATGTCCATACATGTCCTTGACTTGTTGAAGATGTAAACTTACGTCTTTATGTAAGACTTACAGCACTTTCTTTTGAATTCTTTTGTTCTATTTTGCCCCTTTCACTTCAAGAGGATCAGAAATATGGTGGCTAGGTTTAGTCATGTGGGTTATGGGTGTCTTTAACGACTATGGTGAGAACTTTTGTTGTCTCTATAGAATTTTAGGCATAGGATGTTTCTATCATAAACGTACATCAATATTAAGGGATCTAGATTTCAATTGGGAAAGTGAACTGTCTGAAGCTTAGCATCCATTTTCATTATGTTGGATGTGTCTTTTTTCATCGTCTGATACAGTTCTTCCCTTGCCCCCTTCCTTCTTCTGTTAGATTCAAAGGAAATTACAGTTGCGGATTGAAGAACAAGGAAGGTACCTCCAGAAGATGTTTGAGCAGCAATGCAAATCTGGCGTTGAAAAGTTTAAGGCAGCATCATCTGCCATGGAGAGTCCCTGTGAAGTGTCATCAGATGGCATCAAAGATTCTTCTGCCAAAAGTGAAATGGAAGCCTCCCAAGTGAACCATTGCAAGTCAGGAATTGAACAAGATAATAGCAACATCATAGTTGAAGAAAGCTCAGCAAAAGTTGAGAAGCATAATGCTCCTGAAAGTCAAATTCCTGATAATCCTGGGCAACATACCAGTGAAGATAATGCTCAACCATCAAAGCGTCAAAGGACAGACGAATAAGCCAAATCCCAAATGGTTTGTTGAATCAGTATTCGACTGACTAGATAACACTGAGTCAAGAAGAATTTTAATTTCGTAAGAGTAGGCTGAATGTTGGGTAAAGCTCCATGTAATTAATTGCACGTGTAACTTTCATTTTGTCAGATATGGATAATGCGTCAAAGTTTTGATCATGACTGTTTTCAACACCGTTTTTAATTCTCTGTCCTAGTTGTGCGAGGCTGAGATTCTAAAGTGAGCTCTTTCCAGAATCTTGCTGTTTACCCCCATGAAGGTGTCTATTTGTAGTGAATTAACCATATCATCAATAAAATTGTCATCTTAGTATTGGAAGATATTTGCTGGTGGCCATAAGAAAGGTTATGTAGTATCTACGTCATTTCCAATTCCGAGAGAAGGGCTTTGTGTTGGACGTGACATTTTTCGCTTGTCGAATTCTTTTTAATCACTTAACATAAATCCATACCTCTTCATTGTTTCAATTAGGCAAAGCAGCATTGACAAAGCCGGCCCCCCCCCCCCCCCCCTCTCAAAAAAAGGAAAAAGAAGTAGGCAAAGCAGCAAATGGGAGGCCTCCTCAAGTCCTAGCCGTTTAGGAAAAAGACAGAGAGACAAACATTCTGAAGAAGCTGAAGCAAATAAAAAACCTATGACTTCTTGAATCAGTTTGAATAGCTTCAACGTGCTCATCTATAAGTGACATCATTAGAAAAGGCTATGAGAGCGATGGTATACTATTCTCTTCCATGTTTACCACATACCTCTATATGTATATACACACACACACTTTTAAGCAGATTTTTTTTTCTCCTTAAAAATGTTTACCATTTTAGTGGTTGGTTTGGTATACAAAATTGTTAAAATAGAAATAAAAATAAAAATAAATAATTTTGTTAATAAAAATTTAATTTTTATATTTCTATTTTAAAAAAAATGTAAATATTGTTAATTAATAATTACATAAGCATGATAAGTCCGTTTTCTCCACTCATATCAGACGGCACGTCAGTTTCTCATTTCGCATATTGCTTTCATGCCCCGTGTGGAATATATATTCATTTTGATTAACGACAGGAGAGGTCAGCCATTCAACCCTGCCAGCTTGATCCATTCTGCTTTGTCAAAGTCAACTCTTAATTAGCATTTTCAAATTGCTAATAACGGCACTAATGATGAGATTCTCCACTGCAGCTCTACCTGATTCCTTAAGCAAATGTGAGTGAACTAATTTCAAAACTAATGCAGGATAAATATGCCATAAAAAATACCATCACGTAACTTGGAATAGGAACTAATATATCATCAATGACTTCCAAGCAAAAAATTGAATTTTAAATAAATCGACTACCCAAAATATCAAATTTTCGAGGTTTGGCGTAGCAGATTCTTTAGGGACAGAATATACAGGCAACTAGTCATCATAGGTGAGAATTTGATAAAGATCACTAGTTGGATTCTCTTTTTTCACAAAAAGAGAATGATAAATAAAATACAGGCAACTATAAATTTACGTGATTTGAATAATTATCACCCCATAAATAAAAATAAGAACAAAATTCATGGTCAAAGGAACTAAACAAATTACTGCTAGTAGTTTAGTGCATGTCAACATTTTTTAATTATTTTTTAAATAAAAATTAAATTATATTATTGCTTAAATATTATAAATAAGAAAGAAAATTTTCACTGCATACGTAATTGCTCCACGCAAGACTAGCACGGCAAACGCCAAACGGCACACTGACCACAGTCCCACGTCGTTCTACATCTGATACCCCGTCAACTTGCTTATGGTTATCGTCCCAAAGGGGTCTGCAAGACAAGGTTGCATCGTAGCTGAAAGATCTTGCGCCACAGAACGCATGGTGGGTCTCGACTCTGGATTGTTTCGCGTGCATGCCAACCCTATCGTCACTAAGAACGCTATTGCTTCAGCTAATTGGCCACTTGGAGGTGGTAACCTCTGGTCCAGCACATCCTTCAGAAACACCTCTGAATCCTCCATTGATGACAAATGCTTCATTGAAGACATCAAAGTTAGGAGATCTCCCGGGTGATTCCCCATCACTATCTCTAATGCCACCACTCCAAAACTATACACATCGCACTTCTCCGTGACCCTCATGGTTTGTGCTAGCTCTGCAAATTTTAAATTTTGTCAGGAACCATAATTTTACACGCC
Source organism: Erythrophleum ivorense (assembly GCA_026724425.1). Lineage (NCBI taxonomy): Eukaryota > Viridiplantae > Streptophyta > Magnoliopsida > Fabales > Fabaceae > Erythrophleum > Erythrophleum ivorense. The sequence continues at coordinate 255,261 of JAIUCV010000666.1, read as the reverse complement.
GAGATGGTAATCGGCTATGCATTGAAATCGAAGAATCGGAGTAGGTAGATAGATACCTGGAGCCATGTAGCCATAGGACCCAGCAACTGAGGTCCAGGTTGTTGAATTGGAGCTTAGTAGCTTTGCAGTGCCAAAATCTGCAAGGCGGGGTTCAAAATCTGAGTCCAATAATATGTTATTCAGCGTCACATCTCGGTGCAATACTGGTGGGGAACAATCACTGTGAAGGTAGGCAATTGAATGTGCTATTCCCTGTACAATCCTTATCCTTATACGCCACTTTAGTTCTAATTTACCCTCTTCCCCGTATAGCACTTTTCCCAAACTGCCTCTGTCCATATATTCATACACCAAGTACATGCGTCCCCTGGTGGAACAGAACCCAAAAAACTTGATGATATTGCGGTGCCTCACTTCTGTAAGTGTTCTTATCTCATTCTCAAAACTTTGGCGATTCACTGATGCAATGTCACTGGAATCTGAGATATTGAGCCTTTTAACTGCAACAACTAGACCTGTTGGTAATACTGCTCTATAAACGCTTCCAAATCCTCCTTTTCCAATGCAGTACTTCTCATTGAAGTCGTTGGTTGCCTTGACAATTTCAGCAAATGTGAATTTTCCATCTCTTCCCCATACCATGGATTCAGATTTTTCATTCTTTTCACTATCTTTGGTCTCTTCGTCAAGGGGTTTGGCCTGCCGACGGAATACTAGGATTCCAATAACAATCATCCCTATAATTAATAGCCCACAAACTGGTATAGTAACCCCGAGAAGAACCTTTTTGTTCAACCCTTTGGACCTGTCTGGGGTAGATGCTGTAGGGCAAGCAGTTAATCCTTTTCCTTGCCCACACAAACCAGAGTTCCCAAAATAAGCTTCAGCAGGAGCTGTTTGGAAAATACCCCCAGTTGGGATTGAACCCGTCAAGTTGTTATAAGAAAAATCAACAGATTCAAGGCTGAGCATACTTAAAAATGTTCGCGGGATTGTCCCTGAAAGATGGTTGTGTGAGAGATTGAGAATCATCAAAGAAGTGAGCTTTTCAAGGTTTTGAGGAATTGGCCCTGAAAGAGAGTTGCTACTGAGATCCAAGAGGTACCGTAGTGAGAACAGATTAACAAGCTCAGATGGTATCTCCCCAGATAGATTGTTGTGGCTTAAGTTCAAGCTCATTAAGCCATCATGGTTACCGATCTCTTTTGGTATGCTTCCAGTGATGTTGTTACATGATAAATCAAGATAATCAAGCTGAGCCAATCTGGCAATACTCTGTGGGATCTGTCCTGTCAGATGGTTCCTGCTCAAGTTGAGCATGTAAAGCTGGCTTAGATTCCCAATTTCAGGTGGGATATTGCCAGTCAATTCATTGGAGTGCAGGCTTAGATATTGCAATCGGCTCAACTTACTCAGTTCAGGTGGAATTTTACCAGAAAGTTTATTTCTGTCCATCTCTATCCTGCTTAAGTTTAAACATTCACCCCACAAAGGAGAGAGCTCACCAACAAATTGATTGCTGCTCAGTGAGATAAAGAGAAGATTGGGATGAACTCCAAATGCTTCTGTGATGTTTCCGGTGAATTGATTTCCATCAAGCCGAACTCTAACTAGTTCTGAACAATTTCTCAAGCACTTTGGCACTTGCCCAGAAAAGATGTTGTTATTCACAGTCAAAGCCGTTAGCTTGAAACCACTGCACAAATCACCTGGTAGTTCTCCAGAGAAGCTGTTGTTTGAGAGGCTGACACGACTCAAAGAAGGACTATACTTCCCAAAATTCCAGGGAATATTGCCCGAAAAATTATTGGAGAACACAGAAAATAACTGTAACTCAGTCAGCTGAGAAATGGTGTCTGGCAACTCTCCCTGAAAATAGTTAGTGTTGACATCAAAAACTTGCAGGGAGGTTAAGTTTCCAATATCCATGGCAATGGTTCCAGAGAGTTTATTGAAGAAAAGGCTTATGGCCGTAATGTTTGTAAGACTCCAAATAGTTGGAGGAATTGGACCTGAGAATTGGTTTTCTGAAAGGTCTAATTGCGTCATTACTTTCAAGTTTCCAATCTCCGGAGGAATGGGACCGGAGAACTCATTATTATACAGAAACAGGTATGTGATTTTTGGCAACAAGCCAATCTCTGGAGGAAGTTCTCCTGTGAATGTATTGTTTTGAAGTTGCAAAGAGACCAACTCAGTCCAATTGGAGACCAACGAAGAAGAAAGCTGACCAGAAAAAGAATTTTCTGATAAACCCAATTCTGATATTTTGGTCAGGTTAGATAATGACAAAGGCAAAGGACCAGTCAAATTATTCACTGCCAAACTCAGGAAGGTTAGATTAGTACAGAAGCCGAGCTCAGAAGGGATTGTAGAATTCAAAAAATTCTGACGGAGGTCAAGTGTCACTAGATCTCTGAGCTTTCCTAATGAGGCAGGAATTTCCCCTTCAATTGAATTGTTATTCAATTCAAGCAGTTGAAGTCCGGATATCAATCCCAACTCTGCGGGAATAGGACCAGCAAACTTGTTACTCCCCAGGCGAAGCTCTTTTAGATTAGAAAGCTTGAACAAGTTTGATGACACAGGTCCTTCTAGCCCACAGTCGGTGAGATTGAGGTATTCAAGCTTACCCAGACTGGTATACATGGATTCTGGTATCAGGCCAGTCATATCATTCTGAGAGATGTCAAGGTATGTCAAATTCTGACACTCTAGTATGAAACTTGGGAATTCAGAAGTAAAAGAATTGAGAGTCAAACTGAGGTGGGTTAAAGATGGCATTCCTGAATATTGCGACCAATCAGCAGGAGATATAAAGAAGTTTATGCCAAGGTCTAGGTACCATACCTTTGGAAGATTTGTGAGCTGATAAGGAATGGTACCGCTGAGATTGTTGGAGTAAACACCAAGATATTGAAGCTCCTTTAGCTGACCCAGCTCAGAAGGAAGTGTTCCTTCAAATAAGTTTGATCCCAGGTCCAAGAAAGTGATCTTAGAGAGGCTACGAATTGCAGAGGGAATTGACCCACCGAAATTGTTGCTATTGAGGTTTAAGAGGGTGAGATTGGGAAGAGAAGCGAAATCCAACTCTTCCAGTGTCCCTGTGAGGTTTGTATCAGAGAGATCTATCTCTGAGATTGTTGTGTTAGTATTATCACAAAAAATGGCTTCCCAATTGCAGAGGTTGTTGAGGTTGGTGAGGGACCATGAATTGAGAAAATAAGGAAGAGGAGAGAGACTGGTTTTCCATTTGACAAGAGCTTCTGCTTCCGTTCTAGGTGATGCAATGATCTGCAATGGAAGAAGGAATAGTAAGAGTACGTGAAAGCGGAAAGGAGGCGCTTTTTGAAAGGCTGTCATGCCCATTCTAGCATATGGCGTCTCTATGACAAGCTCTTGCATTTGAATGCTCTTGCTCCTTTATATTTAAAAAATGGATTTTTGTTACTGATTTAGGTGTAGAGTCAAACATATTCTGACACTGTTATTCAACACCTAGGAATTAGTTAAGCCTGCCATCTATTCATAAAAGGCGGATAGAGAGATCTAGTGCAAGGAGGAGGCAGTGGGTGGTCCAAATTATGTGCGTAATGATTTTTTGTTTTTTTTATTGTGAAGTTTCCGTATAATTTAGAAATAGAGTAATACAACAGAAGTGTATATAAAATTTATTAAAAAAATTTATCATTTTCTTATTCTTTCTAATTCTATAAAAATTTTATAATAAAAATTTTCAAAAGATACATAGTCGAATTATGTAGGCTTCACTAAATGTGAACTTAATACATGATAGTTGGATTTTATTCCGTCTTAAACGTTTTATTTCTTTCAGTTGACTTAAGTGTAATTTTAACAGGGTAAATGTGGTTTGGGGAAAAAAAATAAAAGTCGAGGATCATAATTATATATCTTCCGTATTTTCTTCGGCTAAATAAATTCTATATGTCCATATCTATGAATCTGAGATACAACCAAAAACTTTAGGATATGTCTGAAATCTAAATTATACTCTCGTGCTTTTTTTAAAAGTCAAATCAAATTAAGAGTGAGGACCCTTAGAATTAGATTATATTACGAAAAAAAAGGTTAATTAAGGTGCATTTGTTTTAAAATGAAATGTTCAAGATGATCTATTATATAAATAACAACTAGCCAAGAAATTAAAATGCAATTATAAACAAACAAACAAAAATGTAGTTTAGGCCATACGCTGTAGTCTATCATTTTTATGAAAATATTTAAAATAAAATAACTTATGTAAATAAATTAATTAAATTAACGAAATACAATTATATAACATGCACCATAACTTTTTTATTTTTCCATCTGACATGTCGATATAAGTAATATATCACTTTTATGAAAATATTTAAAATAAAACAACTTATTTAAATAAACTAATTAAATTAACGAAATACACTTATATAAAATGTAAAATAACTTTTTTATTTTTACATCTGACATGTCGATATAATTAATATATTGGTTATCTATTTATCTAATTTTCCACACTTGAAAATTCTTCTTGTTCGGACAAAAATGTTGCCGACATCCAGGACCGTTGACCCAACTCTCAGATCCCCACCTGACGCGCTTTGCAACGTCTAAGTCCTCCTTCGTAAACGCCTTTTTTTCTTTACACAGTTAAAAATATTTTAAAATTTTAAAAAATTATATTTAAGAATTCAAATTTCATAAAATTTATAATAAAAAATTTAAAATTTAAAATTATTCTTAAAAACTAAAAATACTATTCAATTTTAAGAAACTTACTACTAAATTTAAAAAAAGTTATTACTAAACTTTAAGAAAATTATAATTTATATAATTCTGATAATAATTTTTTTAAAATTTAATAATAATTTTTTTAATTCTAATAACAAATCGTAGTAATTTTGGTCATTATGAATAATTTTAATTTTAAAAATTTTGTATCATAAATTTTATAAAACTTAAGTCTTTAAATTCAATTTTTTCAAAATTTTTTATCGATTTCTTTTTTTAGGAAATAATGTTTAAAGTACACATGTTTTCTGTACTACAAAGGCATGGATTCAAAATGTATCCTTTTAAACCATGCTCAAAATCAAATGGTTTATAGTTCATCGGGTAGAATAATTTTGATAAGAAGGACGCAGTTATGATACTGCAGTTTTTTATTTTAGATTTTTATTTAGCGACTAAATTTTTTATTTTTATAAATTTTTAAATCCTTAGTCTATTTATTTGGAAAAATTTTAAAATAAGTAATTTTTTTTAAAGTTGAGACTCTTTTAATTAAATTTTATTCATATAAAATTAAAACAAAGAATAAAATGTCTTAAACAATTATTAGTATAATTTAAAACTCAAAATGTTGATTGAATAATATTTTTATGTTTTTTTATAATATATGTACATATGTATAAATATGTGTGTGTGTGTGTATACATATTATGAGTCTATACCAAAATGGAAACAGTAAAATTCGGGCTCAAAATTAAATATAGGTATTTTATGCATCCTTAGAGAGTGCAAGTGTAAACCCACGAGGACACAAAATTTGATTTAAATACTATGTTAAACACAGGCTAGCCATCATGTTAAAAGGAGTAAACATGATTTAAATAAATGATTAATGAGGAAGTTATGTTATTCAATGGCATCTTATTATTATAATTAGGTAAAGCAAAGTAAGATTTCATTAATCATTGCATATGTGTAGTGCTAATGTCCACCCCAATTTGGGTTATGGGACGAGAGTTGCGGCTCAAAACGAGTTTAAGGCACAATTGACGAGCCATTGATAATCAGCACCGAGAAAAGATGCACTATTGATAAGCCTACTTCAATAATATATTTTTCAATCTGGAGACCAACTTTTCTAAAAACTTACACGTTAGTCTAAGGAAATTTTGATTCTATAAGATTGGATATTTGCGTTAAGAAGGAGAAAATTTAATTTAATTTTTTTCATCATATTACATATGAGAGAATGTAGAATTTAATAAAAAAGTTATTTATTTCATCATATTACATATATGAGAATGTATAGAAAGTCCAAAACGTGAGTCCCATTTCTTATAATTCTAAAGATCTGATTGGAAAGTCATTTCCCCCCTATCAATGGGTCAAGAAACAAAGGTCCAGAATTTTTGCTGTGCTAGATAGTGTGTTATGCAGTGTAACAAATTAGAATGACCTTCTTGTTTGGACCATAGTGTAGGTAGTATTGTGTTTTTATGTTAAGAGACCATTAATTACTTATTCAAGAAGGAGGGCATGTAGAAAGTTAGATAACGTAGCAAAAGCTGACTTAGTAAATGCATAGGTGGAAAATCCTATAGAAATAGAAATGGACAAAACATGTGTAACTGGAAGTTAGGGAAACATAAGAGTCAAGTTAGCATCTTGACTTAGTTCATTAAGCCGTTTAATAACATTTAAGTCTATTTTAGCCATGTTTTAGTCTATTTAGATATTATTGTTATTTTTTTATTTAATTATGTTAATATTTTTTTACATTATAAATAAGATAAAGGCCATAGGAGTCAAAGGGTGAAAATTAAGAATTGTTTATTGAATCTTTTAGAGATTCTTCGTTGGCTAATAAGAATTATTTGAATGAAATCTTTACTTTTATTACCTTTAATAGAACTTTTCTCCTTCTGAAAATCTATTTCTTTTCTCTAGCACCTTCCAATTTGGTATCAAAGCCATTATGGTTATCACTTGCACTTCTAATAATCCTCCCGACTCCTCAAGGCTTTTGATATTTTGTTTGCTAAAGTGGCTACACTTGAAGCTACTTCAACCAGTGCTGTGCAGGATAAAGGGAAAGCACCTACTGGTGGTTCCCAAAGGCATTCTTATTAAGATGAAGACAACAAGCAAGATTACAATAACATTTGGGGGTTTAAGCATAATAGTTGACTACCACACACTAAAATTGAACTTCCCAGATTCAATGGAGGTGACCCACGACGCTGATCCTCAAAGTGAAAAATTATTTCTGGTGTTATCAAACATGGAAGATTTGAAGGTTGATGTTGTATCGATGTACCTAAAAGACCTTGCATTGGATTTATTTTCTTAGATTAATTCTGAGCACACAGTGCTTTATTGGGATGAGCTTGCGAAGGCTTTATAAGAACATTATGGACCTCCAAAGTATTAGAATCCTGATGAGCACCTTAGTAGTCTTAAGCAAGCTGGCACAGCCCAGGAATTTAGCCAAAAATTTATGAAGTATGTTGTTTGTGTGACAAACTGGCTGGAACACTGCCTCTTCGAAGTCTTTCATAATGGCTTGAAAGAGGAGTTGAAAGTGAATGTTCGCATTTAGAAGCCATGCATTATGTATCAAGCTACAAGCCTTGCCTTAGAGTATGAGAGTGAGTGTCATGTGTGTGCCCAAGCCCAATTTAGCTAATAGTCAAAGTAGTATGACTTTGAATTTTTTGTCTTAAACTCAGTATGCACATGATGCTAAGGGGAATATTTTAGAATCTTTGAATCTCACTAAATCTACAACAACATCTTTAATGAAGTCTCATCCATGTCATTCTGAGAGATAAGGGGCTTTGTTTCCACTGTGGTGAGACTTTCAAGCCTGGGCACCATTGCAAGTCAAGCTCCTTCTCTCTCATGGAGATTAATGTTAAGGGTAACCCAGTTTTGGACTCCATAGAGGCAATTGACGAGGAAGATGAAGAATCAAAATAAGTTGAGATCTCTTTTAATGCAATTTTAGGCAAATCAATGACAGTGACCTTGAAATTTAAAGGTACCTTTCACTTGCGTAATGTGCTGCTCCTTGTAGATAGTGGATCTACTCACAATTTCATCTCATACTCATTGGCATAAAAGTTAAATCTTTTATCTCAGGCTATTCCCACTTTCGATGTCTAGATTGGAACTAAAAGCGTTGTGCGCTGTAACAAAATTTGTGAGGATATCAAAGTGAAGCTTCTAGGTCTAATTAGTAAAGAGGATTATTACCCATTTTCTTTTGCCGGGGCAAATCTAGCTTTAGGCATTAAGCGGCTTGCTTCACTTAATATGGTTCAAACTAATTAGAATAAGATATTTATGATATTTTGGCTTAATGGTAAGCGTTACAAGTTTCAAGCAGTTCCTTATGATGGTAATCATGCTGCTTAGCTTTATTTGATGCACAAAACAGTAAGTGATACAAGTTTTAGGCTTCCCTTTCCTTTAAATTTACAACACATATGGTGTGATTATGCTGCTGTGTTTAAAGAGCCTTCTTTGCTGCCTCTGTTTAGAAATAATTATCATGCCATTCCTCTGCTGCCCGATGCTAAATCACCTAATATTCATCTATATCACAATCCATATTACTAGAAAACAAAGATTGAAAAGCAAGTTGATAAGCTACTACAACTTGGTTTTATTCGATCCAATTTAAGTTCTTTTGCAAGGCTAATTTTGTTGATGAAAAAGAAGGATGATTCATGGCGCTTTATGTTGATTATAGAAAGCTCAACAACATCACAATTCCGGATAAGTATTATATTCCTAATGTTGATGAACTATTGGATGAATTGCACAGGGCTACTTTTCTAATATCAATCTTCGATTAGATTACCATTAAATTCGTGTCTTAGCCTACTGATATACACAAGATAGCTTTTCGCACTCATTCAAGGCACTATGAGTTTGTAGTTATGCCATTTGGTTTAACTAATACCCTTGCAACTTTTCGGGTAGCTATGAACGATCTTTTTGACTTTATTTATGGCAATTTGTTCTTGTTTTCTTTGACGACATCCTGGTTTATAGTCTTACGCTTGAGCAACACGATAATCATTTGTTCATTGTTCTATATACATTGCAGGAGAATTCTTATTATGCTAATTCTAAGAAGTGCTCATTTAGGAAGACAAAAATTCAATTTTTAAGATACGTGGTTTCTTTTCAAGGCATTAAAGTTGACTTAGAAAAAATTGTGGCTATTAGTCATTGGCTAACTCCTCAAAATATAAAGGAGCTTTAAGGATTTCTTAAACTCGCGAGATATTATTGACGTTTCATTAAAAATTACAGAATCATTACAAAACCTTTAACAAAGTTGACTGAAAAAAAAAAGAAGCTTTTTTGTGGTCAGAAAAAGCGCAACAAGCTTTTGATTGTCTCAAGAAAGTTTTGATTACTGTGCCAGTATTGTTACTTCCAGACTTCAATACTAATTTTATAGTGGAATGTGATGCCTTTATGGAAGGTATTGAAGCCATACACATGTAGCACAATCATCTTATAGCATACTATAGTAAGGGGTTCTCTTTTTTTTGTTATTTCAAATCAGCCTATAATAGTGAGCTTCTTACTTTAGCACTAGCTTTGCAAAAATAGAGACACTACTTTTTTGGCAAACATTTTTATATGAAAACGGATCATTCCAGCCTTAAACATTTTATTGTAGCAATGCATTATCACTAATTCGCAACAATGCTTGATTATGAAACTCCTTCTGTATGACTTCACTATAATGTATAAGGCTGGGAGTGAAAATAAAAAAGTAGATGCACTATCTAGGTGTCCATAATATGCTTTTTTTTTTGCTTGTTATACCTCTTCCTACTGAATTGCTAGATCTTTTAGAAGCTCTAGCATAAGATCTTTTTACAAATAGTATTTTGGTTTATTTACAAAAGGATCCTTTATCTTGGCTAGGTTTTCATTTGGTTGACAAGAGATTATTTTACAACAATTGCTTAGTCATTCTTTAAAATGTTTAGCTTCATTTAAATTGTTGGCAAAATGACACTCTTCACTTGTCAGAGGGCATAGAGGTTATTTGAAAGTATTAAAGAGATTTATTGAAATTTTTTATTGGTCCTCTATGAAATCAAATATGAAAACTTATGTGCAGAATTGTTATACTTATCAACAAAATAAGTACAAAAAATTAGCTCCAGCTAGATTATTACATCCTTTGCCCATTCTGTAACACCCCAAAAATTAATTAAGGTATTAATCATGGATTTGATTAATTAGGAATAATTAATATGGGATAATTGGGCAAGTTAAGTGAATGAAGATTTTAGAGAGATAAATTATTAATATAGATTTAAGATTTAATTGAGATAGAAACTTCATTTAGGCCCAAATTAAATTAAGTAGGCCAAGGTTAAAACTAATAGATGCCCAATAAGTTAGGTGCAGGCCCAATATAATTCAATGTGATAGAGGCCCAAGATCCACTTTGTATAGGCTCTTATAATTAGCCCAATAACCCTTGTGTAGACCCAAAACCTTTGAGCTCTTAAAATTTGTTTTGACCCAATGAAATTTCAATAGCCCAATGCATAAGAGTTGGCTCAACAGAGCTAAAATTTGAAGCCTAAATGGAGTTGGATCTTGGAGCAACCCATGACCCATTTTAAACCCAACTTAAATCTAACTAAAACCCTAAATGCTTCAACCACTATCCCATTTTTCTGAAACACAAACACACATCTCAAAATTCGGAGGTCCAAAGGAGGCTCTAGGATTCTTGGCATAAGTCCACCATTTCTCACCTCTAAACTCAAAATCAGCTAAGGTATTCTTCTCTTCTTCTTTAATTTGGCCCGATTAGTTTTTCATTTGGAGTATTTTCACCATATCCAAAAATCTGAAATGTGGTTGTTTAAAATTTTCTTGGTGAAATTCGTAGGTTGAAGTTAAGGCTAATATTAGGTAAGTATAAACCCTCTATTTTGACGCTTTCTTTATTAGTTTGAGACCCCTATAGCTGATTTATAATATGGGTATTAATTTTGTACTAATTTGCTTAGGATTTTGGATAAAATATTGAGGTTTCTGGTAGATGACACATCAATCCGAATTTGGGACTTGTAGTAGCTGGGTAAGCGATCCCTAGGTAGTCATTAGCATTTTAAATTCTTTGGGTACTTGTTGTAACTATTAATGATGAATTAGAGTAGTAATTCTCTGATGCTATGGTTATAGGGACATTTTGTACCATTGGTGGCTATTGCAAATCTACAAGTGAGCTAACCGGGTTTATATTAATTCATTATATATATTTATTTTAATTTCATATGTTGTTGTACTTGAATGATTTGAAATGTTGAATGAATTGGTTGGTTATCATTATATTGTGATTGGACCTTATGAGTCCATGGTGGAGTTGTAGTGCGGCTGTCACCCGTGCATGTGCTTTGATCATGCACCAAGTTATGATCAAACTCAAGATGCACTGAGCCCTGGTTGTACTCAATGGGGAGTAAGTACCGTGGATGAGCCTCTCCCTGTGTTAATGGCCTTTAACATATGAAAATATGATTGTTAGTATGAGATAGTAATAATGATAGCCTAATTGTTTCATTTACTGATATGACTAGCATTTTTCTGATGCTTATATGAAATTATGCATGTATGCTAATTAAATTGGAATATATGATGAAATTACCTTGGTTACTGAGATTCGTATCTCACCCCGTTTATGAAATTAAACATTTCAGGTAAAGGTTCTTCAGGTAAGAATAAAGGCAAGTAAGTGGATGAACATCCATAAGTTAAAGCCTGGTGTGGGGAGCTATACTTGGTCTGAGTAGAATAGAGTAGATGCTAATTTTTGTTAACCTTTGTATAGTATCATCATGTATCTGTATTGCCAAGTGTAGAAATTTGTATTTTGTTAACATAGAATGTAACCATTGAGAAATAAACTTCATATTAGCTGTTGATGGATGTATGAACTTTGACACTTATCTTGGCTAATGAATCTATGATATAATTGACTATTCGAGTATTGTAATCTTATAATATATTGATTGTAGACTTGAACTATTGATGTATGAAATACCCAATGAAAATATGATTAAATGACCATTGTGAGAAATTTGTAAATCTGTTGATATAAGACCAATGAATGAGTAGGAGAATCCATCTCTAATTATGGGATGGGTAATGATCTAATGGCGAGGGAATTCAGTAAATAAATGCTATTAGAACCTCATAACAAGTGGGAGAATAGCCCTAGAGAGCCCCTAGATAGACAGTAGAGTGTATGAGGCAAGGTCTTAAGAGTAGTAGGATCAGAGGGTGTTTGGCCGTGGCCAAAATATTGTTAGCCGCGGCCAATAATGACGAAGTTGCCTAGGGAGAGCATCAGAGAGCAATTCGCGTGGCAAATGTGGAATTGGCTGCGGCGAAATATGAGAGATTAAATTGGGAGTCGTCCAGAGGGTAATTCGCCGTGGCAGAGTGGGGAATTGGCCGCGGCAAAATTTTGTGAAAATGAGCCAGGCATTCCAGAGAGAAATTGGCCGCGGTGAAAGGAGATATTGGCCGTGGGCAATAACGAGAAGCGAGCGAGGAAGGTTCCAAGAGGTTTCTTTGCCGCGGCGCCATGTAGGTTTACTGCGGTGAAGGTCCAACTTGGTTGAGGGGAATTGGCCGTGGCTAAAGGGAAATTGGTCGCGGCAAATGTCCTTAAACCCTTATATTGACTAAGAAATTTTGATTTTTCATATGGTAATCTCAAAGGATGATTTATAAACATTAATAGAAGATAAATGTGAATTGGAAATGATAGGTAATAGAATCAAGGCTCATAAATGAATGTTTGTTTTCCTCTGAGGTACACAAGTGTTTGTAATTATGTGGTTGATGACTCTAATAATATTAAGGTTCAAATTTTCCCATATTTCTATAATATAATTAGTCTTAATGCCACGTAACCCTACTTTATAGTTATTAATCACATGTTTGACATTAATTAAAATGATTAAAAGTTAGGGTCGTCACACATTCCTTTTCAAATTTAGGAAGATATTTCTCTTAATTTCATCACTGATCATTTTAGTGGCAGTGGATCGTTTGCGTAAGTATACTCACTTTATTGGTATCACTCATCCCTATATAGCAAAAATAGTAGCCGCAAAATTTTGCCAAGAAATTGTACGCTTACACAGTATGTCTTGCTCTATTGTTTTTAATAGAGATTCATTATTCCTTATTATTTTTTGCCAAGAATTATTCAAATTAAGCCACATCTAGTTGAAGATGAGTACTGCCTACCACCTATGGACGGATGGTCAAATAGAGGTAGTAAATCAATGTTTAAAGGCTTGCTTGCGTTGTTTTTTTCATGAACAACCCCAACTTGTGTTGGGTTGAATATTCTTATAATACTTGCTATTATGTTTCAATTAACTCTACTCCTTTTAAGGTAATATATGGCCATAACCCACCTCATTTGCATCTTTTTGTGAAAGAAGAAACACTTATTAGAGAATTAGAAGAGCAATTAGAAGCTAAAGATGGCATGCTCAAACTCTTAAAAGAAAATTTGCTCAAAATATAGGCCCAAATGAAATCTCATGTAGATCAACATTGAAGGGAGTTAAAATTTGAAGTTAGGGATGTTGTTTGGTTGAGAGTACAACCTTTTTGCTAGAAAACACTTACTAAACAAAAATATGAGAAGTTGTCACCACGATTTCTTGGGCCCTACAAAGTCATTTGGAGAGTTGGGAAGGCAGCTTATGAATTAGAATTATCTGGTAACTCAAAAATCCATCCCATCTTTCATGTTTCGCTGCACACCTAACATGTGGATAGCAACCTTTATTCCCACCTACAACTCTACCATTTTTTGCAAATTTATAACTTATCTTGGAATCCACCCAAGTATTAGTTCATCAATGAACAAAACATAATAACTTGGAATTATTAATTCAGTGGCAACATAGACCTCCTAAAGGGGTTAGCCGGGAAGAATATGACTTGCTAAAGACTCAATTTCTAACATTTCGACCTGAGGACATGTGACTTTTTAAGCGGAGTAATGTTAAGAGACCGTTAATTACTTTTTCAAGAAGAAAGACACGTAAGAAGTTAGATGATGTGGCAAAAGTTGACTTAATAAATGTGCAAGTAGGACACATGTAGTCGAAAGTTGAGGAAATATAGAAGTCTAGTTAGCATCTTAACTTAGTCCATTAAGCCATTTAGTAACATTCAAGTCTATTTTAGCCATGTTCTAGTTTGATAAGATATTATTGTCAATTTTTTGATTTAATTATTTTAATTTTTCTTTTTTCATTATAAATTGGATAGAGGTTATAGAAGTAAAGGGATGAAAATTAAAAATTATTTCTTGTATCTTTGGGAGATTCTTCATTGGCAATTAATAATTAATTGAATGATATTCTTACTCTTATTATCTTTAATAGAACTTTCCTCCCCCTACAAATCTTTGTCCTTTCTCTCGCACTTACCCTTTTATCGCAGTAAAAATTCGGGGTCGAGAAATTGTGGTAGATGAGGATTCAAAGTTGGCCAGGGCAAGAAAATTGTCAAATGAGCTAGAAAATTACATACAAGGGGAAAGTGCATGAACCTCTGGAAAATTGAGACCAACAGTGGGGTCAATGGGGCTCATAACGGAAAAAAACATGAACCGCTGGAATATTTAGACCGAAAGGGGAGACAATGGGGTTCATAACCAATTAAAAAGGCTACTAACTGTACCAATAGAAGACTAAATTCCGACGAGTATTTGGCTATCCAAAATTGCTAGGCTAGCTGGCTATATATGATGTACACTAGTAATCCAGGAGATCCTAATCGACGAGCCATAACGCTTTCTTTCTGCATCACCACGCGGCAAAATTCTAACAGCCTGAAAGCTTTACAGCTCAGGAGGATAATAAAAGGAATATTTATTGTTAAAAAGAGTGTCATAATATCAGGTGCCCAACCTTGCTACAAAACCAGGGTTTTCTGACATTTCATTGCAGAGTCTCTTTTTCCTTTGGGTTCAAAAATTGGTAATCGAAGAGTCAAAATGGAGAGTGAAATATGGCTTTAATAAATGCAGAAGCATCCATTGCAAGATTCATAAAAATGTTACCGTGATCATATTTTCACGCAGCTGTGAACTATCAACTAAGTAGTACCAGCAATTTGACTCTCTCTCTCTCTCTCTCTCACACATATTAAAAAATTAAATGTATAACTGTCAAAATATTTTTACCATGTATATTATTTGATTTTCTTTTTGAGAACACAGGACCTCCCCCGCATTCAACAAAAATTTATTTTAAAATAAAAAATTAATGAACACAAAAAAAACTATTCTGCATTCAATTTTTTTTTTAATAATAAGGAAAACGCGGAGAAAGTCCATCTATGTTCTCCAAAATCTAATAAGGGAGGGAGGGGAGATTTGGGTTGAAGAGAATTGGGGTGGGACGTATCTATACGTGGGACGTATCTATACGCCCCCCCGCCGGGGGAGGGTATGTGGCATGTGTGTGTATATATTATTTTAATATTTTATAATACAAATTAAATAATATTATATTTATTATATATAAGAAATATAATATATTATATCTATTTTATATAATATATAATATACATTATATTATATATAATAATTTTTTTTTTGAATGCAGAGGAGTCTTTTTATGTTATTAATCTTAAAAAATAAATTTTTGTTAAATGCGGAGAAAGTTCATGTTTTTTGAAAAAAAAAATTAAGTTATATACATGGGAAAACGTTTTGACAATTATACATTTGAAATTTTTGTTATATTTTTAATTAAATACGCGAGTAAAATTGTTAAGTAGTATTAGAATTAAATTTGAATTTCGATTCTAACATCAATTTGATCATCACTCACAACCACCAAGAAATCAATACATTCTGATAAATACAGGATGAATATGAGAATATAATGATAGAACGTAATGACAAGACATAATTTCCAAACTACATCATAATCCTAACATAAATGAAGTAATAAACACACAAAATTCTTGTATAAATTTGATTTGATAATTTTTGATAGATTAAGCTATTGAAAAATAACTACATATACCTATTTAAACTTCACATGCGTGTGACTATCTTATATTGTGTTAATTTAAACCAAGTTTATATACTCATTTTTCTCATAAACAAATAAATTACTTGTGACCCGAAACAACTAAATCACTTGCATTTCCCTGTACACAACCTTGAGGAAACAGAACTACTACTGTTAAAATTCATACCCACGTTGTTGTTTTATTTATTATTTTTTTCGTTGTCTTTTTATATTTTGCAGAGCTTACTGTCACAAAGAAGGTGAATGAGAAATGTGACAGTTTAGGAATAGTTGCATTAGAAATACTGGTAGGGACCAGGGAGGTAACCTCATGAGCTCCTATTTTGTGTAGAGAGGGAACCTCTTGGACAGGCTTGATCCTCAAGCTGGTCCTACCACAAAACTCCTGGGCATTCGTTGCGACCCTGGCCCTATAAAATGTATAGATGAAGACCCTATGTCTCGACACGCCCAAGTTTCCACATGATCAGAGATACAGACTTTTGGATTCAAATTAAGTGCCTTAGCTTAGACATTATCAGAATGTTTAAACACTCACTGACCTCTGCTATTACATGTATACTATAATTTCATTTTCTTTTCCTTGATAGTGACTACACTACCATTTTCAATCTTTGCTCTCAAAGCCTGGCCCCAAAAAAAAAAAAAAAAAGAACTTAGATCTCAAAGGGAGTTATTTTATTATTATTTAATTCAAATGTCATCCATGAGAACAAAAGGCATTTCTACTAAACAGAGTCCGAGTATTTTAAGGTTATTGGTGATGGTAGTAATAGACTTAGTCCAACAGCAGACTAGAACAGGCAAGCAAATGTCACACTCAGTATCCTTTAATACACAAAAGAATTATGAGAAGAAAAAGAGAAAAAAAAAAGAGCATTCACAAAACAATACACCCCAAAAACCTACACAAAGAAAGATTGTCTAAAATACAGATGGAACATGAGTGCAAGCAGCTTCAGCAGCACCTCTATTTAAAGCTCTCTCTAACCTTGTCTCAAATGGAGTTGAATGCCAATTCACCCTCTTATCCTGCACAACCAGTCAAATCCAAATCAGAATCCAAACTGCATGCATAATCTTCCTCAAATTTCATTTCAGCTTTACCTCTCTGTACTTGCTTGTAGTGTTAGGAATTCCTTTAAAGGAAGAGATAGAGCCAGAATCCTCGACAGAACCCGAGTGATTCCAGTAGGTCCCAACAGTCCCTATAATGGGCATTTCATCCGGACTCCTACTTGGTGACTTCCTTGGTGAATTGGAAGCTGAAAACTGCTTGAGCTCCTCAACTGTTAATGCACCCAAAATGGGTCTATCTTCATGGCTTATTACTGAATCTTGTGAAGTGCTCCTGTCAGGGGTACCCGAATACAAAGCAACCGAGCTGGAATTGTCAACTGGTGTAGTTTCTGATGAAACCAACCAATTCGAAAGGCTAGCATCAACTGCGATTTCCTGCTTTGATTTCTTCGAAGTGTCAATTCCTGATTTCGAGCTGAAAGATCGTTCCTTGAAGCTTGGTTCTGAACTAAAAGGAACCCAATACTCTTGATTGGAATTGGAATTCTCTTTCTGAGGGATTAATGATGGTATTCTTTTAGCTTTAACAGATTTCCATTGAGTGAGATTTTCTACTGGGTTCAGCACAGGATGAACATAAACACTTCTATCTCGAGCATTTGGGTTCGTCCCAATTGGCTTCACTTCCCTATCACTCAAAGCACGAGTTGGGATTGTACTCTCCACCTCCTCAGCAATCATTTGAGCAGCAGAAGTTCTTGCCCTTAAGTATTCAATATCATCGTCGAAGTCCTCGCCCAGATCTTCTCCCATGTCACTATCTTCATCCAGATCATCTTCATCACTAAGGTCACTAACCCCATAATCCATTTCTTCATCTTCATCATCGCTTTCTCTGCAATTTTGGTATCTGCTATTTGGAGGATAAGAACCCGTAGAAGTCACCGAACTAGCGTCTGAGGAAGACTGAGTTTGGCTTGATTTCACCAAAGCTTCTTCCTTTTTCCCACCTTCTTCACTCTTCTCCGTAACTTCATCCGGCAAAACAGGCTCGTAGGTTTTCACATTGGAATCAAAGGTTACTTTCTTCCTCGTACTGAAGCTTGACTGCTCCTCACGTTTATGATCCCTACATTTAAAAACCATCTATCCCTGTGATAAACTTCAGAGAAAAAAATAACAAAGAGGACGAACAGAAGGGAGAAAGCAGAAAGTAGACATGAATGAACTCGAAACTCGTGAATTGAAATTGCTTACTGGACTTCTGATATGGGGCTGAGTGTGGCAGGTTTGGAGTGATCCTGAACTGAAGTGACACAAGGTTGCTCTGGCTTGCTGCTTGTACTCCGCTGTAACAGTGTTCATGATTTAATATTATCACCAGAGGAGAAACATTAATTTACTTAGCTCTGTTTGCTGAGAAAATCAGAGGAACGAAAAGGGCCTCCGGCGGGAGGAGGGATTAAGATTATGCTTAAACATGAAAAAAATATATTAAAAAAAAACACTGCAAGATCAAAATTAGCAATAGCGCAAGCACACTAATATCCTATCCCCAACACCACAATAACCAGTTTCAGTCAAATTAATTTGTTCGACACTACTTTTCCCACTTAGTTTCCGAGCAAACAAACAAAAAGCACAGCGAAGCTTGACGAAGATGAAACGTCTTACTTGGTCAGGAACAGGAGGCGGAACCTTGCGCCTCTGTTTTCTGCGTTTCGCATCTTTAGAGGAACCAAAACACGCAAGAAAACAACCCATCGCAGATCTCTTAGGGTTTCACTTTCAGTCCCAGTGAGCAATGCCTGAGAATTCAGCGGAAGAAGGCTTCGCTAATAGGTTTTGTCATGGTATGAAATAGTACATTGTGGAGGGAGAGAGGAAAGCAGAGGAAGGGGGAAGATGGAGAGCGTGGGTTTGGGGGAAGATGGAGAGTGTGCGTTAGCGTGAGGTTGGTAGGGACAAAAAACGGTCAAGAACTTTTGAAGGCGGCTTTTTTTAATTTTCTTATTGAAAAAGATGTAAGTGACCGTTATAACAATGATTGTGATCACAGCCTGTAATTTGCAATTTCGTTTTATTTTTTAATTGTATTGTTCGAGACAGGTTTTTGTCAGTAAAAAATGCTATCATCAACAATTAAACCTGAACCGTTAACCTTCAAGGAATCAAGCGGGCCCCTCTCATCCCCGCTATCTGATTAAATCTCGGACCACCGTTTGGTCTAACCACGGTTTAGACTGAATTATAATTTATAAAATATAAAAAGGAGAATGGGGTGAGAGAGGCTCGAACTCTCGACCTCAGGATAACTTAGATGCTATGAGACCTACGCGCTAGCCAACTGCGCCACCACCCCGTATTGACAGCCCCCAACAATAAGTTATTTATAATAACTTTAAGAATGATCCTCTCTATTCCCCCATTTACAACGGATTGGTTGCTGCTATTTTATAATAAATATAAGTAGTCTAAATTTTAAATATTTTTCATTTCAATTTCAATCTAAACTATTTAAATTTAAACACTTTTATCATATATTTTATTTTCTTTAATTTAAAAAATTTAAAATTTAAACCGTTTCAATCTACCTAAAAGAAAAAGAATTAATAGTTGCATGAGATTTATTTTCACCACTTGAAATTTTGAACATATATGGACTAAGGAGGCGTGGGATTGAGATAATTTGGATGAACATCAAACTCTTACATAAAATTATTGTTCAGCTTGTCTAGAGTTTGGATGTTCCATCTTTTGCAAAGGATGCCCTAGCTGACTGGAGTCGTAACAGTTTCAGTACCAGCACTACCACCACAGGATTGCAGACGAGTATCCTAGTATATGCATAAATGAGAAACCGTGAGAGCAGACCAATTTATTGAATTGGAACCCAAACCCTCCATCGGAACCATTATATGCAAGCATGCCTTGTATATGCCTAAATTTGTTTCTTTTAAAACCTACATTAGTGCCATAAAACAATTCTTGTACTATTAACAGAAGCCATTAGCAGTTATCTGTAAACTAAATTTTAAAAAAGGAAATCAAAGTGAATTTTGTAGATGGAATCCACATCAAAGACTCATCAAGACAAGACTCAACTAAGTCCCATCAAACTTTTCTGTCCTTCAAGGTAAAAAAGCCTTGAAAACGAAATACAAAGCTTCAAATTTATCATGACGTGATTCCTTTTCCCCTGCTTAGCATTCCCTTTCCTGCCTCCTATACCTCCAAAAGTTGAGGATCCAGTTATTTCAAAACATTAAAGAGCAAAATTGCCTTCATATTGCCTCCCTAGAGCCACTACAAAAATCCGCACATTCACTCAATAATGGCGGCCAAACTTAATTCCTAGGTTATGGTAAAAATACACTTGAAATCTGTACACAGGCGTTTCACTAGGCATAAATAGCTATTAATTTTAGCGATCTATACAATATTACTCACCTGCCTAAATGCTATCTAACTAATAAAAGGCTGCAACCTACATGCAGCAATTGACTCCAAAATCCATGTATGGCCAATGACTAGTGAACTAGTGCTAACAGCTAAATCCTCAGCCTCATTTAATCTCTCCCAAAGAATTGTAACTTCATCCCCCAACCTACTTCCTTGTGGCGGATCAAGATTATAAACAATCAGCTTTGAGTTCTTGCATTTATGACCTTCTGCTTCCAATTCTTCCTTGCTTTCCAAAACAGTACCTCCTCCAGCTATAACCAAGTCTGCAAGATCCTCCTTATAATCTGACATGTAATCACCAGAAAAGTACACATTTAAACCGCTAAATAGCTTGGGCTCCTGCAATAATCAGAATTAGATTATTAGTACTTAAGCCAGATATTTAACAAGTAATTTAACACCCAATATCACCCTCAATCCCCCAAAAAAAGGGTAAAGCAGTAGTAAGCTAGAAAATGAGCAATGAAAACCATATCTTGGAAACAATGAATTCTCTTGACAGATCCAATCCCAGATATTTCAATTGCAAATACATTTAAAGAAAAAAAAAATTGAAGGCATTCATCAAGATGCATAGTTTATGGTACAAAAGACAAGCCATGCATTTGCATGAAAATAGGATGCAATGGAAGAGTATTTACGTTGGCCAATGCCCTAAGTCTGCCAGCTTTTGGGCCACCTTGACACCCATGGTTATCAAGACTAATTTCGTACGGCTCTTCTTCCACAGGACGCATCACTTCAATGCTTACATTTACCCCTACAGAAAAAGTTAGGCAGCATAAACATTAATAAGGATATGCACAAGAAGCATGGGAAACAATGCACAGAGAATAAAAACCTATGAAAAATATAGCAATGGTAGTTACATAAGAGGTAGTTGAGTACAGATTATAATGGGAAGAGATCATTAGAGCCAACAGCAGAAATAAAAAATTAGGCTTAAGGATATCGTCTGGTACTTCCTAAAATATATTATACTAGTCACTGCATATGTTTAACATATGATATACTGTGACATTACATGACAAAGAACCTCAATAACTTACAATCCATTTTAAGAATCCATTGACCATTTAAAATGGCCATAAGAACTTTAAGTGTCCTGGAGCATGCTCCATTTGCATCAGTTGCTGCAATCACATGTGTCACATCCGGCGTCCAAAACTTGGTAACAGCAGCACCAATCCTACTTGCAAAATTGATCAAATGTATCTGCGTTGAAAGACAAGGTGGAAAAAGATATCCATTAGTCACTCATTTGAAAATAAAACAACATAAAATGATACTCCCATGCACTTCCAAAATAATAGGTCAAAAGCCGGGTAGGGCTTTCAACAAAGTCTTATAAAATATTTGAAGTCAGACATTTCCACTTTTTTAACCATAGGGTTGAGTTTCATATAGTAATAGAGGCCTATGTCAGCTGCTTTAACTATTATGCCTTTAATTTAAAAAAAAAAAAATTCCAAGTGCTTTATATAAAGACATTTCAACAAAATCTTGTCAAATCAAATGATTCAGCATCCATTTTGTACTTTTTTCAGCATAATACTGCTGTCAAAATGCAACAATAGGTCCCAAGAAGGTATATGAGTAAAGATAATGCAGACAACAAAGAACAGAAAAGAACGTATCATAGATATTAACCTTTTCATCAGTAGACAGAGCAGATCCACAGAAAACCAAATGTTTACTATCATCTGATGAAGCTATTGGGTGTTTTGACTGCTCAGATACCCTACATGCAGGACAAAACATTAGACTCATTAACAAAAAATGTCTGATAAAATTGACATCACACAAACAATTAAAACCCAAGTTTAGGCAGTATCAAAATCTTAAACTAATTGCCAAGTCACTGAAATAGCTGATAACAGAGAAGCAAACATACAAATGAGATGACACAGGATGCTTCTGGGAGGTCTGTTTCTTAGACTTGGATTTCTCACGTGGGAATCTGACATGAGAATGAGCTGGACAGAGCATAAGAAAATCCTCCTGGCCAGCAAATAAACCAATGTTTAGACCAATCTATGGAAGGCCAGTTAAATATAAATATATATATATATATAGATATATACACATATATTCTAAGGGATACCCAAAAAAGTCAAACAGGAGAGTTAAGATACATCATCCCAACGGCAAGCTGAGATTTCCATTGCACAAGGAACATGGTAAGTTCTCCTACAGGATCTAACATAGCATCCAAGAGCAGCTCCCTTTAGGCCACATTTGCTGCATTTTAGCTTTGCTCCCCTTGCCACTTCTGCCTTCAAATTCTTCACAGCTTCATCAACAAAATACACTTGTGGTGCCCTGGATTTTCAAGGTTTAGAGTATCATTATTTTCCACGTACTACAAAAGACAGGTAACCATAATATTCAATTCAAATGCTGAAGTTGATCAATAAGACATCAATAGCATACCATTCAATGCAAATTCTATGCACATGTATGACATTCAATTGGAGTGCTGCAACTCCTGTCACCAAATTCCCATTTTTATAGTGCAACATTGGCCCAGTAACCTAGGAAATTTTACCAAAACCAGAATAGTTACAATAATGCATAATAGCAAATATAGTAAGAGAATAGCATACTTTACAGGGAAGAGGGGATTATGAGGCAGTGACATGCTGCAATCGTGTGAAATCAAATATTACCTCTGAGGTTTTAGAGGATTGGCAAAATGAACAGATGCTTGTATTTGAACATGAATCCAGGTCCATTCCAGATTTAAGGTCCAGGTTACAGCTGGAAGCCACAAGCTTACTATGATGGGTTAAACTAGGTTGAATGTCATCATTGCCATGTGAAAGATTTTTTTGCCTCTTGAGCTCTCTCACAAGACCCTCAGTTTCAGAAGCAGAACTTTCAGACCTTAACTGCACCCTTTTCTCCAGAATTACATTTTCTTTGCTTGTTCTCTTCAATGAAGAACTTTCCAGTCTCTCAGCAGGCAAGCGCTGAGAAAATTGTTGGTCATTTGAGTAAGATAAAAGAAGGCATACAACATACTCATATAATACAAATTGCTAGCCATCTGTATAGAAGTTAATAAGGATGGATTTAAAAAACAAAAAACCATTGCCGCAAATATTCTTTGGAACAGTCTAAAACCTCCTTAATCTTATTATAACTAGTAAACAACAGTATGTGCAATTATGTAGTCTTATCGAGCTTGCATCATGATGTGTCTAGTCACAACTGCCACTACAAAGATTACATGATTTGAGAACAACTTATGACAGTCATTACTTTCACAACATATTCTATTAAAAATCACTGATTGAGACAAATGCATGAGGATGAGGCACTAAATTGAAAGAGACTCAGGGATACCAAAGATGTAAAGCTGCTTTAAAGTGGCCCAAAAATTATCTTTGACAGCATCTTGGTTTCTTACATGTTCACTGTCTTGGTCACTGCAGTCATTGTCTGAACCTTTGGTGTCACAAAATGGAGGGCTGTCTGGTGATGATTGAGTGACTTGATTCATGTCCATTTCCACAACACCACAGTCTTCACAGCCCCCTCGGTCCAGCTGGGAACATTTCATCCGATTAGGCTTCCCTGCACCACTAAAATCAATCTCTTCCTTGCAAGAAATCTCAAACTCCTCAGCTTTGCCATGCACCACAACACTCTTTTCATATTTGTGATTCTTGCCAATACCAACTTCCATAGAATGGTGTGAACTCAAAGGATCCTTAACATGTTCAGCCATTGTTCGTGAAAAGACTGACTGCTCCCTATGTAGATTATCTCCTAGAGATGTTTTGAATGGCTCCTCAGTCATTTTATATTTAAAAGTTGAATTCGACAATGTTTCACACCGCCCCAAAACCATTAGATCATCTATAATCATCAATTCACATAAACAGTATAAGATTCAGGTTAAAAAGTGATCAGATAAATTTCAACAG
Organism: Erythrophleum ivorense; assembly: GCA_026724425.1. Lineage (NCBI taxonomy): Eukaryota > Viridiplantae > Streptophyta > Magnoliopsida > Fabales > Fabaceae > Erythrophleum > Erythrophleum ivorense. Next base: position 230,990 of record JAIUCV010000666.1, on the reverse strand, counting down.
AATACAAGTTTTCCAATGCAAAATAAAATGGCTTTACCAGAAGAACGTTGCTGCAACAGATTGGCACAAAAGGCAGCCTCCAGGCTTCTATAGATTGCAACCATGTTTTCCACAAAAGGCAAAGACCTCAGATCTGCCATCCACAATTAATCCATAGAAAAAATAAGAACATGATCATTTCATTAGATAAAATATAGATTTAGCTTCCTTGATTTTCTTTTCCTTTTTAGCATACCCACACCAAAAAAAAAGTGAGTACAGTAATGTTTTACCAACCCAAGGTCAGTTGAATGAATCATGATATTACCAAACTCACATTTCCTGACACGTAGGAAGTAAGATAGACTGAACCCACCCCCTCCCCCAAAAAAAAGAAACAAAAAAAAGGGGGGCTTGAAAAAGAAAGATCCAACATTAAACCCAACAACGAGATGAGTCACCTTTTCTTTGATTTTCCCCTACCTTTGAAGTAAACAGAGTAAAAACCTCCGCTCTGAACAGATCTATTAAAGGAAAATAGAGTGGAAATTTTCATCTTGGGCTTTTAGATTTCCTCACTCACACAAACACCGGCATGCACGGCATTTGAGCAACAGATAATAAGTTTGATAACAACAAACCTCTTTGAGCATAATGAATATTACAGACAGCACATTCTGAGCCAGGCCTTGAGCCATCAGCTATGCAGGAGCTGCAAATGCTCATTATTACAATTTGAAACACTTCGGATAAAAAAAAAAAATTGGCAACAAAATTATACAATGAAGATTAGGAAGAAGGAACGAACTTGCAGAATATGTGGTTGCATGGCAGTAACATCGGCCTTTTAAACAAGCTTAAACTGCAAGGTCAACAAGAGCAAAAATAGGAGCACATCAGATTACTTCCCCTGACTAAGAACTTGGAATCTTTGCAGAGGGGACAAAAATAGGTGGCACTTGCCTTAAATTTTCTTGAAGCAAAATAATAAAAATAAAAATAACAATAAAGTTTAAAATCCTTAGATACACCATCAAAACCTTGAAACCTTAAAATTATTCTAAATTACTAAGTCCGTCTTCCCAGTTTTATGGAACAGTTTGCCTTGACGGGGCAGAAACGAAAAAAGAATAAAAATGTGAACCAAAACTCCATATTCTGATCTCTGTCGCAGAAGAAAATAGATCTTGGAGACGAACAAGACAATAATTTGTAAAATCCAAGTATAACAGTTAAAGAAATATAACCAATTCTCCGAGGTTAAATTGTAAACCAATTCAAGACTAAAACAGCCATATGTTGACATAGCTCAGACAAAGTTTCTTATCCACAAGGCCCAGCCCCGAGCACAAATCGTTTATAGCTGCTTTTCTTTCATTTTCTCAGCATCCAAGCAGAGAGATAGCAAAAGAAACACTATACAGAAGGAGCCAAAAAATATGTCTATACTAAGTATTGAAGGAAATTAAAATTAAAAAAAGAATATTTAAGAAAAGAGGGTCACAAACCAGAGAGGGCACTTGAGTTCAAGTCCCATTTTCTGGAACTGAAGCATCCATGGGTTCAAGGATTTACTGTTGCTATGCTTCCCAGAGTCCTCCATTCGTGACTCAGATTAGAACTTGAACCAGGGTCACAGCACCGCCGCCACAGCAGAGAAACACCGGCACGACTAATGCTTTTCAGTTTTCAGCTTCACCAAAACTTAGTCGTCACAGTGAGCGAACGATTTGTTGGAGGCCGCGGTCTTATCACAAGTGTCGTATTTGAAAGGGCGATGTGAACGTGGACGGCTGAGATTTGGTCTTTGGGAAAGAAAGAGGCGCGAGAGATTGATTTAATTGGCGCAACCATGACGTTTGAAGTGCGCGCCCTCGTTTTGGGTTTTCTTCACTTTCCAGTTTTCACTTTCAGGCAGGAACTCCCGCTTATCACTTTCATTGGTTCTGAGGTCGTGCTTGTAATTATTATCTCGAGATCCACCCGTATCAAATTTCCGCATTTAATGGAGTAATATGCACCTTTTTTCTTGGGCGCAAAATACAAGAGTCATTCGGACCTGTTTAAAATTGTTTTTATTTTAATATTTTTAAAATATATATTTTTAAAAATAAATTTTTAAAAATTAAAAAATTAAAAAATTTATTTAAATTATTATTTTAAAAAATAATTATTTTTTATTTTTTACTTGATTCTATAGAATAAAAATTACAGAACACTTAAAAAGTGTTTTGAGTTTTTTATTTTTAAAAACAAAATTTTATTTTTTTGTTTTATAAAACACTTTATTAAAAATATATTATCAAACAAATTTTTTTATTTTTTTATTCTTAAAAATAAAAAAATTATTCTGTAGAATCAAACAGGCTTTACATTTTTTCACATTATTAATTATTTGTATTCTTGTTTTCTAATTTAAAAGTTGTTTTTTTGAATTTCTTACACTATTATTCTATAATGTCGTTTTTTTCCTTCAAATATATATATATATATATATATATATCTCTCTCTCTAGAAGTGAAGTTCAATTTGATTGTTTACGTCTTATTGCTGATGTCATGGCCGTTTTTTTCCCCCCTCTTTCGTGGTGCGACCCCAAATTTTGGCGGGCCGGGCGCTAGTTTTGTAATAAAATATTATAAGTTAGAAAATTCCAGCAACTGCTGTCATTCAAGCTCAGACAATCTTCGGCACAAGCTATGGGAGCTATCTTCTTGTCTTTATAAGATCAAACTTTAAGGTCTTCAACATTTTGGCTTGCTGTTTCAACGCAATCTGCTGCATGAACAACCTCAGGCCCTGGCATCTTAATGTTTGATTTGTTCCATCCCCCGGTTTTTGAATCAGAGACCTTGTTTGATTTTAATGCAGTCTCCTCGGAACTCTCTCTTACCTCATCCACGGAAGATGTTGGAGCCAGAATTCTATATCTGTCAGCTACCTGTAACTCATCAGTTTCTGCATCAGCTGCATTTACAGATTCAGTATTCTCCAATAGGATATTAGTTAGTCTTAAATTTGGAGTGCTTTTGTCAACGTAATCTTTCTTCAATTCCACAAGGTCCAATGATCCTTCTGGAGGACTTAATTCTATGTTCAGTGATGCTGCTTCAGCGTCAATAGCAGCTTCCGACTCATCTTTTTCAATCACAGCCCCCTCTGCATCTATTTCATTCTGTGAGGAACTACTGTCATCTTTCTGAGAAAAATCACCAGCACAGGTGCATTGATTCTCGATCTCCAGTAGCTTTTGGATTGTTTTATTTGCAATATATATAGCCCATCCATCGTCATTCGCATCTCTGCAAAAGGAATTAAGAACGTCACAAGAAGTCCACTAAAGGATGCCGTGAATAAATGGTTGTAGAAAAGGAAGCCTAAATCATTATTTAACTATAAATGGTAATTATTCGGCTATAAAATTATTCGTCCATCTCCCACACATTATTATTACTCCATAAGTGAAAATATGTGTGTATGTTTTGACCAGGAATTATGTGGCGTGTGCTTACCGTCGCAGATTGTTGAGTTTGCAGAACCCTGAACAAAAAGCAACAGTAAATTTCTCCCACACTATGAGAGAGCATTACCTTAAAGGGTCGGTCCAGCAGAACGGAAGGCTGATTTCATGAGTGTGAGAAGAAGCAAAGGGTCGTTGGAAAAGTATCCTCCATACATTCCAATTTCCACCAGAAATTGCAAATCTAAAAGCAGAAGGAAATGAAAAAAGCACGTCGAATATACATTCTCCGTGTCCAAGAGTTATACAGATATACAACTTATTATATTCAGGTGAGTCTCATAAAATAAGGTCGCTCATGCATGATAGGAGTCAAACGGAGTTCAAATATATTATATTATTTTGTTATCAATTTCACATAAACTACTATGCTATAGTCATCTTAATACAATTTTCAGAAGTCCTCTCCTCCATGTGTATATAGAATCATTGATAAAATTTTTGTCATTTCAAAATCGATAAAGGATAAAGATGAAGTTACTTTTCTCCCAGTAAAACATAGCTTGTGTTCTTCACATGGAGCTCTAGATAATTAGGGATAAGGATAAAATACTTAACATATAAGTGAGGACAAACCAAAAAATAAATAAACTTTGATACTCATGTAAAAGCTCGAATGATAAGGGATGAAAACAAAATACTTTACATCAAATGAGTATAAATTAAGAAAAAAAGTAAGTTTAGTACTAGACTCAGAAATATAAATTTGTTTACTTTTATCTAATTTATTTGGTGGTTTATATTTGTATATATATATAAATATATATTATATTTACTAATAATTTGTAAATTATTATGTAATATATTTTTTATTTAACTAAATAATATATATGTCTAGAAATATAATTATAAATTTAAAAATTATTTTAACTCTTTATTTTTTATAAAGACAACTTAACTAAAAATAATTAATTATATAAAATAATTTTATAAATGTGAGTGAATAAACTAATATGAAATTAATAATGTAATTAATTGATGTAAAACTACTTAATATAATTACAACATATTTTTTTAAATTCAATAGAAGAATTAGTTATATTTATTAGTTTTCAATTTTGCTTTAACATTATTTTTATATTCTAAATTAATCTTTTAATTAATTGTTCCAAAACTAAATAAAAAATAAAAAAATATATTATATATGTATACATAGATACAAATTCAAACGAGTTTATTTATATATATATAACATATCATTTTTTTTATCAATAGTCAATGAAAAAGTTATTAATAACGTGTTATTATCCGAAAATTTTTAAAGGTGATATTGTCCCAAAAACAATAATAAATTTTTCTCTTTTGCATTTTCCTACGTCACATCCGAACAAAAGAAAAAGAACTTCTTTCTCTGCTCTTCTCACCCCTCCTAATTTCCTCTCCCTTTTTCTCCCCTCCCACTTTTTTCCTCCCCCATCCAAACAAACCGTAAAACTAAAATGAGAATAAACCGTAGGAAACAATTATTTTTGAAATTTAAAAGCAATGCTGCTAAAACTTGAAGCATAGTGCGAAAAAAGTAACCTGACTTGTATAATCTACTGTAGTTGCATTGGTCCCTTTGTTCTGGGAAACCCAAATAAGCATCGACTCCATCAACTCCCTCAGCAGGCCCATCAACCAATCCACCTCAAAACCATCGTCAGCCAGTTGTTCTAATTTCCCGAGTTCTAGAAAGAAAATTTGGCCAAGACAGGAAGGAGAAGATCAAATGTAAATCTTGCCTAGCTTATTAGGAAAGAATAACATAGCGACTTCTTTGCATTTGCCTTGAGTCATCTGTCATTTATCTAAACTGGTTCCAGAAACTCTATCTGCTAGGGGTGTACATGGGCAGGGCCGGGTCAGGGAGATGCTTGGCCCGGAGCCCGGCCCGATTAGGGTTTTGGGCGTATTTTTATGCCCGTGGCCCTGCCTGACCCGGAGAAACCCGATTTTAGGGCGGCCCGGGGCGGTCCGGGACGGCCTGAATAAGTAGGGCTGTACATGGATAAAACCAAACTGAACATCTAGTATATCCGATACCTGACCCGATTAAAACATGAAACTTGTTTTTATACCTGTGGCCTTATTCAACTCTAATAAGTCTGATTTATGTTGGGATAGGGCGGGTTAGAGCCACCCAAATTAATTTTTTTTAATGAATTGATACTTGTAATATAAAAATATTTTTACACAAACTTATAGGCATATATTTCAAAACAATGGACTTTTAGAACTCTTATATTTGTATCAATGATAAAAAAATAATCTAATATTATCAAATAAAATATAAAATATACTAACATAATTAGTCTTAGGTAAATATATATTTTTTCATTATTTAACAAAAAAAATATCAGTAAGGATTCACATCAATGATAAAAATAATTAAGAAGTAAAGAATATTTGAATAAATAATAAAAATTGCAGTATACAGAGATAATTAAATGAAATAAAAAAAATAAGATGACAAGATATTAATAACTAAAAAAAAGAAATAACTATTAGGGCGAGTTGGGCGGAACATACCTTCGCCCGTGGCCCGGCCCGGCCCGGAGCAATTTTGTTTAAAGTTATGCCCATTTATACTTTTAACCCGGCCCGGCCCGACCCGATTAGACCGGGCTAGAGCGGGCCCCTAGGGCTAATTGGGCCGATGTACACCCCTACTGGTATCTGCAAGTAGTTTCAGATACCTAGACAAAAGAAAATTCTGGGGAATCAATTCTGAAAGACATACCTAACAGACACTGGAGGGAAACAGATTGTGAATCGTGTTTGCATCACAGGGGTCATTATTGTGAATGGCTGAAGTAAATTCGTGGCTACTATGAGTAGACACTACTTTGAGTATGAAATTCTGGCAGAATCTATATCGCAGCTTATCAGAACTCTCTTCTATAAACAATAGAAAATCGTCGAGTTCTTTCTGCTGAGAAACCACTTAATGGTTTTCCATGAAGTTTGTATCCATGTAAATGATGCCTCCAAATATACTCTTAACCATGATAGAGAGAAACTGCTTACATTGACAGATTGACCAAAATAGAAACCTGTTGTGGCAGTGACTCAGCTAACTTGACTCTTGGACTACCTTTCTCTGTTACGCGTGTTTCAGATGTAACGGCTCTTTCAAGTATGGCATTATACTCTGTGAAGAGGTTCATGAGTCCACTAAGGCCTTGTTTGGTTTGCGGAGTTGAGTGATAAAGAAAGAAAGAGGGTAAGATTGAGAGAAACATATGTTTGATAGATAAGAGACTTATTTCTTGGAAGAGTTGTCTCTCACTAATATAAAAAAGTTTTGTGGTGGGAAGGAGTTTTGTTCCTATTTCTTTTTCTTTTTCTATTATACTAAACATGACTGTAAGGTACAAAATTCCTTTCTATTCTCATTTTCCTTTCTCATTCTCATTCCATCAAAACTTAATCCCTCGTACCAAACGAAGCTTAAGAACTGAGCCTCCCATTTGAAGGGCGACTAAGGGAGAAATGTCTTTTATGATGGCCTGATTAGAAACACAGTCACTGAAAGATGTAATATATACACATGAAAAATGATTTTTTTTTAAAAATTATTATAAATATCTTCCTATTGCCATCACTTTACCGTACAAGTTATCATTTTACTGATACAGTGAATAAAATTTTATCTTGATATTGATAAACAAACATCGAATTTAGGTCAGTTGAATAAGGATATCTTACTTTCACGGGAAGATATGTGATAAAAATGCAGATTTGAGATGTTGGCATTTTTATAGAACAAAGATGCCTTTAGTTTGTGAAACTTACGCTGGTTTCTCTTGAGGTTATATGAAATCTGTGGAAACAGATCTTGCCATTGCCACTGTGGCATTAAAAAAAAACAATTGTCAATATTACAGTTTGATTATACTGTAGGAAATTCACACTACCAACATCTTTTATCATGGATAAATTTCCAAAACCCACAGGCTAATGCAAGCAGGTGATCAGTGACCGTGTACTGTAAAGCAGTTCTGGCATCTGTAATACTAAGGTTCACCTTGTTGTATCATATTTTGCAAATTACATGAGAGTAATGCCAATATAATATAAAACAAACCTGCAAAAATGTCAAAAGCTTCCGGCCACTCTTAGTTAGCAGGCAATATTCTAGTTGTTGCCCGACAGCCAGAGATGAAAATCGTCCACCAAAAACTCCAGACATAAGATATCTCTCTAAAACCCATGGATCACTTGCGGAGAAGATAGCAATCACTTTCTTGAAATGGTTTATATGTTGATGCAACACCTCTTCCGTGCAGGGGCAGAGATGCCTTATCAAGTAGGGCCGCAACACTAGCTTTTGATTTTCTCACAAAGAACAATACGAGATTGCAAATTGCACAGCTTTTATGGCGATGGACAACTACCACCTATTCCTGAGATGCTTTTAATATATTTGTCCAAACAAATAACAAGGGATTTAGTTTCCTCATATGCCCATACCATAAGGTCCGAGGCATGAGGAGAAGTTTCTCCACATAATGTAACAAAGCTACTAGCTGCTTGTGAAATGATAGAAAACACAAACTTAGGAAGTTCCCTCATGTATATCAAATTTGAAGCTGATTTTGACAACTGCAAATTATAAATTCCAGATTGAATACGTGAATGGTAATATTTAAGCAACAAACGCACGGCGAGTTGACTATTCCCAAGCCTGCAAAGTCCAGCTAATACCTTTTGTAGTTCTAGTCTTGCTATTTTTGGATGCTCAGCTATCTGTGTTATTTGTTCTATAAGCACGGACTTCCTCTCAGAAATCAAAGAGCCGTATAACATCATTTCACTATCTGAAGAATAATCTTCAATGCTTTGATAATATTCATCTGCCGATTCTAAGAGGTCCAGGGCTTCATCCATCCTGCTTTCTGATAGAAGAATGTCCAGCTTCTCCAAGACATTATTAATATGAACTTCTAATTCGCTGGGGACAGATGGAACAGCATCTAAATGATCTTCAAAGGTAGAGTTTATGGTCTCTTCTGATAACACCATCGGATATATGCGATCTATAAGTTCCTTTACCAATCTTTTATGAGTTATAATATGTTTCTTTAGTTGCACAAGTTCATTTTCAACTCCACTCACTTCCTCTAGTATTCTGCACATGTTAGAGCGTATTTCAACATCACATGCTAATCAAACATCACAAGGATCAAAGTAATTCTGATCTGTAAATTGTGCAAAATATTGATATACCTGAGCCTTATAACAACAGACATTTAGTGAAAGAGAAAAGCACAATCTAATATGTATCTAAATCATGGTCTTAAGCCCATGAGACTGATCACAAATAATCACATTGCATGCAGAGGCTAAGTGAGAGGATCACAACATATATCCAACAATGAGGCACAATATGAGAAGTTAAACCTAATAAAGGCTGAAAAATTAGCAAATATGTTTTTCTGTAGACATTCACTTGCTGCTACATTTAGCTCCAGAAGTTCAGAACACAGATGCTTGATGCCCTGACATCAATTAAAAATAAAAACGTTTGAATTTATCCCAACGAATGAGCTCATTTTTGCAATTAACAAAATGCGACCAATTAGTATTATAACTACAAGTTTGTAGTCTTTGATAAGCAAACCAAGGTTCGTTGAACAGACAAAAGGGACCAGGAAGTCATACCCTTCTGGTCATGGATTCAATGTCAACCGCACTATCTGGGTTACTTGACACCGAGGAAATGTCGTTGGAGCCGGGTTCTCAGTGCATTGAATTTTGAAATTCGCGATGGTCTCTGAAGCGGAACTTGGAAGGCGTAGGAGAAGGTTCCATGAAAAACGGCTTTCCCAGCAACAAACACCAATAAGCCATGCGTGGGATAAGATGAATTAACTAAAGAATCCATGAGAAGATAAACTCTTCGATCGCTATTACTAAACGTAGATCTTTGTTATTTTCGATCGAAACAATGGAGTTTGAGAACACCAAAGCCCGAAACCATGGAATATCGTTTTGCTTTTGCCGTTGGCGCCACACTGCCGATTTCATTTCATTATCGTTTAAAAAAAAAAAACCCATTAAATTAATGAAAAAAAAAAGTCAGTTTGCTTTCTCAACTTTGATTTAATTTTAATTCCGTCCTTTAATTATATTTTTTCATTTTTTACTGATTTCTTAACTCTTTTTTTTTTCACGAGTAAAGGGCCTCCGCCAAAAAATAACACAAGGACAAGATGAGAGAAAGAAGCTTTTCTCACGTCTTCAAACAAGAGAGGGTCACATCTTGTAAGGATGCGGAATTATTTCTATGACAATGAGAATAAAAATTAACTTTGATAAAATAAAATTTTATGTTCTAAAATTAAATTTGGTATGATATAGAAATAAATTGATATTTAATTTTATTTTTATGTTTGGTTAGATAAAAATAATATAAAAATTAAAAAATTAAACAAATAATTATAATACCTCTAGTATAAAAAAATATTTAAATATTTATTTTTTATTTTAACTGGTACCAAATATCTTTAAAATATTTTTAATTAGCAATAATAAAAAATATTAAATTATTTATTTTTATTTCTTTTAATTCATAAAAATTTTAATTATTAATAATGGACAAAATATTAAATTGTTAATTTATTGTTTAATTCAGAAAAGATGATTTTTGAGAGCTACATCTTTCATGCAATATTAATCAGAGTGAAAGAACACTGCCACTGGAGATCTAAAGATAACCAGTTCCACTTGCATGTGAGGCATTTGTTTTCCTTTCTTTTTCTATTTCTTCTCCTTAGACTTGTTTCCATCAAAATCAAAATGGAAAGCTGACTTCCATTTTCTGTGAAATGAGCTGCTGCAAGGGAATGGAATGAATTGCACAAAATTCTTACCAAACAAGATTAAGGCAATATTCCTTCTCTCGTTTCTTTTCCATCATCATCATTCCAACGAACCAAACGCAGCATATAAATGAGTAGGTGTAGGTCCAACTAAACCCCATTTATTGAAAAGTCAACAAATGTGTTGATTAGATAGCATCTTATTCTCGTGAGCAAACGAAGGTTTTTTCACCTACATGTAGTTCTTAACAATCTCGACTAAACTAGAATCTGGGTGTCTTCTATAACACTTTCTAAATTAAATTTACTGCGAAATAAAAGTTGGCTTCAATAATCACCTTACGGAAACCACACTCTTAAGCCATCAACATACCACAGATAATACCTCATTATTCCACGCAGGAAAGATTATAGTGCCAAGCAAATCCATGTGACCCTAGTAAGTCCAAACCTTATATAATTTTTCCTACTATTTTATGCAACTTATAAACAAATTTTAATTGTCATTGAATTAATACTTCCTGATGTTACAATTATTTTTAGTATTTGTATTATTTTGAGATTAATTTAATATTTAGGCGAAATATTAGAAACTATTTGATTTAATTGTGAAAAATTCTAATTTCGGTTTTTTATTTTGTAGATAAGCTAAATTGTAGAAAAAAAATATTAGAGCTCATGAAAACGTTAATTGAGGTCAAAAAAAAGTCATTAGAAGGAGTTCAAATAAAAAGGCACAATTGATCTTTGAGGTTAGTTGATGAATATAAAGGATAACCTTTAAGTAGCGTTTGAAAGAGTAGCAATTGTTTTTAATCTTCAATGCTTTAAATGGTTCATCAATTGGATTTTATTTGAAGAGTTATTGTTCATTTATTACTCGGTCATTCAGAAAATATAAAATCCAGAAATTATGACTTTCGAAACTAGACACCTAATCCAAATCTAAATTAATCATTTAACCAATGACTCAAATCATTTTAAAGCTCTATGACTAATATAATCAAGGTCATAAAATCCATTTCCACATTCCCCTCATTCCACACTTATAATTGCTTTTACTCCCCATTCTATCCTCTCCCTCGTAAACATTCCCAAACCTCCACAAAACTCAGTTTAAATAGTGAGTCATCCCATTTGAGTCTCAATGAAAGGTTAGAGATGAAGGAGCTCACACCAACTTGGAAGAGAGGAAGGAAGGTCTTGGCTAAGCTTGATCTTCTACAAGTGGGAGCTCCTCTCAGTAAATCTCCTTAGCATTTGCTAGAAAGATGTTTTTCCATCATTTGTTCTGTAGTCATTTTATTTTATTTCTATTTCTTCTTAATTTTATTTTATTTTTAATAAGTAATTCATTTTGTAGCTAGTTACTTTAAATGTTTTAAATTATAAAATGTTATTTGCGTGTTTAATAAATTGTTTACAATGAGAATCACCTGATGCATCTTTCTACATCTTTACAATCAAGCAACTCAATGTTTAGTAAGGAATTCTAAGCTTTGATTATAGTAATTTTCTATTAATTGATGTTATTTCTAATTATATTAACTACCATGAGTTGTTAAATAACTATTAGGAGTTCGATGAATTGTTCAAAAGGATAATTACTTGGTATATTTTGACAATTCTAGTATTTAATGTTTATTAAGATATTTTCTATTGTTATGGGCACTTGATTTTCTTGTATTTGGATTTTATTTGTTCAATGATAGTTCAATTAATTCAATTATTATTTGAGTCTACATTAGATGTTTAATGGCTTTCATGAATTGTTTGATGTTTATTGAATTGATTTTAAGGTTTATTACTAGGTGGGAGCGTTATTAGACTTAAGATTTTATCTAATAACCCAAGCAATCAATTAATTAAATATTTATTTTAGATATTAATTGAAAAAGACTTTTACATAAATATGTAACACAAGCAATAAAACCACTAACCGGGAGGCTTAGATTTATATAGCTTAATCCAGTTAAGAGTAATTTTTAATTAGGAGGAGACTTTACAATTAACTAGATTGTCATTCAAAGAGCTTAATGTAATATATGAATAATTGAACTAGAGTAGATTCGGGATGAATGTCTAAGGTAAATTAAGAGTATGTTAGCTCAAGTTAACGAGGAGGGACTTTATAAAATAAGAATGTGACTATCCATAGTAAATGAGTTAATCGAGCTAGAATGCTAGTAACCTTGATAAGGAACATATGGGAATTACGCATTGAGTCCTTTGAATCTTGTGTCTAGTGTATGATATTTTTTATCTGTTACGTCTCGAGTTTTGTAATTTGTAGCACCTTTTTAAGTGTTTGTTAATTTGCTTATGTCCCTGGTAACTAAAAATGCCTATGATACTAGTTATAAACATGCATATATACTAGCTTGCCTTCGTGTACGCACCCATATTTATTGATAATTTACACAAAGGAAAGGGAAATGACCTGTGTGGTATGCAGAATAGAAAGGAGAATATAAGAAAATATATATATATATGATTTTAAAGATTAAAAAAAAATTATGCCTATACTTTAATTTGAATTTAAAAATTGATAAACGTTTCGGTGTGTTCCTTCTGACAAAAACCATCAATTTAATGGATGGAAATTGCATACATGGTAATACTTTGTCCACGTGGCCAATTAAGCCCCAAATCTCTCCATTAACCAAGACGAAAAATGGCTGCTGACTCACATCAATCAAAATGCCAAAAAAAAAAAAAAGGATACCTTATCTTGAAAGATAATTAAACGAAACTCCTCTCCTATCTAAAACATATCACAAGCGAGAATTTAAAACAAGTAGTAGCAACGAAATTGAATACCTCAAGGTAATTCATTTCTGTTGGAGGTGGATTTTTGTGATGTGATATGGATTTTCATTGTGTATTTCGGTCTCAGGGTTATTTGGGTTTTCATTAATGCATTTCATAGTGAATTTAGAACAAATAGCAACTAAATTGAATCGCTTGAGATATTTGTCATTCCCGCACTAAAGCAGTATGATCCATATGATAATTCTCTCAAAAGTGTTACTGCATAATTCAATTTTCTGTATGACAATAAGTGTATGCTTCAGAAAATGTGATCAACTCATCAACTATTTGCTAGTCATCTAAGGAAACCGATATTCAAAATATTTTTTTTTTCATAATATTTATATTGAATAAAAAAATTGAACTCAACTGAAAAAAAACATAGTGCAATAACGGTGAGCCAGTGGCATGAGGCACACAGATAAGAAATACATTAGGAAAACTAATATATTTAAAAAATTTTAATTAAAGAACTCAAAATTTATCTTTTTTTTTTTTATATATAAAATAAGTTAGGATCGAGTTTGATCCTTTTTGAATCAAGATAAATTCATCCTCTATTGTATGTAAACAGTATTAAGTTGAACTCAGTTTTTGTAAATTTGTTTTACAGGTCCAACCTGTGATAAAATTTATTAACAATCATATTTTATTATAAGAAAAAGAGGTAATTGAGGCTTAGTTCGTTTCCCTTTGCATACTATCTTTACTGGATGTGAATTTTCATGATATGAGATGGACTAAATGGATATGAACTAAAGTTAAGCGACAAAAATAAAATTTAAAGTAAAGTTAATAGACTAAAAAGTGTATTTTAGCCTTTTATTAATTAATTATAAATAATTGTAATAGATTTCCTAATTCTAACATTTAAATAAATAAATGAATTAGTTAAAATTAATGCAAATTGACTTAATTTTAAATATCGTTTTATTGTGAAAAAAAATATTTTTGTGTGTTAGAACTAGTTCAACAGTTTTATATATATATATATATATATATATTTCTTAACTTAGGATTAATTTTTTTTTCTCATTAAATTAAAAAATATAGAAAAGAAACTACTTACCCCGTATTGATACTTAAAAAAGAAAAAAAGGTTAACAATAACATTCTAAATTTGAATAATTTAAACAAAATGCACTTATATATTGTTTTCTTTTGGAGTTATTAAATAAATAGATTTATATGTTCATTAGTCTGACACGATAAGTAATAAGATTAGATGAGATTGAAAAATTTGTCCTTATTCCATAAAAAAAATTTGACTTTAAATTTGAAAAAGCAGGTTGCTGTTCTTCATTTAAAAGGTTATTGTCCTCTGTGGTAGAAAAATTGAGTAAATATATAAATTTGAAAAATAATTCTTTTGTTTTTTAAATTATAAATTTATTTTATATAAATTAGTTGCTTAAAATTATTTATTTATTATATATCTATACACTGAGTAAATCTTTTATATAAAAAAAATCATTATTTCGCGCAAGAAACCTTTTTTTTTTGGGTAAGTATTCAACAAATGCATTCCGCGTTGGAAATAAAAATACTTTAGGGTTGGTTTTTGTTTTATTTTTTTTAAATATTCTGATCAGTCTTTACCAGCATAAAAATTATTCTGAGTCGTCCTAAGCTTAGTGAGTTCTTCAAAACCTAGACCGCAAGAAACCAGACTAGCCTTACCCAATTGTAATATAAAGGTTATACTTTTTCTTTTAAATATCTAAATTATGTGATTTTCTTTATTTTTAAAAAATTATATTCACATTTTTTAAAATTAAACGTACATTATACTTACTTCCTATCACATAAAAGATATATTATAATTATACTTATTTTAATCAAAATATCTTTACATTTGTTACTTATATAATTTAATAAGTACTAAACATATATTTGCCTAATATAAATTAATTATGTTTTAAATATAAAATAAAATATATTTATAATTTTTATCACAAAGTAAATAATATTAAAATAAAATTTTAAAAATGTTATTAACATTATCTTTAAAGAAAATTTAATAAAAAAATCTTATGTAAAATTATTAATATTTTTATTATCAGATTTTTTAATTAAATTATGACACATATATAATTTTTAAATTAAATTATATATATTTTATGTTATTATTAAAAAATATATATTTATTATATTTTAATTAAAAATTTTAAAATATTTACACCTAAATCTAAGTAAATAAAATTTTCGAGTATACATGAAATATGGTTACATTGCTCATTTACAGGAAAAGCAACAAATTTTGCATGAACTTCCGAGAAGCCACCCATCTTGGTGCGTTTTCCCCCTTTCTAGATAATTTTATATTTGGAAATAATCGCTCGCTTTTTCCGTGTTCCATTATTATTTAACAGAAAAATAATTACCGCCCAGGCTCGTAATTGTAGAAAGGCCCACAGCTTTTTAACATTGAAAATCAATTTTTGATTTTTCCAACTCCCATCTTCTAACTGTTGGTCATACTCATTCGACTTTCTTCCCTCCGTCCTCCCTCCCCCCCCCCCCCCCCCCTCTCTCTGGCTCCTCGTCTCCCAAAATGGCGAGACCACTGGTATGGCTGCTTGTCTTCCTCGCCGTCGCCGGACTTACTCCGAGGACCTCCACGGACGGCGCTGCGTTCACCGGCGACTATTCGAAGCTCTCCGGCATTATTATCCCAGGCTTCGCGTCTACTCAGCTCCGAGCTTGGTCTATTCTTGATTGCCCTTACTCTCCGCTCGATTTCAACCCTCTCGATTTAGTTTGGCTCGACACCACTAAGGTATGTTATCGTCTATTTTTCCATATGTCAGTTGTTTTACGTCGCATTTTTGTATTGTACGGCCTGGGGTTCAACCTTTGGTGATTGTTTGAATGATGAGAAAACGCGAGAAAAAAAAGGCGTGAGGAAAATTTCTTCATGAGTGACTTGATGATATATAGGTGCTTAAAAGCTGATGAACATGCGAATTCCCAACAGCATGCATCTAAAAGAATATTATGAAAACTGAAACAATTTGTGCATCTATTCTGCTCGGAACCTGGTTGCCGTATCGTCTTCTTTTTATTATTTGTTATTGCTAGAAATTAATTTTTGAGAAAACTTTTAGAAGAAGAAAAGGAAAACGACTGTTATGTTCTGTCAGTACTTGTGAAATTTTTTAAGTGTGACTTGAGATAATTTTTTGCTCATAACATGTTTGTTCTCTTTGAAGTCACATTGGCCATTCTTTGAATTTTTTTGATTAATTAATGCACTGTGGGAAAGGTACTGTCAGTACTTGTGAAATTTTTAACTGACTTGAGATAACTTTTTGCTCATAACATGTTTGTTCTCTTTGAAGTCACATCGGCTGCCCTTTGATTTTTTTTTATTAATTAATGTACTGTGGGAATTGTGCACATTCTGTTTGAAGAGACATTAGCACTTCGGACCACTTATTATGAGTGTAAGTTTCATCTAATGGTCTTTTTAGGGGGTATCCCCTGTGGATTTACAAAGGGATTGAAAGCTCTTTTGAACTAACGAATCTGAAATATATATATATATATATATATATTATTTTTTTTCCCCCTTTGTTTTGGGAAGACTTTTTGTCCTTGGTTTTGTATTGCTCTTCTCTTCTCTTCAATAAGGTCTTCTATTAAAAAAAGTTTCCTGAAATATTTGTTCTCCAGCTTCTTTCTGCTGTCAATTGTTGGCTAAAGTGCATGGTGCTGGACCCTTACAATCAGACAGATCACCCTGATTGTAAATCTCGCCCTGATAGCGGTCTTTCTGCTATTACAGAACTTGATCCGGGTTATATAACAGGCATGTTTAAGTCTCTCTCTTCAGTGTCAATACTTTTGTAGAGTATGAGTTTGACATTGTACTTTTTGTTTAATTTGCAGGTCCTCTTTCTTCAGTGTGGAAAGAATGGATCAAGTGGTGTATTGAATTTGGCATAGAGGCTAATGCGATCATTGCTGTTCCATATGATTGGAGATTGTCACCATCTATGCTAGAAGAGCGGGATCTTTATTTTCATAAGCTAAAGTATGTATGCATCTTTGTATGTGAGTGACAACCTGTGGGATAGACTGTTATCCTCTGATATCATTTGAAAATTTTGCTTACTTGTTACAAATTGCATTTTCTGTTACCTATGTCTCAAAATTCCTCTAGACATTGTCAGGATATAATTCAATGGGGTGTTATTTCAGTCAAAATTGCCAATCATTTTTTTCTCCATCAGGCCTTAATTATATCTAACTAGATGATCTATCATTATGTTCATTTATTGGTTTCCCTTGAGGGTCAATTTGTTTCCTAACTTTCAATGGTGCTTAAAAGTTATCTCAATTATACACAATACATCTACATGATGTTTGGAAAACTTCACTAGAAAAGAAGTGTGTTCATTCTAATATTAGAGTTCAACTTCTTGGAATAAGATTTACTTCTAATCTTTAGTATGGCTGGCATAATAATTTGGACACATGATCTGTATATGACAACTAGAACCTGGAATCCTCTAATAGAATGTTTTATAGCTTCTGTTTCTTGACCTATATCTTTGCCAACCCTTGACATCTGTTTATTCTAAAAATTCATATATGGTGTACATTGACAAATACACAAAGGTCTAACATGTCCAATATAACAAATTGGTACATTGTGGTTAATAGCAAAATGGATCAATTTTAATAGTTATCTATACATGAGAATGTGAATGTACTATTCCAAAGCTTAGAGTTAGATGAAGTTGATTTGGTGGTTAACTTACGGATACTTGCATTTTTATTTTTATTTTTCTCTTTGCAGATTGACCTTTGAAACTGCACTTAAACTTCGTGGTGGCCCCTCTATAGTTTTTGCCCATTCATTGGGTAATCATGTCTTTCGATATTTCTTGGAGTGGCTAAAGCTAGAAATTGCACCCAAACATTATATTGAATGGTTGGATCAACATATTCATGCCTATTTCGCTGTTGGTATGATTGACCTGTGTGAATTTGTTACCCCTTAAAGGTGTTGCATATCATGATAATTAATCATATATACTGGTTTGACTTTTTTGTTTGGTTTTGTATCAGGGGCTCCCCTTCTTGGTGCAACGGAGACCATTGAAGCAACACTTTCTGGATTTACATTTGGTCTTCCAGTTTCTGAGGTTACTTTTTAATTTTTAACTTTTCAGTTTGTTTTCGGGATGCTTTTGTCTGTTAATCTTTCTAGGTTGCCCAATAGCATAGGTCTGTTACTCATTAAGATATTGCTTCTGTCTATTCAGTTAAATTTTACATTTGGCTTTGTATCATAATATTATTCTCTGATTTTTACAGTTGACAACCAATTCTGCTACTGCAGAGTTACCAAATGCAATGATATCCTCTTATTGACCAGAGCCCAAGAATTCTTCTGTAGCTCCTATAGTATAGATTAATTAGATGAAATTTAAATGATACAGTTAAAGTACTTATTAGTATAGTAACATAAACTTGCCTAGGAAGCAAATATAATAAATGGTTTGGCATATGGAAAAGTAAAGTTTTGACATCAAATAAATAGTTGACAAACTTAAGCAATAAACACACACACTCACACAAACAGTGATATAAATTGTGAATTTTAGAGGCCTCATGTACCTCCAGATTTTTTTGAAGAGTGGTGCTACTTGCTTCAGCTTTCCATCATCCAACAGATAGCTAGTCCTGGGAAGGATTATAAATATGGGACCTCTCCGAGTAAACACTTTATATTTGTATATATATCACAGGCAACTGCTGGGAAATAAACCTAATGGTGGAAGGTGGAGAAGTAAACACTCTGTAAATTATATGCATATAAGTTATCATACGCTTGAGTTTTGACTCAAATCCATTAATCTTTTATCCCTGACTGCAGATATACAATTTTCAGATGACATGAAACTTTTATCAGTTGACCATCACACATGCATACCACGAGATGCTTGTCCAAACAGCTAGTTAGATGTTCCATGGAAAATAGCAGCTTGGTTTCTTCATTGTGCATCATGAATGTCAGGAAGTAGTTCAAGTTGCATCTCATTATCATTGTCATCCACCTAATTTAGATGATAATGAGTTCTGAGAACAGTATCAACGTGATATTGGGTGACTGACTATTTGGATGGATTTGGACATATGCTCTGTGCTATTATTTGTAAAGCAGTTATAATCCTGTCTCAACCTAATAAATGCTTATCATGATTTTTTCAAGGTATCAGGGAACAGCTCGATTGATGTTCAACTCCTTTTCTTCATCATTATGGATGATCCCTTTTTCCAAGTACTGCAGAGCAGATAATAAATATTGGAAGCATTTTTCTGGGGGAAGCCATGTAGGCCACCACACATATCACTGTAATGAGCAGGAGTTTCGTTCAAACTTCTCTGGATGGCCAACAAACATAATCAATATTGAAATTCCTTCATCCCGTGGTAAGATTATTGAGTCTCTTGCACATGTTTGTGGACAACATTCTTATCATGCTTTTGGCCCCCAACTGCCTATTTGTATGTTCTTCTAGCAGGATTTGAAGCATACCCTTCAGTCTCAGAAATGCCTCAGGCCAACTTGTCCAGTATGGAATGTGGACTACCTACTCAGTTATCTTTCTCAGCTCGTGAAATAGCAGATGGCACCTTTTTCAAAGCAATAGAAGATTTTGACCCGGATAGCAAGAGGCTCATGTATCAGTTAGAGAAGTGCGTTTAATCTTCTTTCTTTTTTCGATAAAAGAAGAATTTATTAAGAAAGTGCAAGGGTACATTGCTAGAATGTCAGGAACCAACCTAACTACAAAACAAACAAGGAAAAAAGAGGAATAAAAAACATCAGCTTATATGAGCTCCCAAATCCCTCTGCAAATCTGATAAAGAATATTCAGTGATGGAAGCCACTGACTGAAATTCTTGCTTTTGTCTCTTACCAAATGCACCACATGCATGCAAAAGGAGCACAACTCCACAGCACCTGAGCCCCCTTTCCCCTGAAACCCTAAAAATGGGTAGAAGAAAAAACCTCAAGTGTGGGAGCCAGGAGGACAAACCTACAGCTCATCAAATATGCCAAATGACTGGCCCACAACTGCCTTGCAACCTCACAGTGCAGAAAGAGATTATTGCCAGTTTTTGAACTCCTGTAACAACTCTGTGGCCTATGCTGTTGCAGCAGTTCATTGGTATTAATCCTAAGTATGGCTATCCAAACAAAAACCTTAACCTCAGACGGAGCTTTAACCTTCCTAAAAGAAGCTGTGAGGAAAGTTTAAGTAGAAGGTTGTTTTATTTTAGATATCACTATACTAGATTATACAATCAGATATTTGACCATTTTCAATGAAACGCAAAAAATTGAGACTTTTGAAACTTGGCTTTTTTAACCGCTAAGAATATTGGTCCAATTATCTTAGATGGCATCTTGTTCGTTTATATAAAATACAATAATGATTTTATGGTGTCAAGGACCTGCATGCTTTGCCAGAACAATCTTATTTTGTGTTAATATATGGCTTAAAGACCTAATAACAAATGAAATCATTTTACTATATTATGTTTTCCCATTCCCTTTAATATGGAGAAGTGAAATTCATAACTAAACTCCTCCCACCTTCTAAAAACTGATTTGAAGTTATAAATCTAAATAAAAGCTATAATCAAGCAAGGAACTGCCTAAAAGTCTGTTGCACTAGCTATCATAAAATACAGGTCCTCACTGGTAAATTATCATATTGCCTTTTCTGTTTGATTTAAAAACTTCTATTTCTACTTGCTTCATTTTCTTGGACCTTTTTTGACTGTTAGCAAGTTTATACTCTTTCTAGTTCTACTATTGATCAGGCATATCTTTGAATGGTTTATCTTTCAGATCATATCTCAGTGATAATATTCTTAATCCACTAACACCTTGGGACCGACCACCAATAAGAAATGTCTTCTGCATTTATGGCATTGATTCAAAGACTAAGGTACTTCTAAAAGTGAATACAGTATTATTTCTGATGTTTAACATGAGTGCTAAAGCTAAAGAGTTAGTGACCATGAACTTAATGTATGTATTTTTTCTTTTCTTAATCTCACAAGATGACTTTGGAACTGTTAAAAAACTTGTAAACTAAATTATTCATTTGCATGCTTTAACTCCCCTTTTTTGTAATTTGTTTGAGTTGTGAAAAATAGAAGAAAACAGTTATGTTTAAGTTTGTACATACTTGCAGGGACAGGAGATGCTTGGTTAAGTTGAATGTAAGGGATGCTTGATTAAGTTGAATGCGTGGCTTAAGTTATTGTGTTGGAAATTGCATCTATTTTAATTAAGTTGTTTTTAGTTATTTCATTCGTTTTGTTTCAATTAAGACTTATTTGTTTTTTAGTTATTTTTGTATAACGCTGCTATGAGTTTAAGATTAGATTAAGTGTTTTGTTTTTATTATGATAAGATTAGTTTAAGTGTTCCTATTTTGATTAGGGTAGGATTAACATTAAGTTGCATCTTTTAGTTGGAGTAGGAATCTACTCTCTTTTTATCTTCTATATATGTACATGGTTGCTATTCAATAAAATAATTTCAGAGGATCATTAACTTTGAATTTCTACATGTATCAAAACCTTATCGGGTTAAACCAAACTTATGTCTAAATACGGCTACCAAAACTTTTGAAGGACAAAACCTTAGGATCATCTGTAGAGATGACTACTCAAAATTGTCTAGTCATCCTTGACACCACACCAATCCTGATTACAAGTTATATACTTAATAGGAACAACTACCTTAAATGGAAGGAGAACTACCTATATGACCAAGCCTGCCAACCTAAAATGAGTGATGCCAAACACAAGATTTGTCATGTTGAGAATCACACAGTGATGACTTGGTTGGTTAATTCAATGATGCTTGAGATAAGGGAAAATTTTCTCCTATGTAAGATGGCTCATGAGATTTAGGAAGCTGCTTGAGAGTCATATTCAACCCAAGAGAAGTTGCACAAGTGTTTGAGATAGAAAGCCATATACATGAGCTAAAATAGGGGGAGATGCTTGTAAACCAATACTGCAACACATTTACTTGTTATTGGCAGCAATTGGATGTGTCGGAAACCTACATATGGGAATGCGCCTCTTATGCAGCAAACTACAAAAAGATTGTTGAGGAGAGGTGAAAATTTTCTTATGAACCCAAATAACACATTTGATTAGGTACGTGGAAGGATACTTACCATAACACCTCTACCTTTCATTAAAGTTGTGTTTTCAAAAGTAAGGCGTAAGGAGACTTAAAGAAAGTTGATGAAAAATTCCAGCACTTCTCCAAATCAAGATGAAGCCACTGCACTGGCACCATGTGGCCCAATAACTTACAACAATGATAATAGGTCAAAAAGAAAGGGAAAATTATGGTATGACCATTGCCAAAAAAGTGGTTATACTAAGAAGGTTTGCTGGAAAATTCATGGCAAGCCACCAAATTGGAAGCCAAAAACAAGAGATTAAAACCATGAGTTATTGGTGAATGATGAAGAAACTACTCAAACTGAGACCAATCTTTTTACCAAAGAACAATAGGGGTTATTACAAAAATTGATTGGAAACAAGGACCAGAACACTACAGAAAAAGTTGTGGGTTTTAGTACTCTTACTCAAGCAAGAACTGGTCTTGGAGAAGACGAGTAGAAATACTAGAACAATGACTTCAAGTTGGGAATATCTAGCTTAAGGGGAGGGTGTTGGAAATTACATCTATGTTAATTAAGTTATTTTTGTTTTTTAGTTATTTTTTTATATCATGTCTATGCGTTTAAGGTTAGCTTAAGTTTTTTGTTTCGATTAGGATAAGATTAGCATTAAGTTACGTCTTTTAGTTAGAGTAAGAATTTGCTCTTTTTTTATCTTCTATATATGTACATGGTTACTATTTAATAAAATAAGTTTAGAGGATCATTAACCATGAATTTCTACAGATCATTTCTTGTTTATGTTACTTCAATCTACTTTTATATTCAGAATCAGATTGAATCCTCATACTGGCCTTATATATATATATATATATATATATCCTAGAAAAGATGCTTCACTTTCTCTTCATGTTGAGAATAATTTTTAAATATAGGGTCAATATATATGGCACATCTACAGACATAAACTAACAATGAGTTATATTTGGTTATGAAGGTTGTAAAGACAGTTCTATGGTACATTTCTATATTTGTTAAAGTCACAAGTGCAAGTGGTGGATTTTGCATACTTTGAACATTTCATTCTCACTGTGGTGCTTTATCTGTAATCCTTTTACCATTATTGCCTTCCCTCAGCATATTTAGTAGTGTTCAGCAGAACCCTTGTATAGGATTTACAAAGAAGAGGCATTTCGTATGTTTTAAGATTTAAGCTGGGAATGGATACAAATATACTGGTCTTTAGCTAATAACTATCCTATCGTGAGTGACAATGGTTTATGAATACCTTAATGAAAGTGGGGTAAACACATTGTAAATGTTTCCTTACTATCCATGGCCTCATAATTTTTAACTTATGTAAAAAAAATTTAAAACATTGAATGCTTGTTTCTCTTTGTTTTTCTCATTGTAATGCCATCTATATTTCCAGAGGACCCAAGTAGGATGTGTGATGGATGTAATTATGGTATTTACCATTTGAAGCTCATTGTTGAATAATTTCCAGTAGTATTAAGGTTGACATTTGTTTACTAATACCCTGATAACATTGGTTAAAATTTAAATTTTTCTTTTGGATGTTTTATGTAGCATCACAACTAATGTCAAAAGTTTATATATTAACTAATTTTCCTGATCTTTCAACATCTACTTTTTATATCCTAATTCCTAAGATTCTTTTTTATAACTATAGTCTTTGGGGAGTCTGTCAAAAATTGATTGGAATTTAGAAATACTGTCATCATGAATGATAATTTTGGCATCTTGACTGTCAAAAATAGGTTGGTTACTACTTTGCTCCAAGTGGTAAGCCTTACCCTGATAACTGGATCATTACAGATGTCATATATGAGACCGAAGGATCTCTAATCTCAAGGTAATTGTAAGATTCTTGTGTTTTGGTATACCACTGTATCGCAGCATGATTGTGTAAAATATTAAGCATTGTTAATATTTGATATGTTCTTTGTAATTGACGATTCTATTATTTTCCCTTCTCTGTCACATTTTCACTTCATGGTCAAGGAGCATGTGATGCTGCGTAATATTTAAATGAATTTTTGTCTCTGCTGCAACTTTATCAAATTCCAGTTTTCATTTTTATATCTTTCTATCTCCTGCTAAGCACACCTTAAATTTGAGTGATTACAAATCAAGTTGCGATATGTTCAAAAAAGTATCTCATTGACGACCAAAAATATAAAAAGTATTTCACTGAGACCAGGAAGAGTACAACCTTCACTTATTTCCTGTTTGTTCCATTTTTCTCTATTCTTATTATATGTTTTGTGTTTTTTCTTTTTCATTTCAAGGAAAGGGATAGGGGAAGAAGGGTTCAAAAAGAATCATATTAGCTGTTCAAAACTCTGATTTTGCTGTGAGATTGTGATGCTTTTACTGTTTGTCTTCCTCATCTTGTTTCCCTTCACTTCTTTCCCTCCATTTCTGCCTCTAGGCCTAGTTTTTGCCCCATCTTTCCCCCATTTAGAGTTTGAGCATCTCAAACCCTACGTGGATGATTACACCTTGTTGGATTGATTGACTTGTGGACATTGCATACATAAATGAGGATAATAGTTCCATTTCTCTTTTTTTTTTTAAAATGAAATTTGACTTTGTTTGTCCTAAATTCCATCTTGTCTATTTCCAGTGCAAGCAGGCTGCATGCCTACACCATCTTGGTTTCCTTTTTTTCATCACGGGAAGTTCATAGGCTAGAGTTTTGATGCTGTTCAAAAAGATCATATTGTGCACATAATAATTTGACACCACTAGCTCCATTCATTTTGCATTTGTCTTGCAAATAATTGGATTGTTGTGTTTAACTCGTCAGTAAATCATGTATATATTTTTTTCAAGTACCAACAATGGCCTCACCTAGACTAGCTTTTGTGAGTTATTATTTTTGGCATTAATTGTGCAAAGTAATATCATCTAATTGTAAAAGAATGCATATAGTAATGAAGTAGGTGTTACTATAACAGTTCTTTTTTGTACGTTGTTAGGTCAGGGAATCTGGTTGAAGGGAATCCAGGAGCCACAAGTGGAGATGAAACGGTTAGCTTCAATTATGATTCCTCTACTGCAATTGTGGGAAAGCTTCATATTTTCACACTCTTGTTGTAGTATTTGTACTATTTTAAAAATTGGAAATGTAGCTTCTGTGTTCTACAATTGGAATACAATAAAATTAACTCTTTACAGGTACCATACAACTCCCTTGCCTGGTGCAAGAACTGGCTTGGACCAAAGGTGAACATAACAAGAGCTCCTCAGGTATTTCAGTCTAGGATATGATGTGTGATTTATGTTTCAATTATTATTTTTATCTGCAAGATCTGTTTCCACCATTAATTTGGTGCTTAATTTGCTTGTATTTGCAAACCTCTGTTGTATTTGCAAACCTCTGTTGTGTGTGTGAAGTGTTTGTTGAAAAGAAATGATTCCTTTTATCTTGATTTATAAAATATTCTTTCTCTTGGGGTAAACTACTCTTTTATGTAGTTGCTCTTGAACTGTTTTAGCTCCATTCTGATATGCCTAAAGTCATTGATGTTTTTATCTGTTAGTTCTTAGTCATTCAATTCAGTGTCTAATTTAATATTCACTGCAACAAATATTTCACAACTATTAGCCATCTGCATTGCAGGCTATAGAGGGTTTAAGGTTTTTCAACTTTGTCAATTCTTTTTATCATGCCCTTGTGCCGTTCTTAGCTTCATGCAGTATTACTTGCTAGCACACAGATTATTTAAACTTTTATGACAACAATAATAATATCTTTGCTCTTACCTTTCAGGCAGAGCATGATGGATCTGATGTACAAGTTGAATTGAATGTGGAACATCACCATGACAAGGATATTGTTCTGAACATGACGAAGTCACCAAAGGTTAAGTATATAACCTTTTATGAAGATTCTGAAAGTATTCCTGGAAAGAGGACAGCAGTTTGGGAGCTCGATAAAGGTGCATGACTTGTCCTTGTAGTTTTTATAAACTTACAAATGTTTTTCCTTAGGACTGAAATAATGCCAACTAAGTTACACAGGCCACATAGGCTAAGTTAATGCGGTGTAGATGAGCTTCTTCTGGTCAATTTTTTAGAATGGATCCGGAAGTAAAAGCTCAGAACCTAGAACATATAGAGAATTTATTCATTTGGCATGAATAAGAGTTTTAAAATATGAAATAAGTTTTGTAACAAGGTTAGATAATAACTAAATGTTATTTATTACCTAAGGAAGGATTTTTTATCTGTAAATGTTTCTAGAGATTTCATAACAAAATTTCCCTACAAACTTTGCTTGTTAGTTACTTTTTCTTACCTATGAGCAGCAGTTGTTGTTTCAATGAGTGCAAGTGCTATACAATTAAACAAGTAACCTTGTAGATACATACCCATCAATTGACGATACATTAATGTAGCAAATCACAGGAACATTGTTAGATCACCAGTTCTAATGAGGGAGTTGTGGCTTGAGATGTGGCATGATGTTCATCCTGGTGCAAAATCAGATTTTGTAACAAAAGGTATTTCATGCTGTATTTAATTACATTTTGGATGGTTGAGCTGAGAAGGTTCCACTAACATTTGTGCCTTAACAGCTAAGCGTGGACCTTTAAGGAATGAGGACTGTTATTGGGATTATGGGAAAGCACGTTGTGCATGGCCAGAATATTGTGAATATAGGTTATTTTTTTCCTTCTTGATTTAAGGTTTCAATTCTGATCGAGAAACAAATTTTCCTTTGTTTAATGGATGTTTTGTTTTTGTTCTTTCACATTTGTGATGTACCATATTGCAGGTATGTTTTTGGGGACGTTCACCTTGGACAGAGCTGCAGGTTGAGAAATACTTCAGCTGATCTGTTGTTGCATTATTTGTAAATAAGAGGGTACTTGTTATTATGTTCCTTCAGCTATGGGATGCTCATCTCTGTCAACATTTTAGGTCCGTTCTGTCTCGGACTTGCTGCATATCTGACTTAGATCTTCAATTATTCAGGCTACGATCAGTCTTTCCTTGAAGTTATTCTCTAGACCAATCAGTCCCGATCTTTATTACCTTTTTCCATTGGTATTTGATTTAATGTGCATGAGTGCGTATCTTCCTTAGAAAGCTTATTTACATTGTTATGCAACATCCTGGAAGAATTGAACTATCAAATTTGTTCAATTAAAAACTCGGCTAGCAGATATTTATGCACCTTAGGGTAAGTTTACAAAAGCTGAAGATAAGGTATTCAATTGATCAGAATCTAAAATAGAATGAACATTAAACCACTGGATGCATGGCCAGAAAGAGAAGGCAACAATATTGTCCATAAGGCTTCACATTATGGAAAGATAGATATTTTGATACACTGAATGCGGAAAATCCTGCTTTGTTTCTTGATTTAACCTTTTATGTTAGTTACAGTTTTGAAGCATTTGGGAACTAAAAATTTTATATCTAGTGATGCTTCTTTTTTTCCCCTTCTATTTTTTTCTACTTTTCTTAGTGCTTTTTCTTGCTTCTTCTTTTCTACTCCTTTCTTTCTAATGTTTCCGTATTTTATGGTTTAATCATGAGCTTTCAATTTTGTCCTTACAGATGTTGGTGAGATTACCTCTTGGCAATGTATGCTACTGGATGACACACATGAGCGTGACATATCTAGTTTGGTGATTTCCTCTATACTGTGGACTAGTAAGGCCCCCTTTGAACCTCAGCGTGAACGAGCAGATTCTTAGGCTAGAATTTTGACTCAACCTCTCAGCTTCAAATTTTTCAAAGTAAATCTGGCCAGATCTTCATCAATGTTGTGCTCTCCCTTCTCCATCAGCGGCACCTCTAACTGATGTAATTTCTATTAACATCTGATTTGCATCTTCATGCTCGGCGATACAAAGATCATTTTTGGGCTTACTAATTTGTTGCTCAATCACGGTTTACACACAAAATGTTTAGGCTAGGTGCAACATTTTACTGGGGGAAAGTAGATAGTTCTATTGTTCTCCTATTGCCCTTTGCTGTAACAGGCATCTGCAGTATTATACACAGTACTACAGTGGAGCTGTACTTTTTTTTTTTTTTCTCTTCATACAAATGACATACAGAATATAGTTATATGTCTGTATAATCCATTGTCGAAATAAAAACGTCCCATGAGAAGTGGTTGGTAATTGTTATCGTTGCCCTCTTATCAGATCAGAGAAAATTTTCCAGTATAATCTCATTATTACGCCCTGTCAAGTTTCTGCTCTCTTTGGATTCACGCCCTGTCAAGTTCTACCCTCTTTGGATTTACGCCACAAATGTGATTAGATTTAAGCTCTCTCCAATATGCATAATTTGAAGATTGGCCGTTGTCTTCTGTTTTTTTCTTTTTTTCCCGGGTTGCCTTGTATAGGCTATTCTTCACCAAAAAAATAGCTTAATAGTGAAGAATTTTGGTAGAAGATAACTTCCCAGAGAGCATGATTAAGTAAGGATTCTTTTTTTTCCCCCTTAAATTAGAAAATGAGATATGCTACAATAGTGTTGGAATTGTTTGGAAAAGGGTTTCCAACCTAGGCCATTTACCTCTCACAAGTATTATTTTGTTTTGTTGACAGCTGTAGTAAGCATCGGAAACTATTTTCTTCGACATGCGCATAGCATTTTTTTATTAAAAGTTAATTTCCAGTGAAAATTAATTTGTATGTATTTGTGATATGTTCTTTTCAAAATTTTGGATTGTTTTTCTATTAAATATTAGGTAAATTACATTCTTCTGAGTAACAGATAGTTCAGACTATACGGTCCTTTTTGAAGAATTATACTATTTTTTTAAAATTAAAAGATACATTAAATTGATCTCTTATAATGAAAGATATATTAAAATTACACTTATTTTAATAAAGATATTCTTATTTATTACTTATACAATATAATAAGTTTAAAATACACTTTACTAATATGAAATACTATGTTATTAAATTTGAAATAGATAAAATTTATAAGTAACATTATAATCAAAGCTTAGAAAATACATTCTATAACAAATTATTTTAATAAAAAATTATTATCCTTGAAAATATTTTGGTCAATTTTTAATTTTAAGAAAACAATATATATATATATATATATATATAACTTAATTGTCTCTTCAAGAGATGAGAGTAATTTACCCTCTATTGTTTAAGATTATTTTTTATTTCCCTCGCTACCATATTTTGGTTTATAATATCTCTTTTTGGGGGGGGGGGGAATTAAACAGTTTTTCTAATATAAACATGGATAAAAGATTCAAATTTATTATTGCTTATCTTTTTAGAGCTTAAGATCCAAAACTAATAATCAGCTAATCCCATAAATCAATGATAGAGAGCAACAAGCTGAAAAAGATAATGATATGCCTATTGCCTAATAGGAATAATAATGATAATGTTAGCAGGAAAAGGAAAGATATAAATAAACTTAAATTGCATTTGAATGCTTCGTCAATATTTATTTCTTCATCGCCTTACTTCCCACTTTCACTCTACTAAGTAGGATGGTAGATATGTGAGAGTGAGCATGCATGTGTTTAGTAATCAGTACCTCAACTCCAAGTTCTTTAATATCAGCAGAACTGGGATCATCAGGGAACTCTTGTGAAGAGCTTTGTTTACTAAATAGAATCATTAACAAATAATCTGCACTTATACAACTTAGAACTTTTTTGGGGGGGGGGGGTGAGGAAGGAGGTTTAAAATACACAACATAGACATATAATATAAATGTGTCAGAAAAGCCTGGCTAGGTGCTCTTTTTAATCTGGAACAAATATTTGAGTTCCAAGTGACACCTTCTGTCATCATCTTCAAACTGCAAAACAATGTCCATATGAATCAATCATATAAATTACAGTAAAACTCAGTCATGAATCATGACATTATCAAGCCTCTGTTTGATTTTCAAGCACAAATCAGACCGGAGTTTCCAATATCTGGTTATAGTATCCATGCGCAGAACAGAACAATATATCCAAACATGCGCAATTAATTGAAGTCTCAAAGGCAAAGCAAAATGGATTTGTTGAGAGCAGTGACAACATTAACTAAGTCACATAATAGACGTTTGTACAAGATATACATAACATGCATGAAATCTGATAGTTTCCATTATCCAAAACAGAACCAGGTAAGAAATCCTATATTTGCCTTTTAGAACAAGAATTAAAAAAGGAAAATCAGTTCGACAAACAAAAACAACAAAAGTTAAATTTCACTGCAAATTACGAATATTAAAGTAAAACATAAATTTCAAACAAAGCATGGAGATGCACGAGTACTTAAGCCGTTCACACCTTAAGCTTGGCAGAGTAAACCCCCCTTGCAATTGCACCAGATGGAGTAGTATCCTCTTTCAAGGCATGAACATATGGTTCTTTTTGAGGAGCAAAAGTGCCTAACATACCTTTGCTTTGATCAACTGAAAAAACCCCAAGAATTTATAATTGTAATGTATGAGAAATAGGTCATTACAAAGTGATCATTGTCTAGCAAAACAAATGCTTTCTCTATAATAATATGACTTCTAAAACCTAGAAACAGTATAATGCGAAAGGACTTCTCAATGTTGCTTTCTAGGCCAAACCAGAAGCCACACATGAACTTATCTAAGTGAATATCATACTGATCATTACTTACATTTTCCAAAGAAACAGGATCCACATTCAGAAAGAGTTATAAGACAAGATATTAATAAGTTTAACCATGAATTTTAAAAGTTAATCATAATAATCAACAGTCTGAAGAATATCTAGTAACAAAGAAAGCTATGAACTACTTTTGTACCTTGAAGCCCTCTTTTCCACACTGTATTGGAGTATGTAAGGCCAGACACAATGTTGTGCAGAACACTAAATTTGAGCTTAAGCTGATAGCGAGATCCCTCCCTAAGAGTGAATAGGACACGGCCATTTTGATTTTCATCCAGAGGCAAGGGAGTAACTATTTTGCCAAAATCATCAGAGATAATTCCAATCGAGTGGAATTTCACTTCAGGATCCATTTGGCCTATTAACAAAGGAAACAACTCAAACATAACCAACTAGATGTGCTATAAGGACATTAAACAAATTCTTCACACAAACCATCTATATCACTTTCCAGGCACCCCAAGAGCTTCTCCTTCCACCTCCTTAGACTTTCGTCTTCCTACATACCACAACTAACTCTCAAATCACAATATTACAAGAAAAAGTCACATTTAATTAACATATGATTGATCAAATCAACCAATAGGAAACCAATTGGATATCAATTGCAGCATAAATCACTTTATTGCAACTTATAACTTCTAAGCAGTATTTGTACAATGGGATTCAAGAACCTGTGCAAAGAGTTAGCCATGTCACTTTGTTCAGACAGTCTGACTACCTCAACAAGTGAAAATTCAAGCTCCAAACTGGGAGGAGTGTCAAGACAAATAATCTAATTTCATTCAGAAATGGTCTGTCTGATTGATACAAAACCTGAAGTATGGTTTCAGTGGACAAATGAAGCAACATTTCCCAACCCCAAAAGGAACAATTTGCAAAAGAGGAAAAAAAAACAAAAGATTAAACTAACAAAACAATCCATCAAGTTAGATATTCGAAAGGAGAACCCCAAAAGAAAAAAAAATCCGGGAAACCAATATAATATAAAAATAAATAAATAATCAGAAATGCAGAAGCAAAAGAAGAAGGGGGGGGGGGAGAAAACCTTGTCCTTTTCTATCTGCTCCTTGAGAGAAACAGGAGGACCGGGAACAAAACCATTAGCCACCCCACAAGGCTTATTATCATCAGTGTATTCTTCTTCTTCTTTTTCCTCCCCACCATGATCATGAAAAGCTTCATTGAATTGTTCAGGCATTTCTTTTCTTTCACGAATCACAGAAGCAGAAGAAGAAAGCCCAGAGGATGACCCTACTGCTTCCTCCGCTCTCTTCCCATTCGCATTCCCAAACTCCATCTGTCTCTCTTTCCTTTGTCTGCAGATTCTTCCCCGAAATATTCAGAAAGAGACAAACAGGATGTCGAAGACAACGCCACCTCTCTCTCTCTCACAGACTCCGACATATAAATATAATGTCGCTTTGCAAACCTTGTGTGTTTTTCAGGGTTTAGCTCCTGTCCCCCATCGGTGGGCGCTTTCTTCACTGAATATGGATTGTATGAATTTTGAAAAATCTATCATTTTGGATATTTATGATAGAGTCCCCGAACAACGTCTTATTCTTGAATCTGCCCCTTATGCTTCCATCTTCCTTTTAAATCTCTCGTTTTGAAAACGTGGTCTGTCATTCCGGCTCAGTATCCGAAAAGCTATGATTGAAAAATTTAATTATATGAAATCTTTGTGTTAGAAAAGTTATATACATAAATACTATAAAATGACCGAACTTAAATTCATAAAATCCGAGTATGGCCATAATTTACCATCTCAGATTTAATCCCGAGATGGTAAATTAATTTGTTTATATCTTGTTAAACAATAAAAAATATTTTTGTTTAAAAAAATAATAAAATAATAAATAAAATGAGAAGTATTATTAAATAATAATTTTAAAGCAACATTTTTAATTAAATACAAGCTAAAATAAAAATAAGTAAAATACTTGAAATGAAATATGATTAAAAAAAACTAAAAAATTATATTATTGATAAAATCACACCAACTTAAAAAAAAAAAAAACTATCTATACTAATTTTTGATGCCACAACAAGGCTTTTTCCTTTACATATGATTGTTGTTACTCTAATTGTTATTATTCTTGAGATGAATTGTTAATATTAACAACTAGAAGATAATATAAATTTAAATTTAGCTATTGAACAACTCATTCAGCATCACCAACCTTTGTTACAATGATCCCTCGACTGCATGTGGCACTAAACAATGAATCAAAAAGTAGGTTGAAAAAATGATATAAAGGTGCAAGACATCTGTTATGGGATGAATGTAAGTAATAAGGCTTTGGATAATTCTAACTCTAACATCAGTGAATGTGACAACTAATAAGAGGACTTGACTTCTCCAAAATTGCCACATTAGCTAGTTGATATAGAAAAAAGATAGACTAATAGTGGCAAAATCTTTTCGCACTAGTGCCAAGAAATAAAAGGAGGAAATAATACCAACAGTAGGCATATATGAAGTTTTACCATAGGTGTTGTGATGTTGGCATGCATTTGCAACATTAGGTTATTGACTTGACATATAGCCTTGACGTCTTTTCTTTAGTTTATTTGTCTAAAATTTGGGACGTTGACAATTTAGGTGTCGATCTAGTAGAATGGGACACCATTACAAATTATTGCTCCCTTAGAGTAATTAAGATATTTTTGGAGTATTGACCTACAATCTTTCAAAAATCTATAGGTTGCAACTTATACAATCTCTTTACCAGGTTAGCCCAAACAAAATAAAGATAAAACATTAAAGTTTGATATATTATTTATTAATAAAAGAAAAACAAACAATAGTAATAATTGTTTAAAAGTTTAGCGCATAGCTAATAGCAACAAACACTATATCCATCTACTATTGGGTATGTTTCTAGTACTATTACATATATTTAGACATGCCATTAAAAGTCTCTTTAGCATACAAAATCTCAACTATAGCAACTCACTATGCTTCCACATACAATGATGAAAGTCATATGTTATATTCCCTAGTTGATTTGGGTTCTTCTTTAAAGTTGTACGCTATGAAAGGCCTTCAAATTTACCAAATATGGAGGGATGAACTAATGCTTACCAAATTGCATGAGGACACGATATAAATTATGTTACTTTATGATGTGAAAGCATATAAATGGGAACAAAGTCCTCTAGACATCAAAGTCCAATTTTGGGTCATCTTATGATAATTTTTTCCTAATAGATTAATAGCAACAAATATAATTATAAACAACAATTAGAATGAATAATTTAATTTTTTTAAATATTAAATTAGTTAGAGATATTTAGACAAAAAGGAAATTTTACAATGAGAAAAATAAATAAATGAACCAATTATAAAAATCAATTTATTTAAAAATTACAATTCATGACAAAAATTAAGGTGAAATACATTAATTCCCTTAATCATTTCTATATAGCTCTTAATTTGCCTCCTATAACACTTCCAAATGTTTTAAGAAGTTTATTAAACATCTTGTGTGCACTATAAATTAATTAATATAAATTAATATTCAAGCACTCACTAGATCAATTGTTAGGCTTTAGTAACTTTAATTCCCTAAAGAATATAATAGGAATTATATCTCCAAAAATCTAAAGGAATATTTAAGATCATAAGTCAAGTTCACTTAAAATCAACTATTAGGCTTTAGTAACTTTAAATAGACTATTAGATTCTTTAGTAAATTTAAATAGATTATTGGACTTTTATTATTTATGTATTCTAATTAAATTATTGGACCTTTTATTTAATTTTCTATCATCATCTACACCTAATTAAATATAAAATACAATAACTCAACTATCTTGTTTTTCAAGTACATTAAATTTCTATCTTCCAAAATAAACTTCTGTAACTCTATAATCACTAAAACAATAAAATATCCAATAAGTAACTAATAATCAATTAATGTCATTTAGACTCATTTAAATACTTGATATAAATCTTTTCAATAATTCATTAATTAATTATCTTAATTGATTTAATGTTTCATGATATTACACTTATCCTTGAACTTCTCCACATTTGCCCTTTTTTTTTTTTTGTTATCATACTTATCTTTCCCTTCTTCTTCATTTCCTCTTGTTGATGTGTTTATTTATGATCTTAATAGGAGAAAGAATGTTAGATACATTCTCTATTCATTTGACAGAGCCCTATGATAATATAGGATTTTGTTAAATTATATGAGTAATAATGAGATATGTTACTTGAAACTGAAATATTTATATTTACCAATGTGTATGATGTTTTGTACTTGTTTTTATTTAAAATTATTCACAATTTTTACCGCAATATTTAGAGAAATTTTTTTCAAATTGACTTGATTTAAAAAATAAATTATTAAGTAAACTTCTAATGAGTGGAATGAGTTATCTCTCCCACCTCATTCCCTTGTATTTTATTGACTCAACTTTTTCAAATTTCTTAATTAAACCCTTAGGGTTATTAATTCAACTCAACAAGTGAAAGTTATCACAAAGATATCCATCTTAAAAATAAAGTGGAAATAAATCAAAATTTTGAAATAATTAACTTCAAAGTTTGTTTGTAATCATAACTTGTGTGTATTTTTTTCTCTTTTTCTTTTTTTTTTGTATAGTATACATTTCAAACAATAATTTGCATGATAATTATCTTGAAAAATGATTTTGATGTCCAAAGGATTGGATGAAGATATAATGGATAACTTTGGAATCGAAAATAAATATGATGTTGCATTTGATCCCGATTATGATAATGAAGATGACAATAGGCTCTCTTAGTATGTGCTACATTCACTAATGTCACATTTAAAAATTTAGAGGCCTTATTATTTACATCTACCCTACAACAGAAGTCTTGTGTGTTTGAGTCATTCTCAAACTTACTTTTTGATCCATCATTTAGTGTTACATAAAGTGATTAATATTTTGAGGCTAGGAGATCATTGTAACAAAGGTTTGTGACACTGCATTAGTCAATTGACCTTTGAACTTAAATTTAAATTTTACGTTAACTATTAATATTGATAATTTAGTTTAGGGGCAGCAATAACAAGAACATTGGGAATAATAATGACCACGATATGCAAAGAAAAGATCTCATTTTGATACCGGAAGTCACTATAAATAATTTTTGTTTAGAACTCCGTATAATTTTATCATATATGATATAATTTTTTTATTTATTATCATATTTCATTTCATGTATTTTATTTATTTTTTATTTTAATTTATATTTTATAGAAAAATTGCATAACAATAAACCATGTCTTTCTATTTATAATTTTATTTTTTAACCAAAAAATTGCTAATGGCCTAACACTAGCAGCTCAGATTGATTCAATCTGAGATGCAAATAGTTATAACACTTTTTCGAAAGATTTTGGTAAAATTATAATATGTGCGATCAATACTTTTTTATCAATATGATTTAATTCATTATATATATATATATATATATTGAATAGCATCTCCCTCAAAAACGGCTCTAATCTCATCTATTTCCTCTTATGTTGTCGTTCTCATAGTGAGGGGAATTGAGAAATCTTTACTAATTTAGTGAAAGATAAATTCAACTTATTTTTTTTTCTTTTTATAATTGAATTATACCAAATCATTTGTGCATAGAATTTTAAATATAAATAAAAAAATTATGTGGGTACCATGTAACAATTCAGGCCTATTTTCTACTCAGTAATCAAACAGGTGAAACCTTGCATTCTAGGCCTCATTTTCTTCTAATCCGAACAGAGCGTTAAAGATATCCAAAAGGAAAATAAAGGAAGGGACAGCAAAGCTAATACGAGAAATAAAGGTACCTACTTAGATACGTTTCCCAAAAAACTATGATAGAGTTGCAAATCATAATATAAAGTTGTCGTTGTTTTAAATCTGTCGAAGGCGAGAGTTACTGCTGCAGCACTTTAAAATAAGAGATAACTTTTTTTGGGGGTAAAATACAAATATCTCCAACTTATTTTTAAGTTTTTTATTTAAAAATTAAAAAATATTTCTTCAATCATCACCTTTCAAGATTTCAACTTATTTTCTCTGTTAATTCTATTAGCGAAAATATCGACTCAGATTTTATTATTTGTCAAGTATCTCTGTATTTGAGATGAACTCTTCATTAACTACGTAATGGAAAAATAGATAAAAATATTTAAATTTTCAAAGGTGATATTCACTGGAATTTGTTTAATTTCGAAAGTTTGAAGAATATTTGCAAAAGGCTCAAA
The DNA here is from genome assembly GCA_026724425.1 of Erythrophleum ivorense. Classification (NCBI taxonomy): domain Eukaryota; kingdom Viridiplantae; phylum Streptophyta; class Magnoliopsida; order Fabales; family Fabaceae; genus Erythrophleum; species Erythrophleum ivorense. The sequence goes on along the minus strand of JAIUCV010000666.1, from coordinate 193,791 downwards.
CTTAAAGAGATATATCTGCTTTATATACACACACACACACACCCAAGTATCTCCAAGTTATTTGTATTTTTTTTTAAATTTAAAAATATCACCTTTCAAGATTTTAACTCATTTTTCCCGTTGACTGTGTCAGTGAAACCACCAACTCAAACTTTATTATTTGTCAAAGGGCCCACTTTGTATTTGAGATGAACTCTTCATTAACTGGGTAATGGAAAAATATATAGAAATATTTAAATTTTTAAGGGTGATGTTGACGGAAATATTTTTTAATTCTTGAAGTTTGAAAAATATTTGCAAATGGCTCAAACTTAGAGATGTGTATTTTTTTTCTTCGGAAACTACAATTTGGTATTTATGATTTGGTCCAATTTCATTTTAATACCTTATGGTTTAAAGAATTGTAATTCAATAGTCTAAGATTTAAATCATTAACGTATTAGTATCCTATGATATTATTCCATTAATTCTTTAACGAAAAATGACACTTGCACAATAAGTGACCAAAATTTTTGTTTTCGATTTATCCAAATTTCATGCCATAAATGCCTCAATTCAGCCAAATTTAATCTGTTAAAAAATCTACTCCCAAAACCTTTTGAAATAAATTAGAAATTTTATAAGAAAATTGGGCGTTTCAATAAAATTAAGGGCAAAACTAAGATTATGTTGAGGGGCAAAATGTGGGAAAGATATGTGTTCTGTATATTGAATTTGAAATTTTCACTTGCAAATAGAGGAATTTTAATACTCACTACATAAAAAATTAGGAATTTTGTAAAGAAATTAAAAATGATAAAAAAAATTGGGGATATAATTGAAGGGATATAATTGAACGTTTGGTTTTATGGGCAAAATTTGGAAAATGTTGAATCAATTAATGACAACCAAAATTTAGATGATAGTTTTGGGACATTTGAAAAGAAAAAATTAACTTGCAGCAGGTTAAATAATTTCGAGAATCAACTGTTGTACGCGAAAAAATTTGAAGACCAAAATTAATGAATGCACAAGTTTATGAACTAATCTATTATTTTACTATTTTTTATATAAGAAGAGAGTTGAGCTTGTCATGTTTTATATTAATCCTCACTCCCTTAATCTCACCCAAATTAATTTCAGGTGACAATAGGTAATTGATGAGCAAAACTGTTCTCAGGCATACTTATTGTATTACAAGTTATAGGGTCTCCTAACACGCCACTTCAATGATATATTTTTAACTTCTTGTATCATTTAACCTTGCAATAAGTATACCTAAGAATTCATAGCCAGGAATTGAGAAAGATACAAGGCCCACCGCTTGAAAGGCTATAACCTAATTATAAATGTTTATCTTATTTAAGATAGAAATACAATTTTACTGACACTAAGTCTTGATAAATTTCAGCTAATCCAATTATATATACCTTTTTATATTTTGCATATTTAACTTTTTTCTTAGGTACTATCATCAAATAATATCAAGATTAATTTGCATAAACCCAAACTACTCTACCTTCTCAATTTAGTAAACAATAAACAGTCATTTTTAACATGTCCTTAAGCACAGGTATATTCTTCTTGTTTTAAGAGTATCCATTCCTTTCCCCAAAAACAAAAATATCCATATTCCATATCTTGTTCCGTTAGTAACTAAATATAATCAATTTAATAATCAATAAAAAAAAACCAACTAAACAGAGTATTAGTGGCTTTAGACAATTGTAAAATTATCATGCAAATAAATTCCTTAAATAAGTTTTGTTTGATGAAGTAGTTTTTTTTTTTTTTTGGTTTGGTTTTTTAGGTCTTCATCAGAGTTAAGCGGTGGATTACTCCCATTCAGTCAGTCATTGAAGAGTGTGGAGGCAAGAAAAGGAAATCAATCAAAGCAAATAATGAAACATGACTTTCTTATTGACCTTTTAACGAGGTCAACAACTCATGAAAATGAAGTCATCATCATCTGAAAGGTTCAACAGGTGAAGTTTCTTCAAGAAAATGAGCAGCCTCGAGACATTCAGCAGCTTCCGTTAATGATGAGGCTGTACCCTCAGCCTTGTGAACAAGGCCAAGATTATACCATGCACAAGCATTCAATCTATCATGACGTAGTGCATCCATCAAAAAGCTTCTCGCTACAGCATTTGATTCATTACTAGTGCACCGTCTCAGAGCCAAGGCACTGGAAATCAAGCTTGGGACATGATTGGGATCAATGTCCAAAGCATCACCAAAGGCTTTTAAAGCCTCCTTGTAAAGACCCTTTGCTTCGTACAGTATGCCTGTAAAATCAAACAGAGAAAATAAAGCCCATTATATGTAAGTCTAACAAGTAAAACAAATGTCCTATGAAATTACTAAGTTATTTATGGACTTCTGCCACTTCTGGCTAAAAGTAAACACTATGCGTGCAAAACTAGGTGTCTCAAACTTTGTCATGACCATAGTACACTTTAAGCTTGTTTTTTTCACTTTGATCAGACAGACAGTCCACTTGAATCCCCTACCCACTGCCATCACTTTTAACATAACTCATGACCAAATATTAAAACTTGTAATTTCAGCCAAAATCAAATATGGTTTATAAAAGGCGCTGCTAGTTTCACACCTTCAGTAGTAATAATCAGTCCGATGTGAAAATACAAACTGTACAATCATCAAATCGAAGTGAAGCCATTTCCCTCTTGGGAAAAAATGAATGGAAGAAAATAAAATTCATACAGACAAAAATCATACACATTTACCTGTTGCATGACATCTAGAAGCAGAGTATAGTTTGATGGCCTTAGATTTAAAAAGACACATCTCAGCATCATGCCACTGTGACAGGCTTATATATACATAAGCAAGATCATGCCATACTTCGACTTCCAGGTTCCTAGCATGATCTCTGTTCTCCTGTGACGAATAATACCAAAATAGGTAAGCAGCCAGAAGCACTGCTTCTTTTCAAACCATATTTCTTGCATTAGCAAAACTGAAAATTAGAAAGTATACAAAAAATATATATACAGACTTTACTGTTATCAATGGAGAAAGGCTTGGTTTTTAAATTTTCAGATACCTACGGCTCGCATAATTCAACCTTAATGGCAATAACATTTGCACTGCAGACACGAACCACATAAACCTCAATCATCTCACAGTGGAGCACATTCATTCACAAAACATGCTTGGGACAGTTTGAGCTGAGCATCGTACAAGTAGATCCCACAAAACAGATTAAAGGATAGCCACACCCCAATAGACTTCATGTTAAAAATGAATCTATCTATAAACATCAGCCATTTAACCATGGAGCATATACTTTCACCATATAGTTTAACAGATCCACACAAAGGACCACAGAGGCAAATACAATAAGATGATTTCATCAACCATTTAACAAATCGTTTGGCATGAAGCATGATTCATTTACAAGATACACCCTAAGTCTGTGTATTTGAACCTTGAAGTAAGAGGTTAGAAATTTCCGTGCAGAACACAGTTACGACCAATTAAATACTAATAAACAGTTTGAATTTGAGCAGTCATCCTTGCAAGTTTAGGTTGAATAATCTTCTCTGTCAGGCCCCACAATGGAATGTTTGGATTCTTATGGGGTGGGAGACATCTTGGAACTTGTGACATGCTACTCTGACAATCATAAAATACCTACTCTTTATGTCAATTATAGGTTATAACAAGTACACTTAAGACACACTCATACTATAACATAAATAGGAGAACCTAGCAAAGTTTAAAATATCTAGAAAGTCATTGAAGGTAAACCATACTTCAAATGTTCAGTGTCCTTGTCAAAATGTCCAAAATTTTTAGGAACTTTATGCATCCAACAGTTGCTTTTGCATGATATGCATCCATGTCAAAGTCTCACTGTTACTACTAGTACCTTGAAACTGCTCTTTTATTTTAATTTTATTTAGAGACAGTAGTGAGTTGTGAACTTTCAAATACCTATCCACTATCCACCAACAATAACTTCCTATTTTTTTAAGGTAAGGTTTGTATCTTGGAGAGACCAAAGACACGAATCCCAAATTTTGCCATTCCTATCACTATGGTTAGTTACAGACCAGCAGTTCTGGAAAAGGCACACAGATTCCACAAGTTTATGCCTTTATGGGAGACCGCATCCAGCCAATTCAAGCAGTAATAATCCCAAGAACAAAGGCTCAAGATTCATGATCATAAATTAATCTGTGTAAGTTGATACAGTCAACAAACCTTATATAGCTTCTTCCCAGAACCAAATGTTTTATTTTGAATTTGAAAAACAGCAAGAAGTTGAGTATATGTCTCAATGGCACTCCTTAACTGGCCCTTCTCAATTTGAAGTTTAGCTTTTGTTCGCAACAAATCCCCTTGATCCCATTTCCCAGTCTGATCCAAAGCAGTGTTGATAACAGATTCAGCATCTAAAAACCGTTTTTGAGCTGATAATACTCGAGCTAACAATAGCCACCCTTTAACATTAGACCCAGCTTCCAGTTTTAGAAGGCACTTTGCACAATAAAGTGCAGCATCCAACTTCCTTTGTTCTGCATATTCTAAACTTAGATGGTATAATACATTGTGGTTTCTCATTCTAGTCATTCTACCAGCAGTTTCCAGGGCATGAAGTGCCTCGGATTGTCTCTCAAACCTCTCAGAATCAGAAATGGCCAATTTTGAATGTGCTGAAAGTGAAACACCAAGTAAGTAATTGGCAACACTTTCTAACTTATCACATCTTCCATCCAAGCTCTGAAGCACCCTGTAAGCAAAGCTGACCCCTTCTTCTGCAAGACTAGGGTTTTTAAAACATATCTTAGATGCTGTTAACAAAGCTTGAATATGTTTTGGGTCCTCTTTACTACTCAACAAGTTTCTGAGAATATCCAGTGCTACCGAGTCCTTACCAGCTCCATAACAACAGAGAGCAACAGTAAAATACCTTTCCCTTCGGCTGACAGTCCCAGGAAGCAATTCTTTCAATTGATTAGCTAGAGTTGTCAAATCCCCAGAAACAGATAGAGCAAATGAAAGGTGGTCTAAAATTGAAGGATCCCACTCAATTCTATTTAAAGCGACTTTTCTTATCAAAATCATCAAAAGAAGTATAGCCTCTTCTATGTTGTTTCTGGGCACAAATGAGCTGTCCATTTGGGAACGCAGATTCGGGGGGCTTGCTTCCCCCCCGCTATATAGAAGAAAAATAACAAACTCTTTCTGAATCTTTGCTGTAGTCTCGGCATCAAGATTCCATTGATGAAGGAGTGCCTGCCTATAAGACAAAATAACTTCACGTGGACAATCAGCAAGTTTCCATAATTCTGGAAGCAACTCAACTGCATTGCTCAGAGTCTCCTGCAATTTACATTCAGTACCAAAGTTTTCAGGCAAGCCTTCAGGTAATGAAGATTCAACTATGTCCAGAATAACTTTGCAAGATTGGGCAGCTTCTGCAAGAATGATTAGAAGTATACATTAGATTACATGTTGGCTTCTTATATAGCTTGGAACTTCCCTTAATTTCAATTTTCAAAAGATTAGTTGGCTACCAGGTCCAGGTCATGAAGTTCAAGTCAAACGGGAAAATTATTCAACAATTAACAGCATTATCAGTTCAAATGATATAATCTAGGAAGCTAATATATGTCCCGTAGTTATGGAAACAAGTTCCAGAATATCACTCTGAAGCAGCCAAGTGAAACTAACACAACAATATGGAAGTGTTTATGCAACTGATTTTGCTTTTCCTTTAAATCTCTAAAGTGAACAAACAAGGTACCTTCAAAAGCCAGTGAAGTAAACAAACAAAGGGCAAATATATGAATCAAGCAACCAGTGAAGGTACCTTTAAATCTTCCAAGAGCCTGCAATGATTTTGCTTTCAGAAGGATGGCTTCCAGCAGTAGGCCAACAGCATGTATAGACATTGGAGGTGCAACATAATTCTGGGAATGTCTCCTATGTCTCTTAGGGAGTTCTACCCTTTGGGTAAGGGAAATTTTAATATTAGGAGTCACAGCACCTATGTCTATTCCCTCAAATACATGTAAAGCGGCTTCAATGTTGCCTTTCTGAAATTCATATCTTCCTAACAGAGCTCTAGCTTCCTGCATATTACATACATTGATACATATCATTCTTGAAATGAGAGCTAGAGCTATAATTATAATTATTTTAAAATAAGTAAAGAACTGAAGGGGAGAAAAAAGAATTAATTGTCAGGACAGATGAACAAGATGAGGTCAAGTGAAGAAGTATATAGGAATGCAAAGTTGTAAACTCACAAGTAACAATACCGTGTTTACAAAACATGATAACAAGGGTTATTTTAAGTCAAATTTACTATTGAAAAAAAAAAGGGCTAATGATGGCACATAAATTGACTAGACGATGGTCTATGATATGAAAGAGACCACTGCCCAGATCATATTTGATAAAATAAGGTAAGATGAATGATTGTGTCAACCACCTAACAGATAGGTGCGGGGGCTCTCAACTTTCCACTAATAAAGGAATAGGAAGAGGGATCAAAAAATTAGTTTATATATCAATAATTCACCTCGCAAGAAATAAAGGAAAGGAGAGAAACATGAAAATTTTTCTTGGGCATACACAAGCATACATATTTATGCACTCTTAAAGAGTAAATATGAGAGCAGAGCATAGAGTAAAGACTATAGCAGCAAACTTAAAAGCACTGAATTTTGAAGAAAACCAACCTCATAGTTCAAGAAACCACTCTCACGAAGGGATGATTCAGCTTCTTCTATGTTACCAGTGTCTAGCTTCTTCTTGTCAACTTGTCCAGCTTGGCAAGATTCCCCACTCACTGAATAATCCTTTGTTGCAAGAGATTCAGATGAAGGAACCATTTCGTCTGCTCTTCCTAACTGTTCCCCCGAACATAGGCACCTCATTATCTTCCGCAAACTCCTGCTGATATCACCCCTTCTTCCTTCTCTGATTCTACTCACCATACTGTTTCTCTTGGCTCAAAAATCTGTCATTGCGCAAACATTAAAATCAGCCCCGTCAGACATGGCATTCAAAATACAATCATCACAAAAACATTTGTTTTACCAGTATATAATCAAAAGAATAAGTCAGTAGTTTCAGGTTACCACTCATACATAAAGAATAAGCAAAAATTAAGAGAATCACAAATTGCCAATCAAATCCGTCATAATTATGCTGCATGCAAAGTAACTGAACTTCCATAAACGGAAGAATATTTGACCCAAAATCATATAGCAATTAAAACAAAACATAGGTGGAAAACCTACGTCTACCACGCGTCAAATTAAAATAAAATTTAAAAAGAGAGAGACAGAGACAGAGAGAACCAACATCACAAATTCAAACCGATCCTGGCGACCCACCCAACAGAGACGAATAAAAATAATATATTCTTACACAATTTGCTTCTAAATTCACTCCAGAAAACAGTTTGAACCCTAAAAACCAGTGAAAATTCCTACCCGTCAAACCAACTACATATATGAAAAAAAAAAGCACTCGCCTTTTGATTTTGCAAAAAGAAAAGCAGGGCCTCCTAGACCAGTGGATATGAACAGCAACACCCATTACTGAATTTCTCCAATCAAAGCCACCTTTGAATTCTTTGAATCAAATAAAGCATCTAAAAGCTTCCGGAACCTTTCTTTCTTCTATTCGGCTTTCTCTTTTCCGCTTTTTTTTTTTTAATTTCTTGTGAAATAGTTGTACAATGGAATGGACAAGGAATGGAATTGGAAAGGAAGCGTAAGCAAGAAGATCAAATTGGAGAGAAGGAATAAGGTGATGAGGGGGTTTTGGGTAAAAGGAAGTTCATTGTATAGATTGTGGGTCCCGCTGTAAGTATCGGAGGCTAATTTCTTGCCACGGGGGATGCAATTTCATGCTTAATGCGCTGGCGTTAAACGGTCATTAACTACATTGTCGCCTTGACACACCTACCTCTAAAATTTTATTTTAAATAATTACTTATTTAATTTCTTTTCGTAGTCAGAGCCAAAGCTGCTGACAATTTTTTTTTGTTTTGTATTTAAAAGAATTTTTTTGGCAAAAATTTATTTATTTTTTAATCTTTCAACTTTATTTTAAATTTTATTTATTTTTAATTTAATTTCTTAACTTTACCTTATATTTCACTTTGATCTTTTAATTTTGTTTGATTTTAATTTGATTCTTTAATTTTGTCTTATATTTTATTTTTATTCTTTAATTTTACTTAATTTTTTAAAATTATTCAAATATTTTTTCTCTTTTTATTTGTTTAGTTTAATTTAATAGTGTCAGAGGAGGAAAAATATGAGTAGCTTTTAAAAATTAAAGGTCTAAAGTGAAACATGAAAAAAAATTAAAGAATTAAATGGAAACCTAATAAAATTAAGAGACAAAATAAAAATATATAATAAAGTTAAGAAACTAAATTAAAATTGAATAAATTTAAAGGGATGAAAGTGAATTTTAAAATAAAACTAAAACATCAAATTAAAACTAAATAAAATTAAAGAATAGAATTAAAATCTTAGGTAAAATTAGTAGACCAAAAATGTATTTTTCCCTTTCTGATTTGTATTTAAAAAAATTATATTATTCCATCTTTGTCATGATTGTTGGATTCTCTATTATTTTAGATTTTAAATAAAAAATTTTATATACTATTGCTTGTACTTTTACTATATTGATCTCCAATTAATTGATAATGTGTATAAATTTTTCACATCTCATCAATCTACTCACTAGTTTAGCCTAACTCTCTTAACTAACGCCTAAGAAAATACCTAAAGATTCTCCCAACTTTCCTCAAACAGCCAAAGGCAAAGGAAGGCGTCTGCAATACTCAGGGCATAATAAATTTAGCAAACCAATCCTTTCAAATTAGGTTTGAATTCCTGTTATCTTGTTCTTCTTTGATGAGCAATGTTCTATTAAATCGAAGCCCTATTCCTAAAACCCGAATTTGATCCATCTCTTTCTTTATTCCTAATATCTGAGACTTGCAAGATGATGACGATGGAATTCTTGGTTAAGTCCCTTGCTAGTCCTCATCAATTTGCGCATGGGCATCAATTATCAAAAATACATAGAGGGCAAGCACCATAACTTTGACAATGAGCAGCAACAACCAGAAAATAGCAAAATCAATTGGCATGGATTCTTACTAAAATCATAACCAATTGATGCAAGAGACCTTTTTCTTTCTTTTTTCTTTAAGTTTAATTCGTAAAGGAACGAGAAGAGGGCAAAGGACAAGAACCAAATTAAGTTGTATGTATCTTCTGCTTCAAGAAGAGATAGGTAGCTCAAGTGTTACAGGAGAGAAGAGATGGGAGTGTCGGTGGATTTTTTTTTTTTCAGAAATAATTTAACAAAGTGGATATATTGATGAGTAAATTGGTGAAGTCTAAAAAAAATACACATATTATTTGTCAATTGGAGAGCAATATAGCAAACATATAAATAACAATATATAAGTTTCTCTATTTTAAATATGGTATGAAAATATTGTAGAAAAAATTGATAATATTTAAGATATATATAGTATTAAAATTTATCAAACAAATAATATATTCATGATCATATTAAATAAAAATTTAAATTTCAATATATGTGATATTTATTATAATTTTGAATGTCCGTTAAGTCATAATAGGTATTCAATGTTAGTATATTAAATAATATATTTAAATATATTATATTTCTCTTTATTTCAGCGCCCGCCCACGATCTACCTTGTAACTTGTGATTGATGATCTAACTTGGGTCTACTTGAGCTAGTTTCATAGGAGAAAAATTAAATATTTTTAAATGACCTACAAAATAAATAAATTGATCCACATGTTTTTCTCAAGAGACCACAGGAGCTGTTAACTCCTTTCTCTGAGATATATATAAATATTTTCCTTTATAATATTAATATTATAAGTAAAATATTTATTTTATTTTTACAACATGGCTAATTTCTTAATTTTATGTAATTTTTCAATTTAATCCCTTTACTTTTTTCATTCATTTTTTCCTTTTTGGAAGACTAACTTGAAAAATTAGACTTTAAACTTTAATAAAAAGGGAGAAAATTATTAACGGATTAAAATAAGAGGATTACATTTTGGAACAAAGCAAATTAAATAGTTAGTCATCTTTAAAATAATTTGCTCTAATATATTATATTTATCTAAATTTATTAGAATTATCTATTATATTGATCTCTAAAAGATTTCAATTGTATCAATTTAATCATAATTTTTTTAAATATATATTCTTTTGTCTTTGGTCTTAATTCAATTAAGACTAGATTAATGATAACAAACTTCTAGATCAAAATTAAATTGACGACATTAGGATTAAATTAAAAGTAATAAACTTTTAAAAGTTAAATTGATAAGAGCAATATACCCTAAGGACTAAGATGGTCATTTATTCAAAAATATTAATTTTGGCACTTAAGTATTATAATATATCATTATAAAAAAAGTGAGGTTTAAAGTAATACATACAATTTTTAATTGTTATAAATTACTAAATATTTAACCTTTTAAAATTATTTAACAAATCATTTATTTTATCAACAAAGTTTCTTAAAATTTCTATAATGAAAAAAGCACTCAAAATTAGAAGGACTAAACTTATATACAATTTTTTATATATTTAGTATCAAATTTTTTAATTAAAATATGATAAATGTATGATTTTTTACTAATAATATGACATATATATAGTTTAATTGAAAAATCAAACAGTTGTCTGTCAAAAATTATATATATATATATATTGTGATTTAAAAATTTGACAATAAATATATAAAAAATTATATATATATATATATATATTGAATTAGAAACCTTGTTTGGCCTAATTTTAAAGAAGAAGTCGCCTATTTAAAAAAATAAAATTTAATAAAAAGTAATCATAATAAATTTTAAAATTATTTTCCATTAAAATAATATTAGTTGTAAAATCAACTTTATATATATATTTTTTATAATTTGATAGTCAAAACATTTTTTTGGAAAATTTTGTCAAATGCAAAATTATTGATAAAAGTACTTATTAAATGATTTTATTAAACATAATTTATTTATTTCTCAACATAATTTTTATAAAATTTTATTTTAAAATAAGCAAAATATCACAATAATTCTAAACAAGCTATTATATTTAACTCACAAGACTCATAAGTCCAAAAGTGACACTCCAACACCGATATGAAAATAGACAGGAGCGGAGCTAGAAATTTTTTCTTATAAGATCAAATTTATAAGTTATAATCCTTAGTATGTTTTTATTAAAAAAGTTTTAATTATTTTATAATATATATATATATGAGAGATATCATATTGTATTAAAATGAAATAAATTAATAATGCGTTAAGGTGTGCACCATTACAATTTTTTTGTGTAATACCACGATATAAAACTTACATAAAATGAAGCATAAATTCTAAAATAAGATATATTTTATATGATTTATTTCATTGGTTACTTTTTATAAATTATAAACTAACTTCAAACTATTATAATAATAAGTAAGCCAATTTATCAAATTAATATGAAAGAAGAAACTGGAGAGTTTGAAACAATGCAAATGTGAAAGGTATGTTAAAAAATGTTTTAAAAAGAAGAAAAACTATCTTTCAAAATTAGAAAAAGTGAATGTCAAATTAAGTAAAAGAATAAGGAAATAAAAAATAAAAATAAAATTGAGAGAAAGTAGTAATCTTTACTCTTTTAGATTTTTGTCTATTAATATAAAATTGTAAATAGAAGCCTGTTTTACTTTTAATTTTTTAGATTTTGATAAGATATTATTTCAGAAATTTTTTATTTTCAATTTTATTATCAGAAAAGACTTATAAAATAATTTAAACAACTTATTATTGATAAAAATTAAGTAGCAATTAATAATATTTTATTATTTAAAATATGATATATTTATATATCTAAATTGTAAACTTTGTTTTTTCAAATTGACCATAAAAAATATATATATGAATAGGGGGCCATGGCCGCATAATTGATATTGACTTTTTTATTTTGAGCTCTATGGATTTGATTAATCAGATTTGCTTTTCTTTATCATCCATTTGGTTATATTTATGAAAGGTAAATTTTTATTAGTTATATACAATATTTATTATATTTTTATAATATTATTTAATAGTATCAATTTTTTTAATTATTTTTCATAATAAAAACAAAATAATTATTTTTATAATCAAAATTACTTTCTTCATTTCCCCTGCAATTTTTTTTTTTTAATCCTGTGCATCAAAAGAGTAATGTCAATTTGTTGATTGATAGACTTCATTATTGCGCTCAATAATGCACGCCATCCTTTATTGCGGGAAATGAGAATGCATTACACGTAGGTTGCAGAAGCTTGAGATTTTCAATTTCATCCCTTTTTTTTAATTTCGTTATTTTATTGTGTTTGAAGAATCGTTCTGGGCTTGCAAAAATTGGAAATATAACATAGATCACAACTTTATTTTTTTTTATAATGTAAGTATGAACTTAATTAATTCTATAGTGTATTTTTACAGTTTCAATTCACAGTAAGATTATAATAATTTTTATCAAATATCTAAATCATTTATATGTATAATTCATATCAATTTTATTACATTTTATGATATTATATGTTTTGGAGTTAAAATCACAATCTAGATAAAAAGAAATCATCGTGTGCATGTGCACCTGTGCGCACGCGTACGTGTGTATCTGAGAGAGACAGAATTTTATTTGTATTATTCTAAAAATATGTTAATAATGATACTCACATCAAATGACTTAGGACATGTTTGATATGATAAGGAAAAAAATAAAAATAAAATTATATAAAATATCTATTTTATTTTTTTAATTATTATTAAATTATTATTTAATATTATTTATCAATTATTATTTAAATATTAAAAATAAAAATGTTAAAGTCATTTTCTATATCCAAACAAACCGTTAATAAAAACATAAAAATTATTAGATCATAATATTTTGTTATATTAAATTGTTCTAAGTTGCTAAATTTAAAGCAATTTTTTATGTCAATTCGTCCCATATAACTTAATTGAATATAGTTGCTGAGTTTTTTAAATTTTGGTTGAATAAATTAGATCATTTTAGATCTATGAAATTCTTATACCTATTCTCTCCAACAACATTTTTATAATATTTAAAATAATTATTTGTTTAAATTAATATTTTGATACGTTAAGTTTATTTACTATTTCAATTTAGTCCAATATTGAATAAACTTTGGACTAAATTAATTCTTTTAACTTTTAATTTGACAATTCTATCTACCAAATTAATAAATATGTCTAACAGTACTAATATGATATGATAAGTGTTTATTAATCTAATAAAATACATATCATACAAATTAAAAAATTGAATGACTAATATAGCATAAAACAAAATTTAAAATACTGACACAATAATTTTATATAAATTTTCAAGAAAATTATGACACCTTTGAAAAATGGCTCCCATCTAATGAACTCAAACACAAACACGAGCCCTCCAATAGAAGAATGTAAAACTACTGTTGCATATAATCAAGCACCTATATCTGAGGGGGAGCCGTATACATTTGAGGGCATACATTTAAAATGTTGAATTCATTGGATTTATATTTATTATATATATATCATTTGACATTTTAATTTGAACCTAATAAATTCATACATATATTATGTATATCACTTTTACCAAAAAAAAAATTATTATTAGATTTCTAGCATATTAAACCTACACATGCATTTTTTTTATTGTTTGACATTTTAATTTAAATTCACTAAATTTATACATATATATTTTCCCTTTTTTTTAAGTTTACACCGTGCTTCTACTCTCTCCATACCGTCATCTACTCAATATTTTTTGTCGACTTCTTTATCATTTTGTTCTTTGCACCTTGCTCTATTTCTTTGAGTTTGAATTTTGCTCTGTAAATATAATATTTTTGAAAATACTATAAAACTTTCTTATATGCTGTTGGATAAAATGGTATATGTAGTGCTTTGTAATTATAGTTTTTTTGCAAATTAACAGTCATAATTTTTTATGTTTCATCAAGCAACTTTTTCCCTTAAAAATACTTTGAATTGTTCTTTGAATTATTATAATGTTGTTGAATAAAGATATATTTTTTAGTATATTCTTATCATGTTTTATATAAATATTGAGTACATACAGACTGATATTATCCTAGACATTTAATTAGTGAAATTGTTGATATTAATATAAAAAGTAATTTTTAATACGCTACTAATTTAAATTTGAACTTGTTTATAAATTTAAGGGAGAGTTAAGATATTGGGTGGGAATTAGATTGTATTTAGTTTAATCCAAAAAATTAACAAAAAAATTATCTAAACAATATACTTTAAAACATAATTTTTTGAAATCGAATATTAAAAAAAAAAATTCACCCCTCACTGACTTGGCAGGTTACTCCGCCACTGATATAATGTTTGGACGAATCTTATAGAGTCTAGTATATATCGTGTTTATCAACTTTTAAAAATTATGTGAATTAAATATATATATATATATATATAATTGAAGATGGTAAAATTATAATTCTGTGAACATTAATGAGAAAATTTTTTGGAGTGAGAATACAAACTTTGAGCACGGAATACGTCGAGAAAGTGTCAATGATATTTATGAATTTGGACCCATTCTTGTTGTATGACAATTAGAGGAGATCAATTAAGGTTGAAAAGAAGTTTTTTTTTTAAGATTTAGATCTTAAATAATAAATTTAAAGATAAAAATACAATAAAAAATGTAAAAATTATACTTAAAAATTTTAGTTGTCAAATATAGTTAAAATTTTTTAGTGTAATTTTTATTTATAATTATAATTTTTGACTATTTAATTATATTTTTTTCTTTAAATTATCATTTAAAACTTAAATAAACAAAAAAAAAAGACTTTGAATAACTTTAATACAACTAGAGAGATCCAATTTTGATAGTGGGAAAATGAGAGCACCGTGCTCATAAAATGACAACTTCGTCTATTGCGACTCCGTTTACGAGGACCCGCAAGGTTAGAACAACGTACGCCCAACGTTTCACAAAGAAATATCGAAATCGTTTCAAACGTTACATCAAGCCACTCAATATATGAGTTATCAATTATTTATTCTCTCATCGATATTCTATATAAAAAATATTATTTTATTTTCACCACAAAAATTCATTACTTATATTATTAATTATTTATGTTGTATCTTAATCTAAAAGTTAGTCAATAACTTGTTTGATGCATGAATATTAAATTATATTTTTAATTAATAATAATTATAAATACAAAATAATAAGAATAAAAAGTGAAATATCTAATATGCATATGCAAATTCAAAAAAAATTATTTAATGATTTCAATTAGGAATCATACTTTAGGAATCATAAATAATCTATATAATTGAGTACTTTTATGAATCGGTAAGACAATCCATTTACAAATTCTAAAAAGTCAATTTTTTAGAATAATTGATGAGAAATAGTTAATTCTTTTGGTTGCATCGTTTTAACTTTCTAAAAGATTTTGTTTATTACAGCTTGGTTGGTTAAATGATATAAAAGGAAAAAAATAGATGGAATAAGAAATTATTTGTATAAAAATTAATTAAAAAATAAATATTATTAAATAATAATTATAAAAAATGTAATAAAATTATATATAATTTACAAAAAAAAAAGTTTCTCTTATCCTCGCAATAATCCAAACAGACCGTTTTGGCTAGTACAAGGGACTCTAACCCTTCTAGAACGGTTCACAATCCTGCCTTAGCAGGCATTGACAATTTTGAGTAGTTTTGTCAATGTTTGGTGAGCCTACTTGAATAGACCATTGAGATAAATCTTTTATGATCCCCAAGTAAGAAAAGTTCTTGTATTATGACAGATGAAAGGTAATTAATTAAGCATTACTAATATTTGAAAATAAAAAGAATACCAAGGCTTCGATTAGGCTTAAGCGCTCCATAATTACATTTTGGTACCTCTCAAGCATTTTGAGCATGCTGTATGTGACATAAAAAATATACAGTTATTCATTAATATCAATTATGTATACAAAAATCCAAAAATTAGAAGAGAGTAACAGTTTTTGGATAAAGGAAATATTACATTATATTAATATAATCATGGGCTAATTACTTATTTTACTTGTCTCCATTGCGGGAAAGGGAGCCGTAAAAATCGAAGTAAGCCCAACAATGATCTCAAACTGTAATAGTAGAAATACTTATTTTGGTTTTACCACGCGTTTTCACTGAGTTCCAAAAAAACAACTTTTGCTTCTAAAAAAACCAATAGACATCTTGTTAAAATGAATAATTTTTAGAACGAATTATTATAGTTGTAGCCTAAAACATGCAATTTCATCAATTGTCTAACCTTATTACTGACATGGAAACTTAGTGCAGGGCACTCATTTCAAAGCTCATGATTCAATGATTATGTAGGTTCCCATTATTCACTTCTGTGCTCCATCCTAAACCAGAAACTTGGGAGCCTTTATACCCATAAGTAGATAAATTTTGCAATTAGAATGTGATAAAGTATTAAATGCATAGACCAACGATCTGCACACACTACTCTTGAAATGCGGTAAGAAGAAAAAGTATAACAGAACAAAAGTTTAAGTCAAGCTTATCCTAAATTCACTAGAACTAACGAAAAAAAAAATTATTTTCTAGTCATAGAACAAGGGCCACGCCGAACCATAGTATTTTCCAGCAGTTGCCAGTTATTATCTGATGACACAATTGAAATAGTACGTACAAGCTGTTCAACAATTCCATGTGTCTCTAAACCCAATAGACATGGTTGGAACAGAGCATCACCAACAGTATATCTTTCCTTTCCAATTTTTATCACCTTGAAAATACTTCATCTGGAAGATCACATTATAAAATATTTTGAATGCTTAATTAAATACCTGTAAGTCAAAACCTATATTCTAGATCCTTCTTCAATTACAATCCAGCTAGCTCCAACACCCTCTCAGGGACAGATTACTACAATGCCTCCTTTTTGAAAAATCAAAATTTCAGATAAAATGTTCAAATTTCTGACATAATGAGTACTTACGGTGCGTCTGGATCGAGAGAAAAGTGGGGAAAAGGGGAGGGAGGGGGAGGAAAACGAAATTTTCCCCCATTTGGTTCGGAGAGAAAACGGGGGAGAAGAGAAAAAATGGAGAGAAAAGTACGGTAAGTCCCATGTGTTTTTTTCCTCTCCGAAATGGAGAGATTGGAGAGGAAAACGGGCATCACGGCGTAAAATAATAAATAAATAAATATATATATATATATTTAAATTTTTTTAATATTTTAATTAGCTAATTAAAAAATTAATGTTATAATTAATTTTTATTATTAAATTAATTAATATATTTTACAAAATAATAATATTTTATAATATAAAAATTAATAAATGATATATAATTTTTAAAAAATTATAAAAAAAAATTTTGACTACATTGCAGTCGAATATACATACTGTAATGCAGTCGGACATATATGTCCGACTGCATGTTGGTCTTAGCCATGTTCGACTGCAATGCAGCACATATATATATATATATATTATAATATAATATTTATTATATTTTATATTTAAATTAATTAATATATATTAAAATAATATTAATATTTATAATTTTAAAATAATAATTTATAAATATTTTTTATAAAATAAATTTAATTAATTTAAAGAAAAAATATTTTTAAAATTTAAATATATGTTTTTTTATTAAAATTTTTGTTTTATTTAAAAATAATTTTTTAAAATTATTTAAATATTATTTAAATTAATTTTTATATCTTTTATTATTCTTATTTTTTAAAAAAATATATATGTAAAAATTTAAAATAATAATAAATTTATTATTACATTAAATTTATATATATATATATATTTATATATATTTATATGTTTTCTCTTCTTTCACTTCTCCCTCCATCCAAACGCATGGGTCATTTTCAGTTTTCTCTCCTCTTACCTCTTCTCCTCTCTTTTCTCTCCCTCTCCTTTTCTCTTCCCCCATCCAAATAGAGCATTAGAGACAGGTTCCTCAAAAAGAGCCAGTTCACATACTTGACCCAGTAAATAGTACTCAGCAAGATCAGAAGTTCAAAACAAATTTTAAATTTTAAATTTGGAAGGCATGAAAACCGAATATACTTCAATATTTGTCATTCTTAGTTCTGCTCAGAAGCTTGTTTAAATCAAGCACAGTGAACTAACCCATTTTCCCTTATCTTCTCACTGATTCTTCACCCACCTTAACATTTTCACTTCCATACTGCTCTTGGAACCACTATTAATTCCCACCTAGGTTAGGTTGCCAGATCCATAGTCATACCAATTTAATTAAAAAAAAAAATCAAGATCTACTAACCTAAAAATCAGTATGAAGTAAAAGAGGGATCATCATGACTCAAATAGGGAAACTAAAAGGCAAACCTGTCCATCAGGAAGGGTATGTTTCTCCAGAGGACAAGAATCTTGGGTCTTCTGATAACCTAATTCATCTTTAGCACAACATAAATATTGCTCTTTTATTTTCTCAACATCAAACATGCTGATACTTAATAGGGTTTTAGACTCAACAAATTTGCTTGCCATATCAAATGGCACGTTCAGTTACCTTGGTGATAATGGATAAGAACAACGTAGACATTAGTAATTTTTGTTCTAATTTGGTTTTGTTGCATAACTTATGTATAAGCCAGTAATACAAGTGAAATTGCAAATCACCCTCCTACCAAACCATACTTTGATAAATATTCTCAATTCTTATATAGTCAAAAAACTCCATAGAGACATTAGCAATGAAAAACTTGGGGGCAACCCATCCGTATCCCTAGTCTCCTCGCAGTTTTAAGAACTTTCATTCTGATTTGGTTTTGAGGAGGTGAATACCTGTTACAAATACAATATTACGTACACATACACAGGCTATATGATATAGTTCAACTCTTTGAAAACACTCAACTACAGTTTACTGTGATGAAGCCGAAAAAGCAATACCTGATGTTCATCAATGTTGGGAACTCAATCGTTTGTGGCTGGGTTGCTTTTGTAGTCTGTGAACTTCGCTTCACCTGCATCGACTCAATGTCATACCCTCTCATTCTCTATCTACCTCTATGAACCCACTTTCGGCCTGTTCCATAAAAATATACAAAACCAATAATTGCGAACAAAATCAACTTCCACAAACTGAAACATCGATGACCCAAAATTTAGAAACATCGGTCTGTTCCATAAAAATATAATTATTTTTCTTCTAATTGCAGGGCTGACCAAATTTTAGTGGGAACTACTTACTAATTATATATAAAAAAGTTTAAATAAAGATAATATATATACATCTCTTTCTTTCTCTATATATATTAGTTTAATTTTTTTTTACAAAATTATATTTAATATATTTAAAATAAATTAATTCTACTAATTTAATTACAGTTCAATTGATAAATTGTGAACAAGTCTTTTTTTAAATCTAATGACTGATTTAATTTTTTAAAAAATATTAGTGTTTACCGACTGATATTTTGAAAACAAATTGATTATTAAATGAATGAAATAACTAATTCACAATTCAATGGTATTAATTATAATATATATATTATAAAAATAAACTCTAAATCTAGTGTTTATTGATGGTTATAGTGACTAATTTTGTTGACCACTAGTTTGCAACGAAGTCTAAATAGAAAATCAACGAGTTCATTGATATTTAGATTGAATCAGTCGGTCCATTTTTTAAAACTATACTAACAATAATTTATCCATAAATACAACTAGATATTTATATTATCATATGGCATCTATTGCTCTCTAAATTTCTAAAAGCACAGCAGAATCTATTCTTGGAACTCAGAATCCTCCAACTTACTTTTCAAGATTGGAGAGGTACGGAGAATTCCTCCTGTCCAAAGCTCTTTGGATTCTTTTTAAGACGCACATTTAAAAAACATTTGCCTTAAAAAATAAATCTCAAATAGAAAATTCTGGACATGTGATAACATTATGGTTATGACCACTCCAAGCCGTTTTCACAGCCTCGAGGACGAAGGGGCGTCGCTGTTGATTAGGTCCATATTTTAGAGAGGGGATGTGGGGCTTCCTATATTTAAGGCCACCATGTGGTGTTTTTCAGTTCTCTTAATGTCTCGCTTGCTTTTTTTTTTTTTTTAAAATTTATGTAGAATGATGATTCATTTTTGATAAATTTCAACTGTTCAGATCATTTGATTTTTTTTTTTTACTTTTTGATGTAATATATTTATTTTATAAATAATTTAGACTGTTAGAATTTGTCTAAAATAATTTATTGTTTTTATTTTTTTTACAAATTGAAATAATTCACACTCAGATATTTTAGAAGTCACGCTTTTCATGCGTCAAATATCAAAATTTAATCTGTCACGCTTCCGAGTTTTTTTTTTTAAATATTTGTGTATAATTTCATAGTTACATTAAATGCGGAGCTACGAACCAAGCAGTTTAGGTGAAGGGAAAAAAGAAGGGGTGACTCGTGTATATACATACATATATATATATATACACATATAATTTTGTCATCTAAATTGAATAGTGTATAATATACCATGCTTAATGAGGATTGATTCCATTTCAAAATATGGCATCTCAGTGTCATCGTCTAAAACTTCGTATTCCCTTCCTTATCATTTATTTGGAAACTGATTCCATTTTTTATTCTCGTCAATAATTATTAAGCTATATCTCGTGAAAATTCTTATCTCATAAAAAAAATACTTTGTAATCTTTTATTTTGTTGGTCTCAAATGTTTGGAATAATCATTATTTCATTTAATGGTTTATTAGTAAAATAATAAAATTAAAGTAATATAGACGTAATTATAAAAAATACAGAAAAGTACATATATCAATTTATAGTATTTACAAAACAAAACACTACAAATTAAAAAAAGAACGTGAATCAAGTGTTGTCTAGGAGTATTTTGAACCACCCTTTATTTTTGGACTGTTAAATAGATTCAATTTTAGTGTGATGAAAATTTCATATTTAGAAATAATTATTTTGGACAAAACCTTTTTATCTAAATTAAATATATATTTAACAAATTTTTAAATATCACATCAAAACAACCGACTTTATTGATTGCACCATAAAACTTGGCCTGATTATCTCCTTCTTACTTTCAATGGGAAATATTGATTTTATAAATTTAGCATCGTACATTTATATTTGGCTAAAATGCATAAAACACTCATTAATTTAGAGGGTTGTACAATTTATTCATCTCAGCTTTAAAATTTAGCTATGCGCTAAAAATTACATACACACACACATATAAATCCCTCCAATTTTTAATTTTGTGCAATATAATTATTTTCTAATTTTTTTGGTCAAAAACTTTAACATTATTTATTCATAGAGGTTATAAAAGATTAAATCAATAAAAACAAAAAACAAAAAAAATTCGACCTGTGAAGTGGAAAAAAAAAACTTTTTTTATATATCTTTTCACATTTTTTATGACAAAAAAATTTTATTTGCCACTTGAAATTTGAATGTATTTTTAATTGACTTGCTTATATATATATATATATATAAGTAGTATTAAAATTTTGAATAAAAAAACTAAAAAAGTATTATATTATACAAACTAAAAATTTAAAAAAATCTATGGTCAATTTTTAAAATTGAGAGAAATAAATTTTACTATTTCCAATATTAAAAAATATTCTTTTAAAATTTTAGCCTTTATATTTTAACAATTAAATAATTTTTATCTAAACTAAAATTTAATTTAATTTAATTTCATACTTTTAATAAAAAAATAAATTAAATTAGGCACCAAAATACAAATAAGAATAGCTTAGATAACTACATGGAGTCTTCTCACAAACACATCTGTTCACAACTTTTTTTTTTTTTTTTTTTCTGGGGGTTAAAGCTGGTAGGTTCAGAATTAGAAATTCGAGTTCTGGACATATCCTTTCGTGTCCTACATGCACTGTTTAATAATAAAGGAATATGATGCCGCATCCGAATCTCAAAAGAAGATGGCCCACAATGGTGGCCCCACTGACCGAAGATGATTAATACACAAGGTAGCTTCAAATAAAAGGGGAGAAATTATTTATATAATAAAATGTTTTCTAACTCTCATTATTATTATTATTATTATTATTATAGTAAAAAATTTATATAACTTTTTTTATTAAAAAGATTATTCTCATTCAAACCAAAATCAATCTATTTATTTAATAAAATAAAAAGTTTGTTAATTAAAACTCAGCAGTTCCTCCAAGAAATTATAGGTTGTTAATGAAATCCGAAGCAGTTACACATGGATGTGTTATCAACTCTTCATCTCTGCTCACTTTTTTTTTTTTTTCTAATGGTTGTTAATGATATTTTATCCCTATATCTTATAATTAACACAAAATTTAATTAACAATTTGTATATTTAGATGTTATTTATTTACTTGATATCATAACTTAGATTAACCTTTACAGTCAATGTATTGTTCAATTTATCTTTAAATTTTAGAAAAATTATAATATTAAAAGGCAAGAATAATTATTTTAAAAATTAAAATGATAATATTATATGTTTTTAAATTATGGAGGCGATATCAAAACTTTTATAAAACTTTAAAGTATATTTATGTCAAATAAATAAATGCATAGATAATTTTAAAATGGATCATGGATAATTACCAAAATTAAAAATTACAACAAAATTGTGTCAATACAAAAGAAAAAAAAAATCTTCAACCAATTGCATAAACAACTTATTTGCCCTTTTGATTTTGGTTAATTCCCAACTTGTGATGGTCATATTGAACGCTAAGTTTCGTAGAGTATAAATCCTTTCAATTTAGAAGAGAAAAGAAAAAGTGATTGAAGAAAAGAAAGAGTAGGCTTTATATATGTATTTGTGTGCTTTTATATCAGTCTTTTTTCTTCCAAATATGGTATAATACTAGAAAGGATCCTTCTAGAATGCCTGAATGCGTTGGCGATTACAAGTCTAAAGAAATTCTCTCCAATACTGCATAATATATAATAAGAACAAGAAAAACATAAAACCCTCAAGTTAACATAAACAAGCAAAGAAACGTCAAGAATTTTGGTAATCTTCGATCCGGGAGTAGTTTACATTTTCAACCGTGAAAACTTGTTTATAAAATATTTAAATTTAATATTAAAAAACCATTAATATTCTATTGTTAAAGAACTTATATAACTCATAAATTTTATTTTTCTTTATATTTAATATGTCTAAACATCTTTTGAATGGTTTTTAAAACTCAAACTTTATTCTCCAAATTACAAATATGGATCTTTAGGAGAGTAAAATTCTAAAAGTTAAATTACCGAGTTCAAAAATCATATAAATTTAAGATTCATCATCCAAACCATAAATTTTTTAGAAAATTAATATAAACTCCACGGTAAAATACCTTTCTAGCCCTAAGCAAGAGGGTGATGAAGAGCTTTAATATTATTGATATGAAACTTTTGGAGAATTATTCACAAAAACTAATTCACAATGTTAAAAACCCAAAATTCATCTCAGCATCATGTTAAAGTTCATTCTTTCAAAGAAAAGTCTCATATTTTGCAATTTAGTCATAACATCATATCATTAAAAAGAAAAAAAAGTAGATCCAACCACAATCACAATACCCATTCATTCTTAATCCTAACTGACAAGAGTCACTGTTCAATTAGCATTTCCAACTATACTATCTTTCAACCATGAAGAACCACATACACACACACACACACACAAAATGATGAACAACCATATACACAAGATGATGTAATTAACAAAAGAAAATAGTAATGTGAATTTAGGAAGATAAAAACAAAGAGAATCAGATAACTACCAAATCCAGGATTGAAATTTGTTTGGATGAAAAGCAAGTATTTCTTGCATGCAAATCAAATCCAAACATTAGAATCAAATACAAGTAAATGCGTGCATGGATGGCCATGGCATAGGCAAAGCCACAAACGCAGATTTGGCGATTCTCATACAAAATCCTACAGAGAGAAAGAGGAGGGGGGGATCATAGGAAGGAAGTAGAGAAAAGGATTTCTTTTCTGTTCTCGGCTTTTCTCCAACGGAAGAAGAAAAGCCAAGTGAGCCAATGGAATCCTCCCACGTGTTATCGTGGGCTCACCCGTTGGATCACAAATGTAAGAAGCGACCCAGCTGGGTGGGGTTAACTATGCCAGGTAGGTGGGTCCCATTGCCTCGCAACAAGTCTGCTACTTCTGCGTACCTTTCGTACTTCTCCGGCTCCGCTATCTTGCTCGGTGGCTCGGCTTCCCGTGGCTGGCTCAACTTACCTTTTTTCTTATCGGGCTCAGTGGGGCCCTCTGCTGCTCGGGATTGGTCCAAAGGTTGGCCGAAGAGCGTCCCTCTGGTGAGGAACTCATGGGCCAAGAAGCCTGCCAATAGCTGATTGGATGAAGACGGCTCAAAGCCTTTACCGCTGCTGCTGGGCAGCTCCAAGCCAGTTTTCAGCTTATCCGGGTTGAGCAATTTGGGTGTAATTGTGGTTGGAGTGTTGGAGGGGTTGGGCTTGGGCCTCTCAAAGCCTTCCTCTATCTCTTTACGCTTCTTAGGGGATGTGCTAGGCGTTAGTACACGCCGAGGAGGTAAACGCATCGTTTTGGTATTCATGGCTATCTTGCCGCATGCCACATCAGCACCCAACACCGGAGAAAATTTTTATAAAAGAAAAGTGGTCCAAATTTTTAAATTAAAAAAGAAAAAAAAAACCCAAAAGGCAGAACTAACCTGAAAGTTTAGATGAAATCAGAGGACAAAATCGTAAATTAATAATAGAGATGGGAAAACATGAAGGAAAGTGTGTGATTAGAAGGGGGACGGATCAGACGGGGCAGGGTCAGAATCTGGGTTTGAGGGAGTGAAGCAACCACTTAAATTTCTGGCAATTTAAAGAGAGAGAGAGAGAGAGAGAGAGAGAGAGAGAGAGAGAGAGGAGTAGAGACGATGAAAGAGAGAGAAAAAGAGAGAGTCGCAAAACTGCCCGGGTAGAGAAGAAGATTGAACAAGGTCTCTGGGGCCTTAATATTTATAGTGGTAGTACAAAGTAATTGCCCTTGCAAATCACGAATATTACAACCATACCAAGGACGTTTAAAATGACTGTCTCCTCCTCTCTTTTCTTATAAAAAGAATTTACATATATTGGTGATACACTTTTTGAAAATAAAAAAAAAAAGATAAATTTGAGAAATTATGATAACATAAATTTTTATACATATATTGAGGCAATTTAATTATAGTCACTTGAAATTAATCTAAGTAATTGTGTGAGTAAGAATTTAAATAAATAATTATAAATTTATTTTTTTATACATAGAAAATTAATTGTTATATTTATTTATAACATTTTATAATAAAAATATTAAATATAATTTTTAGTGTCATCTATACAACAAACTAATCATAGATCAAAAGCTAATAAACAAAATCAAACATCCAAATCCTCTTATTTTTATATGGATAGGTGGATTTTAAAACTCAAATGCAATTTTTTCAAAGGGAGCCTTTGTAATAAAATAAGAGGATTTTTTCTTTTTATGTGGATAAGTAAGCTGATAATGGTTTGTTAGGCCTGAATAAATTAAATTTGAGTTTAAAATTTAATGTTATAATTAAAGTCAGACCAAACTTATGTCATGGTAAATATCAAAACGGGCCTAAACCCAATTTTGGAAACAATATTTATTTTTAAAAAATTATTATATATACGTATATCAATTTAGTTTTTATTGTGCAAATTATATAATCTAATAATGTTTAATGAGTTTTGGTGTTTAAAAGTATAGATTTTTAATCAAATTTTTTTTTTTAATGTTGATGTAAATTTCAAATTTTCATAATGATTTTAAAATAAAAAATTCAATATTTTGCCAAGTGTCAAGTTTTTTTTTGGGCCAAAATGACAAATTTAGGCTTAAATAAGTAAATTCGAGTTAAATTAAATTTGTTTTTATTAAAAACCCTGATCCTAATATAAAGCAGATCTAACCTATGACCAAATTTAATTTCAAGCATATTATTAGGTCAAAAAATGATTTATTTATTTATTACCATCAAAACAGCTTTTCACTTTGCCAAAAGTGACAATAGCTTACTGATACTAATTTGCAATCGCTTTAAAATTGAAAATTAAACTCTCGATTAGATTCACTTATAATATTAACATACAATGAGTTTGAAATTTGAAGCAAAGAAGCCTAATTATAAAAATTAAAGTAAAATATACTGAAAAAAAGGATTAAAAATAAAAGAAGAGAAAAGACGAATCACAAATTGTTGAGCCTTGTCAGATCGCATTCAAGATCATGATCTTAGGGAATAAGAGGCTTACATGGGCCGAAGAGCTATGTATCCTTGTTTGTGTAAAATAAAGACATTACAGTGAATCAGTTAGGTGTCCCTATCATCACGGTGAGAGTTATCCTTGGTTGAAAAAGAAAGAGCTTCCAATCACAAGTGACAAACCATATCAACTATACAATAATATTATCATTAATAAATTAAAAAACTTTCAGATCATTAAGTGAAAAAAGAATTATATATATATATATATATATTTTGTTAAAAAAATATGTGAGTTAAGTTAATGTTAAACAAGCATATAACTATATCAAATACACAACCTGTATTTAATATGTTTATGTATATATTTCGGATTAATTTGATCTATTTATTCTTACTAAATTGAAACTAGTAGAAAATTTCTGTCAGATTAAATTATCAACATGATTTTTTTTATTTTATCGTGTTCTTTGATAAAATTAAACATAGGTTAATTAAAATAAATGCCATTTCTTTCATTAACTAACTTAATCCCTTTAAATAATTCATTATTAATTTTAATTATAGTTTTTCGTTTCCTCATTAAAGAGCATTGATTCAAGGTTTTATAATTAATGTAAATTCGGATGCATTCAAAATTTTAAACACATGATAAAAAATTTATTTCCAATTACTGAAAGTGACTTCGTAAAATTATTTAGTAGAAGTTTATAGCACAACTTTTTTATTTATTTGTTTTATTAAAATTTATTGTGCATAATTTGGATTGCCCATTTCCATCCTATATTAGCTAGGGATGATAAGGAATGTAGTATAGGTAAGTTGTTATATGGCCAAACTTATATTTACTGGGTCAACAAAAAAATTTATCTCCTTGAATCTTTGACTTTATACTATAATTTAAAACTCATATAATATTATTTGGATGATATTTTTCTTCTTCTTAATTATAAGTTATATTGATTATTATATATAAATACATGTCTTTCTATATATATACACATAATACTAATTTGAGAGAGGATAGATATCATACTCTTTATATTTGAATTTAAACTTTTAAAATACTTGAGGTAGTGTTTGGTTGGAGGGTTTTGGAAGGGAGGGAAGGGGAGGGGAACTCTCCCCCTTATTTGGTATGAAAAAATTGGAGGGGAGGGGAAAAGTTGCGGTTTTTGAAAGAGAGAAATTTTTTTTGATTTTATTTGATCAAATTGTCCTTATTTTGCTTTTACTTCAAATATAATATAGATTTTATTTTTTTAATAGAATTTAAGATAATTTCTTATAAAAATAAAAAATATTTTTGAATAAAAAATAGAAAAAAAACTTTTTTTTATAAAAATATCTTAAGAACAAAAAAAATAATTCTAATATTATAAGGGTATAATTGTCTATTAATCTCTCCCCTTCCCTCCCCTCCTCAACCAAACAACATATCATTAAAATTCCTCTCCTCCTCTCCCTTCCAAATCAATCAAACAACATATCATTAAAATACCTCCCCTCCTCCCCATTAAAATCTCTCCCCTCTATTGAACCAAACACTCCCTAATATCCATTATGAGAAAATATTTTACCCATGCTTTATAGCCCACCTACATGGCTACTTTAATGAAGCTAGAATTTGAAATTCTTTATTACTTTTTGTTTACGTTTCAAAGTCACCTATTTCAACTTTCAATAACAAACGTACGTTTTTATTAAATTATCAGTGTCATGACTCACGACAAATAAGTTTTTTTCTTGTATTTTTTACATATTAATTAAAAAGCAAGATATATATATATATATAGGTATTACGATTAAAGATTTTTTTTTAAATTTTAGTTGAATAAGTTCTCTCACATTGATCTTGTATATTTATTTAATTATATTTTAAATATATTTTCTAAATAAATTAAAATTGGATTAATAATATAATACATATAATTTCTTTTTATCAATCAATTCTTTCGATATATAAAGTATATCAGCAACAGTTCTTGAGCAAAGGAATCACATTTTGGGGCTGAACTATTACGAATGATTTAGGTTGTATTAGGTAGGGTAAATTTTTTTAAAAAAATACA
This sequence comes from Erythrophleum ivorense, assembly GCA_026724425.1. NCBI lineage: Eukaryota > Viridiplantae > Streptophyta > Magnoliopsida > Fabales > Fabaceae > Erythrophleum > Erythrophleum ivorense. Next base: position 165,341 of record JAIUCV010000666.1, on the reverse strand, counting down.
AAATAAAATAACAAATAGCAATGAATTGAAATTATTTGACTTAAAATTATATTTAGTATGACATAATTAGATTTAATAAAATAAAAACAGTACAAAAAATTTAAATGAAATGTGAATAAATAATCAAAATATTACTCGAACCAGAAAATATTACAAAACTAATTTTGTTTATTAATATAAAATAAAAAAATTACATTTAGAATTCTTAAATTAAAAATATTTATATTGAATGATTTTAAAATTTAAAATTATTCTGAATTACTAAAACAAATTTAAATAGTATACAAAAATTACAGTCTATAATTTTAAGTTAAAATTTGTTGTCATTTACTCCTTCAAAAAATAATTTTAAAATTTAAGATTTTTTAATATAAATATTTTTAATTAAAAATTCCCAATTATAATTTCTCCAAATAAAAAAACACTATCATTAAAAAATGTTTTTACTATTTTTTCTATCCTCGATAATAATTTTTTTTTTCAAATATTGTGATGAAATGCACAGTATGGAATATAATAGAGGACAAAATCTAGGAGTGAAGCTTCTTCAAATCCACTAAATATTATATTTTAATTGTGTTTGATTTCCCTGTTCCTTCTTCAAACGTACCAAATGAGGCAATTGACTTTCCACCTGCCCAATGCCCTTGTGCTTCTTCTTGTTGCATTTTGATAAGATGCACCCCTGCACTGCATTGAATTGGATGAGCTTCCTTCTTTTGTTGTTGTTCAATTACATTCTCTTTCTGTGCACCCATTTCTATCGCATCTTATCTCTCTACCCTCAATTGCCAATAAAGAGAGAACTTTCCCTCCACCCTTTTCCTAACGTTTGTGTTGTTTATGCCTATTTTTCTTAATCGTACATTGGACGGTAAGCACCAGTAAAGTAAAAAGTGAGGAAAGGAGAGTTTGACTTACTTAAATAAATATTAGAAAAATTTATATATACTTTTTTTATATTTTTATTATCAAATTTTTTAATGAAAATGCAATAAATATATTATTTTTTAATAATAACATTACATGTGTATGATTTACATAAATAAATAAATATAGTTTTTTAATTAAACTTTATATTTATTATGTATTAATTAAGAAATTATATATTTATTATATTTTAATTAATAAATTTGATAACAAAAGTATAAAAAATCATGTCTAAATCTAATTCAACGGACATTTGCATCGAATGTACAGCAAATTCAAATGATGCGGAGGATAAGCAAAAACATATTAGGAAGGGCTTGAATCAAGAAATATCTTTTATCTGAATAAAGGCTTCATTTAGTTAGATAATGTAAAAGAAAATAGAATTAAAAATAAATAAATGAAAAAAAAATTATTTTTGTATTTTTATTTTTAAAAATAAAAAATACTATTGATTAATAATTATAAGAATATAATAAATATTACTAAAAATAAAAAAAAAATGCATTGCCTTTGTGACAAACGAAAGAAAGGGAAAGAGTAAAGACCAGGAAAAATAATATATAATCATTAACGAAGAGCTATGAGAGCATTCTTAATAAAGATGTTCGTGTCATAGGCGGTTTGGCTAGCAAGAGGTAGGACAAGTATCAGTGGTTTGAATACTTGGTCATATTTCTTTCTCCGCTGCTTGCCATGGAGTTTATAAAGGGATCCTTAATTGCTTAGTATCATGAAAATGAACTTATTTTAATTCAGTAATGCTTTATTGGGTACGAAGGATTCAAAAGGAAAGAAAAGAAAACGCTAAAATAGAAAGGAAAGGAAAAAGAACAAATTGTATGATAAAAAGAAAAAAAAGGATATATTTCTTTCTTTAATTGATTTCATAAAAAAATAAAAGAAAATAAATGTAGGTAAGATATCAAATTATTTTATAATTTTTTATGTGATTAAATATATTGACCTTAATTTCTTTTATTCACGCCATTTTTATTTTTTATTTTTCATACATACTGACCCCATTTTTTATTTATGTTAATTTTATTTTTTCCCATATCTTTCTACTCCTCCCTCCTCTTCCTTTCAAAAGGAAATAATGTAAAAAATATGTGGGTCTCACAAATATTTTTCTTTCCCATTCCTTTTCTTTTATTTTCTAAAAATATAAACCGAATAAAGGAAAGTTCAAATTTCAATTTCCTTTGCCTCACTTCCTCCCTATCAAACAAAGCAATCTTTTATCCTAGAAGGAGAAGGAAAAAGGGGGAGGGGCGCGGGAATCCCATTGGAATTCTTATTCAATTTAAATTAATTTTATAATATATAGAATTATAATTGTGCATGATTATTTAATCACTAAATTGAATTAATTATTCAAGATCGATCAAACTCAACCTTTTGTTTTTTTTTGGGGGGGGGGTTCAAATTTCAAACGCAACTCAAATGCACGCATTTTACATCCCTTTGTGAAATTGTACATGACTCAATTTAATAATTCAGAACACAAAATAACTCAATATAATTTAAATGCAAAATGTACAATTTGAGAAAAGTAAATACTATTTAACACAAATACATAATAATTGATTATAAATGTTTTAAATAAAATTTTATTACACATCTATTTTATTTAATCAAAATTTTTAGTCAAATTATATTTTTTAAACAGTAGTTTAACTAAAAAAATTAACACACAATTCTTTATATCAATAATAATGTTATACGCTGCATTTTTTTTTTCGAATAATAATAATATGCCGCTTAATTTTTAAGCCAAACATATCAGTGGATCAAAATAGAAAAAACGCGAGGCCGAAAGGACAACCCGAAACAAAAGAGGGCAGTAAAATTCTTAGGGTCCGATCTCAATCTGACCCGATTGCCTTTGCCTCAGCCTCCGGCGGTAGGGCATGCTGTTGGGATTCTGAAAGAGTTGTGATTTCTGCGCACATCGGCGTTCAACCGTCTGAGGGTCGGATCTTGAAATATACAGAAGGATGGTGAGCGGATTGCTCAACAGGCTTGTATCTCGGTCGCTCTCCGTTGCCGGAAAATGGCAACAACAACAGCTCCGTCGCCTCAACATCCATGAGTACCAGGTACTACTCAGTTTTCATCCTTCGTACTCACTTGCAATTTGAGAGAGAGAGAGAGAGAGAGAGAGATGGAGTTAAAGTGGTTTTTGTTCTACTGTCTTTGTGCTCTAATTTCGTTACCGTTTTCTTTTGTGATCGATGGTTAGAAATCTTACTCAAGTGGTGGTTGCCTTTGGGTCAATGAGCTAGTTGTTTGTCTTCCCGCTCTGATCATGGGGCAATTTACTTGTTTCGTTATGATTCCCGTATCCTTTATTCGCACATTTCCTTGGGAGTCAAGTGACTGATAATTGTGATGTTCGAAAGAAGCCCACTGTTGTGTGTTAATGGACATATCCGTGCATGCTAATTTTTGCATCTTATTAATATAACTCTAATTAATTTTTGGTCAAATGTGACTAATGATCCCTGTTTTTTTTTTGTCCCCTCTTAAAATCAGGGAGCTGAATTGATGGGCAAATATGGAGTCAATGTTCCAAGAGGTGTAGCTGTTTCCTCCGCTGAAGAAGTCAAAAAGGCAATCAAGGACGTATTTCCTAACGAAAATGAGGTAATTTATACCACTGATGCTGACAAAAGTTACTGAACCAGAGAAAAAAGATTTATTTCCAATTATTGAAGTTCTTTCCTTATTGCAATTATAAGAAATTTAAACTTGCAAACGCCCCCTCCAAAACAGAATGTAATAACATGATTTATTACTGAACTTCTTGAATGATGAAAAGCAGTGTAAGTTGAATTATGATGCAGTTGGTGGTTAAAAGTCAAATTTTGGCCGGTGGACGAGGTTTGGGAACATTTAGAAGTGGTCTCAAGGGAGGAGTTCACATTGTTAAGACTGACCAAGTTGAAGACATTGCTGGTAATACATGTGACTGCCATTATACGTCAATTTGAAGATTTTCTTGTTCTCAATTTAAATGCTAATGGCCTTCATTATATCAGGTGATAGAAGAGTTAGGTGGGATGGGTTTAAGTGAGTTCCAATATTTGCTTAAAATTATGGTTCTTTACTTTAGGTTTGTCTGTGAGTTATGACTGAATTTCTTGTATGCTTGTCTATGTTGCTGATTTATGATGTAGTAATGTTTGGCCAGATTTTTTCATAAGATATAGAATTCTAACTTCATGATATGGTAGTACCTTGATTGGATTCATGGTTTGATAATACTAGATGATCTAAATTTCTGAGGTCATTTTGTTTATTGCTATTATTGTTATGATTTGTTGTTGTTGTTATCATCATTTCAGGGAAGATGCTTGGACAGATACTAGTTACCAAACAAACTGGTCCACAAGGAAAAATTGTTAACAAGGTGTGGCACTGTTTAATCATTCTGTCTAAAATATAGCAGCTCTTTTAGCTTGCTTGTAAGTTCCAGCAATATTCATCTCTTGAGATTGAAAATTGTTGAAGCAGTGCAATGACTTTAGTTTTCAAAAACAATTTATACCTGTATGGTGCTTTTTTAAATTTGGCCGTTCTTCGAACTCAAAATCATAACAATTCTTGCTCCATATGTGTATATGTGTATAAACTTACATGATCAAGAAGATAAAATGTTTCCTCCAATTGATATTTCAAAGTTTTTTTTTTGGGGGGGTTAAAAGGTGTTTGAAAGAATATTACCAAATGTACTATGCTAACTGGAATTTATGAAAAAAAAACTCACTCATGTAACCTACTTGTGTATCCTTGTCAATCTTTATGATTCAAAAAATAATTGTAGTTTTCATCCTTTCCTTTTAAAGTATTAATTAGTTTCATTTATTCCATATATTATATGATATATGCATATAAGAAAAGGGATATGTTGCCACAAGCAGATTTTATTGTTTGACATCCAATTTTCTGATTAATACAGGTTTACTTGTGTGAAAAGCTGTCACTTGTGAATGAAATGTACTTCGCTATAACTCTGGATCGTAAAACCGCTGGTCCTGTAAGTTTCAAATTTCAGTGTGTTACCATGGAATTTGCCGTATATACTAAGTATAACTTTTATACCATCTCTGATGTATGACTCCCGCTCCTCTAATTTTTGTTTCGTTAAACTCAATCAGTCAGGAGTGATATTGCTTATTACTTTTTTCTTTCGGGGTATTCTAGCTTATAATTGCTTGTAGAAAAGGAGGAACTAGCATTGAAGACCTGGCAGAGAAATTCCCAGACATGATTATAAAGGTTTGTTATCCCTGGCATGTCTCATGGTAATATTTCCTTCAAAGCAGTACCTTTACTTTGCAAGATACACCTGATGTACACATTCTTTTAGTAGGTACCTGTTGATGTTTTTGAAGGGATTACTGATGAAGGTGCTGCAAAAGTTGTCGATGGTTTGGCCCCCAAAGGAGCAGATAAAAACAAATCAATTGAACAAGTGAAGAATTTATATAAACTTTTTTGTGAATGTGACTGCACTCTTTTGGAAGTAAGCATATACGATTCTTATTCATGATTTGCTTGGTCATGTGACTCATGTCTACTTTCCACATTTTAATTCTTCAAAGATTGTATAAGTGGATTTTCTTGAACAGATCAATCCCATAGCTGAGACTGCTGATAACCAATTAGTGGCTGCTGATGCTAAGTTGAACTTCGATGATAATGCTGCATATCGTCAGAAAGAAATATTTGCTCTTCGTGATACATCCCAAGAGGATCCTCGGGAGGTTTACTCACATTTCCTTTGGTGTCTGATACTTTTTAATTTTGATATGTTTGCATATGATTATGCTTGATTCCTGTGCTTATGATAAAACTAAAGAAGTTGCAATATGGCAATGGCAAATTTCATATAATCTATTTCTGCCTTGTTATCAAGACCATATATTCTATGGCCTTTCTTTCCTTTCGCTGGGTATATCTGACAATCCGTGCCTTCTATCTGGGACAGGTGGATGCTGCAAAGGCAGATTTAAATTATATTGGGTTAGATGGAGAAATTGGTTGCATGGTTAATGGAGCTGGGTTAGCGATGGCCACAATGGATATAATCAAATTGCGTGGGGGCACTCCTGCTAATTTTCTGGATGTAGGTGGGAATGCCTCCGAAAACCAGGTGATGGTCCAAAAGTTAGGATTGTTTTCACTGCTTCCATTTTGGCATTAGTCTTCGCTGCAGTTTTAAAAGCAAGCTAATTGCTTCTTTTAACATATCAAATATGCATACCAGATCAATTTGCAATCTGCTGGATTTTTTTTTTCTTTAAAAAAGATGGTATTTGATTGTTGCCGAATATTAGCCACTTTATGATGTTCTTTTTAGTTGTTCCTAATTATTGCATTTATATTAAACAGGTGATTGAAGCATTTAAAATATTGACTGCTGATGACAAGGTGAAAGCAATTTTGGTGAACATATTTGGTGGTATAATGAAGTGTGATGTTATAGCAAGTGGAATTGTGAATGCTGCAAAACAGGTTAATAAAGTCACTCCTTTCAGCACTCGGTTTTTTCCTTTGGCCCATTATATGCTTGAGGTCGGAGAGGGATTTTTCTCTGTGCTAAGGAACTTTTTCTTTTATCGTTTTGGCACTTTTAGATAATAGTGTTATCTCATTATCTGAAACTTTATGATATCAAATGACTTGAAATGAAGTCAAGATAATCTAACTCTTGTTTATATTTGAGTTCTCATCAGATTTGAAAAAACAAGGTTTTTGGCCTATGATGTGGAATTAATTCTTTGATAGTTGCATTCTTTTTAAAAGATGTGGCAAAAAAAAGAAGCCGGAGATATGTGGAAGTAATATTATTTCTCTCATTCTCTATTACTTTTATTTTAATGCTCATAATCTTGGTATTGAGATTTGATTTCTAATTCTTTGCCCCTTCAATTTTATATTGATCTTCTAATAGCGTTAACTTCTCTTTGCTGATGTCTTCAAGGTTGCACTAAAAGTACCAGTAATAGTTCGTCTTGAAGGCACCAATGTTGACCAGGGAAAAAGAATTTTGAAGGTAAATGCTTGAATTATAAAGATATATAGAAATTACCTGATTAACAAAGTGAGAATGTTTTCCAATGGTAACTTACGTTGATGATCATTAATTGGTCCAACAGGAAAGTGGTATGACGCTGATAACAGCGGAGGATTTGGATGATGCTGCTCAGAAAGCAGTAAAAGCAGCTTACAGTTAAAGGAATCCTTTTGTTCATTTTTCATAAACTCTAGTTTCAGCGCTATTGGGCTGAGAATACATATTGAAGAGAGGTGAATTGAAGTAAAAATGAAATTTTTGTTTTTGTTTTTGTTTTTTTTGGGAGGTTGTGGTGGTTATCCCAGCTTTTCCAATAAGTTGGTGTTTCTCATACGTATTAGTTTATTTGAGTTGATGCACACAGTTGCAATGTGGCATATTCCTTTTCATCCGTGTCAGTACTGATCTTTCTTGTTATTCGAGGTTCAGATTTCTTGAGTTCTTGTACAGCCAATTTTTATGGAGATACTTGTCTTTCTGTTTGATGTTATTAGGGGAAACCTATATTTTAACTGCACTGAGGAAATCGGATGTTTCCTAGGCGCAATTAGATTATGTTCGTCGCCTAAGATTATGTTCGTCTCCTAAACTGTAGGTTCTTTTCTTCCTTCTGTATTGATCTCAATCACAAGTACATCATAGGAGCCCATACAGAAATGATAAAAAAAATTCTAAGGTAGACCTTTTTTCACCAAGTCGATGGCAAATATATAGGAAGATTTGTCAAAGGTGAGTTAGAATCTACCAAGAGTCTCTTCATCTGAAAGACAGTTGGTGGCACTCACGAGTTTTCAGATGGGCTTTTTTGGGATAGCAACACCATACAAAAGCGCGTTGCTGTATCCATTTCTGATCACTATTGACAGCGGTAGAACCATATTAAAATGCTGAGGGTTAAAAAGAAAGGAACGAGGTAAAGCTTTTTCTTATTTATTAATATATTTGATTACATTTGGATAATTGAAATAAAAGAGAAATCTAATCAATTAATCTTGGTCTGTTTCTCCTTTTTCAACGATTCTGCAATCTTATTGGCAATACAGTACGCTGTGGATTGGATGGTTATCATCGGATTGACCCCAATAGCGCTGGGTAAAACGCTTCCATCACAGACGTACAAGCCTTCTGCCTCCCAACTCTCTGCATTCTCATCAACTGCACCTTCTTCTTCAGTAGCACCCATTCTGCAGCTTCCCATTTGATGCGCAGTAGCATAGAAGGTCCAAAATTCATCCCTCGATCTTGGACCGCCAACCACTATGACCGTGTCTAAAAACTCCTCCAAATCTTCTTCCTTGACCCCTTTACACTTCATTCTCTGGCCATCACTCCTGTACGTGCCCACTTCTACAGCTCCTGCTCCAATCAAAATCCTTAATGCCAGCCTCACTCCGTCTCGAAGGCTTTCTTTATCCGAGTGGTCTAGTCTGTACTTGATTCTGCCTTCTTTCAGCACCTCTCCTGATCCCTTGTCTCTCACTAGTGCAAACACGTTAGCAGTTCTTCCATACTTCAACATCCTGTCTTTCATGTCTTGCCCTGAAACCCATGGAAGGAATGCAGAAAATGTTGCAGGCCCAAATGCAGGGGTTTCAATGATGAATCTTGGAGTAGAATTCTCAGAAACCACCTTATGGATTGTGGTAATGATTCCTCCTTCATAGTTATTACCACTAAAGTTTGTCATATCTTCTGGGAAGTATCCCCAAGCAAATAGAACAGGGTGGAGGTGAAGGTTCCTTCCAATGTTTGGATTTTGCAGCCCACTAGAAATCATCAGAGGAGGTGTCAAGAGAGATCCACATGCTGAAACAGTTACCTTTGATTCGATTTGGAGTTTCTTTGATACTTTACTCCCCAAAGTTGCAGCAATCACTCCCAGGCATTTCTTTGTCTTTATTCCCCACTTCCCATCTTCCAATATGAACTTCTCAGCTTTACATCCAGTTAGGATCACTGCACCATTTTGCACAGCATCAACCAACCAAGTGGAGTCGGTACCCTTTTTATCTCCTGTTCTACAACCATAACAGCACGAACCGCAATAGTGATTTGCTGAGGAATTTCTTGCGACTGACTCGATTTTCAAACCAATGTTCTCACCCCCTTTTCTTAGAATTTGATTCTGAAAGCTTTCTTTTGCACATTTTTCTGTTACACCGATCCTTCTGCAGACTGATTCCACGGCAGATTGGTATGTGGAGCTTCCAAAAAGTGGAATTTTATAGTTTTCAGACCATTCCCTGAGAACAGAATCAGGTGTTTTGATGGATGCAGACCAGTTTATAGCAGAGCCTCCCCCTACAGTTGAGCCAGCCATGATCATCATTTTCCCATCAAGGGTTGACATGATTCCGCCTGATTCATATAGCGCGTTCATGGAAGGGCCTTCCAGGGAAGAGTAATCTTCAGGCACAAAGTAATTTCCTTTCTCTAGGACGATCACTTTCTGACCAGAGTTTGCAAGAACTGCAGCTGCAACTCCTCCACCACAACCAGAACCAACAATGACAACATCACATTTGATCTTGTATGTGTTGTGCTCTGCATTTTCACTGACTTCAAGGCCTTTTTCAGTGAGGGATTGCAAGATAGTAGTATCGTTTTCGTGCATAGTCTCGACTATTCCCTTCTGAAGAGGCCTCTCCTTTCGTGTCAGCTTTTCCCTTGTGTCCACTTTGTATCCAATTGCTTCCCATGCAGGGTTATGCCCATTTTCATCAGTCTGCAGCAATTGGAGAAAGACAAAAGCTTATTGCAAAAACAACAAAAGGGAACCCCAAAATAAAACGCCAACCTCCTTAGATTGAGCACCTAATGAGAGATGAGAAATTCTTAGATACAGAAACTCTTCAAAATGAGCGTATGCTTCTCCACTTAAAACACTTATTGCCTGATTATATGTCTAAAAAATTTCTCGTAAAAAACTGTATTTTATAACCAACATAAGTCACGTGAATCTTCTTCCTACATCATTATTGACAATTTTTCACGAAAGGTATATGGAGCAATGTTGATAAACAAAGATACGGAAGGTTACGTTGAAGGTTTTGATGAATTAGGAGCATTACCCTTGAGAAGAAATTATAAAAGCAGACGAGTTTGATGAGCAAAAACACAATCCGTAGAGGTATCAGACGCTTTTCCCTCGACCACTTCTGCAGAATTTGTTCTCTCTTGTCCAACGATAATTCAGAGAACTTGTGTACGAAGGGCCACTTCCCAACCAAGGCAATTCCTCCGCAAAGTAACAATGTTCCCAGTCTGAACGACAGAATCCGCAGAACTGAGCTCACAACGAACTGAGCCTCCGGCAGAGCCCTCTTGTATAACAGCTCCGCTGCCTATAACTCATTCAGAATGGGAAATTACAAATTAGCGATGAATTGACTTGATAAAGACAGAGGGCATCTTTTATCCAAAACCAGGACCTTTTTGTCATTATAAGCGGGGTACTAATCGAATCTGTTTCCACAAAAGAAGAAAAAAGAAAATGCAGTGATTGAAAACAAAGTCAAAGATTGTGTATGAAATTCACCTCATCGGGAAATGGAGCTTGAGAACCCGAGGTTCTGTAGAAGGATTGAAGGGAATGGTCTCGTGGGTTATCCTTAATGATTGGAGGCAGCAATGCCTCACACATGGCAGCCATGGCTTGCATCTGGCTTGAAGATAAGCCATGGCTATAAGCTTTTCCCTTTCTCTCTCCATTCAACAGAGGGTGACTAGTCTTTCTCCCCGTCATCTCTCTCTCTCTCTGTGTTTCCTAAGATTCACGGAGGCACGAATCTGGTGTGTGCGTGTGTGTGTGTTGAGCTTTTATAGGAGAGAGAGGAGACAGTGGAGTAGAGAAAGTAATTTGGATCTTCGCGTAATACCTCTGAAATAAGGGCCAGTGATGTAAGAAATATGAGTGTTGAAGAGTTCATTTATAGTGATACAGGAAATATGAGCGTTGAAGAGTTCATTTTATATTATTTTACCCACTCTGTTATTTATTTATTTTATTTCAGAAACCATTCACACACTTCACAGACAGAGAGGCTAATCTTCGTCCTGGTTGCAGTCACTATCTCCAGCTCATGGCAGTGAGACATTTAAATCGTTGGGTTTCCTTTTGGATTTTAATATGTTATTTTGTCTGCTGCAACTGCAAGTGGGAGTTGAAGGCAAGAGGAAGCGTTAAAGATAGTGCGAAGATTATTAATTTAGTCCAATCTGCTACCTCATTATGCAGCAAGATAGATTTTTATAAGTAGATAATCGTGATCTATATACTCTTCTACGTTGCTTTTGAGAAAGAAACTCATTTTAATAGCCTTAAATTTAAAAATAGTATTTTGAGATATGATTGCGTACTCATGGCGGACTTGGAGTAAATCAGGGCACATTTTGACCCATTTATTAGCGTAAAATTTTTTTTGGCCAAATTTATACTTATAAAAAAAATTACACCTATATATTATATTTTTAAAGGATTTGAAGACACTATCAACAAATTTTTTATATTTTTTAAATTTCGATGACATTATCACTGAGTTTGATATGCTATAGAATTGTATTTATGCCATCAAACAAGTAACATATTCAGATTAAAAATTAATTTTAAATTTTTTAAATATTTTGTCCATTACTTGTTAGTTTTTAGAGAATACAAATTTGAAATTTTATTTTCATACTTTTTTATTTAACAATAAATCATGTAATTTTAAAATTCAAATAATAAATAATTAGAGTGTGTGTTTTCCAAAATGTATTTCCTCTTTTAATTCAAAAGTTTTATTATAAATAAAACTTTTAAATATTTGCTATCAATTTTTTTTTAATAAAAACACAATAAATATAATAAATTTTAAAACAAGTTATTATATAATATTAGACTGTAAAGAATATTTAATATTATTTTTATAATAAATATCTTAAAAATTATAATGAAAATTTTACTCGTATTAAAATCTCCACTCCAACCCATTGTCCCCAATTTCCCACACCTCTCCACCTCATTTGTTCTCTTTTCACCCAACTACATTCTTTTACAAATTACAACAAAAAATAAAAAGTCTAACCTCCACCTTTTTTTTTTTCAAAAATACACACGCATCTATGGGCATCCCACATATCACACAAACACGCAATCAAATTCCAAAACCTTTAAAAAAAAAATACTTGGAAGACAAGATTAATTACTGTATACTTTTTAAAAATAGAATAACTTTTCTCTGTTTCCTTTTTTTTTTTTAATCAAAAGAGAAAGTAGAAGTCTTGTCCTTAGCTCGACCCTCTTTGTTAAAGCCCTGAATAGATGGGTAATATTGACTCTTGTTGCTTGACTTAATCACCCTCGTCATCAACTACATAACCCATTTGGAATTTTCTATGGTCCTTAAAAAAAATTTGTCAAGCATCAAAATTATTAATAACTCAAATCAGATCTTTAGTGTGCATTTTTCCAACCCCCAAGTGCTATCAATACTCAATTCCATTAATTGTCAATCTGAATTTGTTGCTTATCTGTTGGCATATACACAACTATAATCGAGTTCTTGAAAATATTAAAAGAAAAATATGAAAATTTTGGTAATAATATTATTAAATTCTCTACAAATATAATATATGAATATAATACTTCTAATAAGTACGGATTTAACAAAAAAATTTACAAGAGTAAATGGCTCAAAATCTATGGATCAATCCAACTACAATTTTGTTTTATAAATAATTAAATTAAATTATTAAATACTATATAAAGTCATTTTAATAGCCTTAAATTTAAACAATAGTATTTTAAGATGGGAGTATCATTTGGAGACTTGGAGTGAACATGGACTAATCCAACTATAATTTCATTTCATAAATAATTAACTTAAATTATTAAAATAATAATTTTTTTTTTTCGCAAATTACTATTATGTTGCTTACAATAGCCATAATTTATTATACACTTTTCTTAACAAGTAAAATAAAATACTTTGACTTGCGAGTTGTCTAGAAGATTAGAACACATGGTTTTAGTTTCTTTGTATTTACTTATTAGACATATTTCTTCACATCTAATTACTTTTTTTGAAGAAACCTATAACTTTTTTTTTCTTGTTATTTTAGATCTTAATTGAGTTATTATCTCTTCAGGAGAATTTAAGAGTGTATTCTTCCTTATTAAAGTGATTTATTTAAGATTTTTATCATCAAATATTGCTTAAAATAATCAAACCTATACTATTAAAAAGAAATATGATCTCTTCCAGAATATTTCTTTCTTGGGGCATCCGACACACTTTGAACTTACTTTTCGGTTGTGAATGCTCAATGTATCTAAAAGGAAAAATTATAGTTGAGATATAGAGTTAAAGATATTTATACTAAATTTAATCAAATGGACTAAAATCAACCAAAATTGATATGGTGTACGATGTAATTGATGTGACTTTTAAAAAACATAAAAGAAACTGTGAAAGAAGTAGGCCAAACTGTTGATATTGATAGGCAACAAATGTGTGTTTAGATTCTTGTTATAATTTTTTTTAATTTTAAATATAAATTATTTATTAGAGAATTATTTTAATTTAAAATATAAGTCATTTTTTAAAATTATTTTGATCATTAAATAAATTTTTTAAGTATCCCTAATCAAATAAAAATTTATTAAAACTAATATAATTTATTAAAAATGGAGGTAGGCTCTTTAATTAGAACAAATTCAATTAGTTAAATTATTTTTAATTAATTTTTTTAATATTTATAAAGTAAATATTAATAACTTATATTTGAGATAAAAAAATAACATTTGTATAAGAATAATAAATTGTTGCTATGTGAAAATGTGGCAGAAACAAACACACCATTATTTGAGTTGGTAATAGCACAATAAATTGGAGTCACTTTCATGAAAGATATTCAATTTAATTTCGGTATCAATTATATACAATAACGCAAACCACAATTAAAGGAAAACCACAACCTCTGGTTTTGTACATGTCATTATTCAGATCAGCCATTAGGGACAGTTAAGAAGCAACCTGTTTGGGTCACATCACATCAAGTAGAAACTCAGTTTGTCAGCCTTCAGAGTATAAAGGTGAAAATCCATATCTACAACGCAAAGCAGTTAATTATGTTAAATAATCAGGTAAGACTATTTATGATAAAATATTTTAACAAAAACATGATATGCGAGATTTCTTTCTAAATACTAATAATATGTTAATATATTAAAAACACATGCACCTTCTTCAAAATATTAATAAATCAACTCAATGAATTAAAACCATATTTATGTATTACATTTTTATGAATAAACTTAATATCAAACACGTAAAATATTATGAATAAAACTTTGTCCACATAAAAAAAAAAAAAATCTATACTAAAGAGTTTTAGAATTCTGACCGTTCAGTGGCTGACGGATTCTTCCCTATATAATAAAAGAAACAAATTTGTTAAAAAGGAGGGGGAAAAACGTGAAGTAAGACCTAGTGGAAGGTACTCACATTAATTTCAGCCCATGTCTAGTCTCCCAATTAATTCCGTGCGATGAAGGCATTTCTGAACCGTATTGGTTTCGACAGGACAGGGCGTTATGCCCCAACAGCACCTCAAGCAAGCTGTGGTTGACACGGATAGGACACTGATGCATCCCTATCCAAAAACTTTCGGCCCATTTGTCCAATGTGTTTTCCGCTTCGGAAAGTTTGATATTGTCGGTACTGGCGCCGTGTGAGGTGCGTAATTCAACGCTTATTAGTACCAGTTGTGATATGCATTATTATTCGAAGTAGTAAAGTTTTGTCTTTTACATTGATAAAATTATTAATTTATTAATCTAACTCACAAAAATTTGGCAGTATCATGTAACTGTCGAGATATTGCAAACTACGGTTATCATGTGCAATCCCATCACAAAATTTGACGATTTTCTCAGTTTTCTTAATTTAGTAAATTAGTTCACTATATGTATGGTAATGGAATTACCTGCTTTGGCAACCGTTTTACTGCGTGAACCAGACGCATCTTGCCACCCGGGGTTAGATTCTTTGTTGCGTACGTGGAGCAATTTGGGTCTTTTAGTTTTTAATTTTTTTTAATTTTAATTATCTATTTTTATTTTAATTTTTTTAATATTTTTTTAAAAAAATAAAAAATAAAAAATAATTTTTTAACTTTTATCAAATAAATGGAAAAAATACTTTAAATTAAAATAATGAAAATATAACTTGATATTTTTTTAACAGAAGTTGAATGGCTCTTGTTATTTTATTTTATTTTTTTAAATAAAGAATATCTGAATAAAAAGAAGTAGGCAGATGAAATGGAAAAAAATAAGAATGAAGGGATAGGATTGCTTACCTGCTGCGCAGAAATTGGTGATCCATTCGTTTGCCACCATGCTTTTTCAATGATAAAAAACTAATGGCCCTGGAGACAGTTTCTTTGAGGTAACAATTGCTTCAGTTAATCAAAATCTCAGCTGAGTTCTACTAGAAATTATGGCTGAATCTTCTTCCCCCTATTTGCTATGGCGTGTAAATGCGAAACTATAGCTATTTATAGTCATCTATCCACTATCATTTAACCATACCAAGCGTATAAAAATTATTATATTACTCTTTCGATAAACTATTCAAATGGAAAATTGTAGGGAAGAATAGTATTCAACACAAACACACAAGTATTTGACACTAACGTAAGATTTGACATTCTTATATATTTTTTTTATAAGAAATTATTTTTATTGAGTCATTGGATTAAAAGTAAATACAATGTTTACCTTTCATGTTAAATTTTACAAAAATTGAATAATCATAAAAATACAATCAAATATTCAATTTTTTTATATTTGAAATATACATTGTACGTTAACTTTTATATTAAGTTATGGGGCATACAATAATTTTGGATTAATGTCAAATTTTATAAAGATATCTTCATGATAAGAACTAATAATCCAACAGTGGATTTTATATATGTTTTGCACAAAGGGTGAAGGGACACTTGAAAGGCCGAGGCACTGCATTGATCCCAGGTCCAACAGCATGCCTAAAATGCTAAATCAATATCTAATGAAATCATAAGTGATTGTTACATAAGCCAAAACCAGGAGTGTCATGACGAAGGAGAAGCACCAATATCAGTCATGAGAAAATAGAGTTGCTCTCGCAAGAACAAAACCTGTAAACATTCATTAATGGTTAGTTAAGTATCAGTTCATTCTCAGTTTACTCATCGATTAAGTATTAAATATTATAATAAATAATATTTCACCATGACGAGGCAAAAAATTTTCTCCCTCTCCTTTTTTTCCTACTATTTTTTTTTTTAAATTTTAACAAGGAACAAGAGAGCAGTCCATGGTTTTGTCGTAAAGGCCTTAGGCATGCAAATATAACCAAAGACATGAAAGTAAAATAAAAAAGATAATGTTGGAAAAGAGGTTTCGATGAACGGACATTACCTCTTCCTGAAGCAAGCGAGGGAGGTTTTCAGCTGTTACAAGGTCTGTAACTTCCACCCGCAACTTTTCTTCCTTAATGCCTGACCACGTATACAAGGGCAAGGCCAATAAAAGCACTGTTAAAACATCTGCAGTGGATGGGTGCATTCCAATGCAGCATCCTTCATCGGAAATACACAACCTACTTGGCTCCCTTTGACACAATGGTACCAACACATCAACTCCTTGTTCACCATCACCGGTTTTAACAGTTCCAGAAACCAATGCCACTGGATTTTCACTACCGGCATCTAACTGCTGTACATTTATTTGACTGCAGCATTTTCCACCTGACAAACCTGGCCTACCACAACCAGTCAAAAGATCTACCCCTTGGCAACAAACACTTGCAGCAAGTTCGGGTAACGTATCTTTATCACCAAGGTTTGCATAAGAACTGCAACACGAAATTTCAGAATTCAACCATCTAATCATATGTTTGAAGAGTGCAGTTGCTCGAATTTGTTCCAATATGTCTGCCTGAAATTCCAAAAGCTATCAATTATTACAGTTCTAAATTTTAAATTTTTCTTCAATAAATAGAGGTTCTGATATGAAAATGAAAAATTTAACATCTTTCTAAAGTGAAATTCCTTTATCGATAAAGGAAAAGAATTTGTTCCAATAGGTCAAAAACCTTGATAGCTAGCCTTTCTCTCTCCTCTTTACTTAACGTGAGATTTCCATCCTCTTGTCTACGAACTTCGGCAACCCATGTGATGAACCCTCTCAATTCAATAGGAGGAGACTTAAATATAACAGAGAGTACTTTCTGAATGTCTTTTAAATCCCCTGACTTCAAAAGGAACGGGATGTCTTCAGTTAAGTATTTAGCAACACTGCTCCAACCTTCATGTCTACAACTCTGCAGATAGTCTCAATTGAAATACGCATTTGCTGTAATATACTAAGACAAACGGTTTGCATAAAAAATAAAAAAGAACAAACTATGAAGAGATTGAAAAACTAGTTTAAGTAGAATTGCACGAGAGTTAAATCATGAAAAATTCCTTTAAGAAAGAAAAAAAGGATAGATGAAGCACACTTAATTGATATTTACGATAATTGTTTTATAGTGAGTCAAATCATATTTGCTTAACAGTTCATATAGATTCATCAATTCAGAAACTTAATCCGTCTTCTCTAATGGCTAGAGAAAGGATAAATTAATGTCACAGTACCACAGTATAAAGTATTGATGTTGCCCTGTTAAACCTTGAAATAATCATGTACCTGAAAATTACAAATTTCCAAATATAAATGGAGGAAAACAACAAAATCATGGTATTTTCATCCCAAAAACCAGTACACTTGGTGATACCGGGATTATCATATCATACAACTTTCAAATAGCAATTTGAGATAAGCCAAATGTCAGTACAGAACTGCCAATCAGACAGATATCCAAAACCATTTGGGTGGACAGAATACAGAGATAAACAGAAAATCAAGAGATTCAAAACATGCCAAGTTAGCAATGCATATGATATATGATAGAAACATTTGGTTTTATGTTAACTTCCGGCCCTCCCCCTTACAAATTAAGTTCTACAATGCGACTACAACAATAGATATTGATGAAAATTGTAATGATACTTCCAAATAGGTACTTCGGCAGATGAATCAAGCTAGTTCACCAATACCTGAAAATAATCAATCAGAAACCATTCTGCAAAGTTTTCTTTATTTTGATTTTTTTTTTCCATTATTAAGAACGCTTTGCCCCTTACTTAGAAGAATAAGCAAGGGCATACATCATGCATATATGAAAAAGGGATGAGACACATGCCAAAGTGGTCTGACCTCAAACGTTTATAACTTGTGTAAGTGAAAAGGTCACATAAGTTTGACTAGTAAAATGTTACCATACTTCAATATTCACACAAGGTGGCAATCTTTAATTTCAAAAAAGAGAAAAGAGCAACATATAAGAAGAAAATAATATATGGGTCTTGACAGAAGTGTACAAGGAATACTATCGCAATACAAATCATTAATGAATTATTAGATTTCAACCTTTAACATTGGTGCTAAAAGGAAGTTTAGAATAATGGATCTTACCCCCTATAATGTCCAGTTGCTTTATCAACGGTATTCATGGCCTCCCAGAGAAGGGTAAGCGGAACCCAGTGAGGAGGATATTTGAAACGTGCAACATCCAAAATGAGGACCATATCACTTTCAGCGTGGTAGCCCCCAAGTGGTGAAAAATGACCAGTTCCGGTCTGTTACCAGACAATAAGACAAATTTGCGTCATCTCTATAAACTTTAATGTCATAATATATTTAGCATGCCATTGTCAACGATATAATATGTGTGTGTGTATATATATGTGTATATATATATATAGACACACACACACACACACGAGGTAGTTAATTCTATTAATCTAATAGATTTGCTTCTTTTCTTTTATTAAAAAAAAGTCTTGAATTGGACTTATTGTGAACTCAACTGAAAGAATGCAAATCTAGGAGGAATAACATATTTCGTATGTTAGTAACTATCACATATTGAGAATGGTCTTCAGTCTTCACAACACCTGTTGAAACACTTTTCTGACGTATGATACAATCACATGACGATCCTCTGAAGCACTACATGAAATTACATTCTTGCGAAAATCATCAATTGTGCTTTCATTTGTTCGGAAAGCTTCAACTTTAGCTCCATTGCATCGAGCCAAACATGCAACTTTTCCAAATGTAATGCCTTCCTCTTTAATCTTAGTCAAAGGCTCACAACAGTCCAACATGGAATCGTCAAACCATCTCCAAGGGCCTGTTAAATAGCAACGTTATAGCACTTACTTAAGACATAATTAGTACGGGGCTATGGGCATACAAGTGCCAACTAGTTTAGCGACTTTAGTCTAATAAAGTGTCTGCACAGTCAGCATTGTCAAGAGAACATCAGATAAAAGCCTGTCTTAGGGAGGATCGATGAGAGGTTTAAGAGACAAGGAAATATGACCTCCATTCAGGTAACCTAATGATAAATTGGAGCTTCATGAGATTAAACGAGAGAAGTGCACATAGCAATTAAGAAAGGAAAACCAGGGTAGTTATCTGACAACGGGGTAGCCTGAATAGAAATTAATAGATTGAAATACTTTTATTTCACATATATCCTTGTACATTAACGACAGGCACCGGGTTAAGACAAACAAGCATTACTAAAATTAATACATAGGATAAAGCAATGCAATAGCAACAATCCCAAAACCTGACACAAGATTCCTTTACGACAAGAAAAATAGGGTTCAAGTGTCTCGGTCTCCAATACGAGGAAGGTACGAGAGTCACACAGCTTGATTGGAATTAATAAAAGAAAGTGAATTCCGTTCCCTTTTTGTCATTCTAAACTATTTAGGTATAAGAAAGCGAAGATTCTCTAGAGGTTAGAGGTTCCATTGGAAGATATTATCGTAGAAATTGGATATCACATCTGATTATCCTTCCGAATTCCAAGTACTCTAGAAATCCTCGTAAAAAGATTAAAAAAAAAAGGGTAGTTGAAAGGCACACCTTTCCATTTTCTACCAGGGTCAATAGCAAGCGCATTAAGGACGACTGCAAGTGTGGCCAGCCCACAGTACGCAGGTTCAGATTGTGTTTGATAGTATGATATTAATTTGAAGAAGCCTTCCATGGTTCCTTGTGCAAGAGCTTCAGCAAAGATTTTCTGTGTAACCTCACGATTATCCATCAAACAGATGAAGAATTCATCTAGGAAGACAAAATTAAGGATTTGATGGTTTTTTTTCTTTTTTGGATGAAGTAACGATATACCTTGCCTTCTGGTGAAGCAAACTCGATTGCGGGGGGAGAAGGGAGGTCTCTGCGGTAGAGACCTGGAGTTGCCATCGCTAATTTTGAGATGAATAAAACTGACTGTAGTTTCAGCCTCTTCAGTCTTCGCCTCCTCTTTGAGCCCTAAAAAATTTATTCGAATCTAAATATTGTGAGCTCCATTTTACATGGACAGGGAGCTTTTTGATATTGTCAATGGCGGCTCAAGTCCCTGTTTGATTTCTGAAACATCGTCAACATTTTTATTACCTCTTTTTTTAATCTGGTTTTCAAATGCGCCCCTCGGCAATGTCTAGTCATCCGGCTTTTTTTTTTTTTAACTTTTCTTTAAAAGAATAAAAAAATCATTCAAAATGAAAAATGACCAAAGTCAAATTTCAATTCGATTTGGCAGATTAACTCACTTTTCATGCTTTGATTACTGTTTTTACTACACAAAGGTTGGAAATGAAAATGAGAGGTAAAAAATGATTTTGTAAATAAAAAATATTTATAATATTTTTATTTTTAATGATTGAATAATTATTATTAAATAATATTAAATAATAATTATAAAAATAAATTTATATTTTTTTCTCATTTTTTCTTATATTTTTCTTTTCTTTCTTTGTTAGGTGAAGCAAACGAGCTGACAGGTCCCTGTACGAAGGAAAATAAATAAAAAAATAAAAAGTATTATATATCTATTTTATTCTTATAATTATTACTTAATTATTATTTATTAATTATTATTTTATTATTAAAAATAAAAATATTAAAATTATTTTTTATTTTTATATCTAATATTTTAGATACTAAACGAATGTGATTTCATTTGTTGATTTAATAACAATATTTTGCAACAACCCACAAGCTATTTTCATACAAGAAATTATGTAGATAAGGAAAATCAAGAAAAAACTTCTGTGACACTGAGAATATTTGTTGAAAAAATTTTGTTTTATAAGTAAAAGAAAAATAACAGTAAAAATGTATATAAAATTCATTTCTTATTCTTTTATCTATTTTGTCTTTTTTTTATTTCTTTTTAATTGTACACTGTCCATTTATTTGCTAAATGCAAAAAAATCCCCCCAATATGAAACTACTCGCAATCACAAATTCATAGAAGTAACAAAATAACCTAAAAGGGTCGAACACAGTTACACAAGCATACAAGCAAGGAGGCCTCTTCATTAATGCTAAAGCAAAAGCTGAAACTAGCACTTGTTTGGCTGGACAGTTTAACAGAGAAGTTAAAATTTTCTATAAATTATTTACCAATAGAATTTCTTAAATCTCGTGTACACGGTAGTCTCGTCAAGTGACTTTACAATACGGGACAAGGAGTGTCATGAAGTAAGCTGGCAGTGTTCCAGGTTACTCAATCTAATATGTACTCCTTGTTTTTAGTGTAAAAAAATCCTGGTAAACTTAGTACTCCAACTTCCAGCGAGATCTTTGGCCGTCTGGACATAACGACTTACCTGCATCTTAAATATTGAATTTGCAATGCCGGTTAGCATGAGATCCTAGCTTACAGACTTGGGTTCGATGAAGATGATAGGAAAGGGAGATGCTAAGAGAGAGGTGCACACAGATCTTCATCCACCTTGTTCTCTTGACATCTCTTGAGCAGTTGAAGTTGACGTCTTAAGTGCAAAACCTGAAATGCATACATTTATGATGAAAAATGTGTAGAAATTGGGATGGAGTAGAATTAGCAGCAGAAGCCAATGTTCTGCAAAACTTCAATAACGTATTTAGTTATTGACTAGTTTGTAACACAATAACTAAGTACACCAAGATTGCACTGACAATAATTCAGGTTTGCTTCATAGGGCATTTTGGATAGGAGCCGGGGCAGGAAAAATAGTCTTAAGGCATACATATTGAGTTTAGATTTGTCCTTACACAAGCAATTCCTAGGACTAAAATGCGCAGTTCATTATTTTGAGAAATATATAGATATTAGTTAATACAAAAGATTACATAAGGTGAAGAAAATATTATTACTAAAAGCATGCTTGGGCATCAAGATTAACTAATGATCTTTTAAAAAATATTAGAATAAATTACATATACTTCTCTTGAATTTTGTTTAAATTATACATATCTTTCTTCTATTTTCAAAATATACACTTTAATATATTTTAAATATTTTTAACTCAAATATCCTCTATTAAAAAAAATATGCAAGAGAGTATTTTTAGTTTTAAAAAAATGTATCTAGGTTAATAGATTATATTTCAGTCAACAAATTTAAAATTGAATTAAAGTATAATGCAATTTTTTATTTTAAGAACTTGAAAATAGAAAAAAAAATCTAAATAATTTTAACAAAATTCAAGAGAGCTTAGTGTATTTTACTCAAAATATTATTATTCAGACAATAATAAAAGATTACATTTACCAAGACAAAAGTGACCTTTCTTTTTAAAAAAAAAAAGAAAAGAAAAGAAAAGAAAATGACAAGTTGTTACCTCTTCTTGCAGCAAAGTAGGAAGGTTATCAATTGAAACAAGGCCATCTATTTCCTTCAAAAGCTGCTCATCTTTGATACCAGCCCACGTTGTAGATGGTAATGAGAGTAGCAACGCTGTTAGAACGTCGCTGCTAGCTGGGTGCATCTCAATGTACTTACTTGGGCTAGAGCAAGCACAACAAGGTCTCTCAGGAGGAGAAGGAATCAAAATATCAACCCCCTGTTCACTGTTACCATTTACTACAGTCCCACAAACCATTGTGATTGGCTTGTCACCCTCTGCTTTCAAGCATTTCATACATGTTTCTCGACAGCAATACACTGCTGATGAGCTAAGCTTCCCACCAAAAATTTCTGCCCCTTGGCAACAAACACTTGCTGCAATGTCAGGTAAGGTGTCTCCATGACCTGAAATTGATGACAGCCTACAACAAGAATTCAACAGAAAAGAAGCTACATGTTTAAAAAGCCGTGTCTCCTGCACCTGTTTCAACACTTCTGCCTGAATAACAAAATATACCACTTAAAACTCTAGCATAAAATAAGATTATATACTTCTGAACAGAATTATGACAAATAGATAAAAATGTAACCATTACCTTAATAGAAAGCCTAGCTTTCTCCTCTGCACTCAAACTTGGACCACCATCCTCTCGCCTCCTAATCTCTGCAACCCACTTGATAAAATCCCCAAAATTAGATGGAAGTGAATTGACTACAACTGAGAGAACCTTGTGAACATCATTCACATCCTCTGATTTTAGTAGAAGGGGAACATCATCCATTAGGAATTTCGCAATACTAATCCAACTCTCATGTTTGCAGCTCTACAAGAAGTTCAAGCATAACATACATCATCAGCAAAAGTGCATAATACATCCAAGGACTGATGTAAGCAATCAAATTAAACAGGCATGACATACGCAAACAAAATATGCATATATATAAATAGAAAACTGATGCAGGATGGTAAAAGGATTATGATTTAATGGACAAACAATAACATTGAAGGAATCTCCATTTGTTCATTTGTGCATGCACTATACTTCACTCTTCATGCCTGAATTCGGAGTGAAGGGAAAAAAAAACAGGCATTCATAAAGCAATGTAGGCAGAAACTATCCAACAATTTAATACCCACACCAAAATTCTTGACTGTTTGCTTTGTGTTTGAAGTTTTGACTAGATGAAACATACCAGAGTATAAAGCATACCAGGGTCCCTGTGAGGCCTTGATATAAGCATGAACCTGAGGATGGAACAGAAGTAAATATAATCTCCCATCATACTTGTTACTTCTTCATTTACAAAGGGAAAAGGGTAAACCTTATAATAGAGGAAAATGACATGAAGAAGTGAGCAACACAACTAAATATATTCCTTTAGCATATATTTTCTTCTAAAAGGAGGGGGGGGGGGGGAAATGAAAGAGAAAAACAATGAATTTGTTCCAGTCATGAAAAACCAAGGTTGAATTTGCTATATAACCTCCAACAAGTTGCCTTCCAGTAGATCCATGACTCATATTTCAGAAATCTTCCTTAACTTTGTTTTACAAAGAACCTAATTTACATGCTATCTCCTTTTTCATAAAGATAAATTACTATGATTTGATTTCAACAGGTCTTCCAGTTTTGAGAAAGCAAAATATTATTAAAGACGAGGAAACATTATGCAATTACCAGGTCCAATTACAAAAAATATCATCTATTATATGAAAAATCACTCTTTTTTCCTTCTGGTAACACCCATCCTTGAGCAAGTAGTGATGCAACTGCTGATCTCAACCTTCATTACCATTCTAAAGTATGATTAATTAGATCAAAAGGTAACAAGAAAATTTTATAGAGTTAGATACAAGAAAACCTACCCCCTAGATTGTCTAGCGTCTTCATCAGCATAGTTCATGCCTTCCCAAAGAAGGGTAAGCGGGACCCAATGAGGAGGATACTTAAAACGTGCAACATCCAAAATAAGCGCCATGTCCTTTCCAGCATGATAGCCACCAATAGGAGAAAAATGACCAGTTCCTGTCTGTCATGAAAATTTAATTACTCTTCTCACTATTCTTCTATAGTAAAACAAATAAATATTGATTACCAAGGATATTCTGAGAACTGCATATGAGAATTTCATCTTGTATAGCTCAAATGGAAATACCCGAATACTGGTTCTAACTTCTAACAGATATGTGTAATAGAAAGTTTGCAACTTCTTAACTTAACCTTGTAGAAAACAATAGATTCATAACCATCAACAATGGGAACATATTAGAGTGGAAGGTGGTGAAAATCAATGAACAAACAAACAAAATCTTGTCATTTCCTGTTATGTCAAATTACTATAATACATACTTGTTTGAGAGCAGCTCTGTGGTATGATGAGATTACATGACAACCATCAGAAGTTGAACACCTCATGACATATTTACGAAAGTCATCAATGTTGCTTTGATTTGCATGAAAGGCTTCAACTTTTGCACCAGCACAATGAGCCAAGCATACAAGCTTCCCAAATGAGATACCTCTGGCTTTGACCTTTTCTAGAGGCTCACAACAGTCCAACATAGATTCATCAAACCATCTCCAAGGTCCTGTAGACAAATTATCCAATGAGCAATACATTTTATAACCAAAAAAAAATCAGATTGATTTTATTCAATAATTAAAAAAGAACATATTGCAACCAATGAGAATAGAAAATTCAACAGAAATAGTAATTAGTAAGGAATTTTTGCTGCAGATGGTACGTTATGTTAAACAATTTAAAAACTAGCAGCCACCAGGCCCACTCTATAACAAAACTGCAAAATGTCAGAATGTAGCCAAGGAAAATAAAGAAGAAAGCAACCTGTAAGTGGAGGATATTGGCATCAGATCAATTAAGTACTTAACTTCCTCTTAGAATAGACAAATGGCATATTTTAATTTCAAACAATCTTTTTTAGGAAATTGAAGGAATCTAGAGCATTATAAGAAATAGGATCAATTCAAATAAATAAAAGGCTTGGGAAATTTAGGTGAGGCACAACAGCAGGAATTGCATGGTTTGTATACTTAAAAAATCTTGAACCGCATTAAGTCTTAGCTCCTCAATCCCCTCAGAATGAAGGAAGTTCTCATATATTAAGTCAAATGTGCACAGTAAATTATAACTGCACGTGAAAAAATGTGTGTACCTTTCCATTTTCGTCCAGGATCAATAGCAAGAGCATTCAAGACCATGGATAAGCTAGCCAATCCACAGTATGCAGGCTCTGATTGTGTTTGAAAATAAGAAACTAACCTATAAAAGCCTTCCATTGTTCCATTTTGAATGGCTTCAAGAAAAAGTTGCTGAAACTCAACAAAATTGGGTTAATAGCTGGTAAATAAAAAAGATGATAACATGAATCATAAATACCAAATGTGACAATTTCGGATTAAAAGAAACATTCAATTACTACTAGATAATTTATTCTGAAGTCTGGAGCTACATTATCGTAAATTAGAAACATTATACTAAAAAGCCCAACAATCAGCACAGAAAATGCCTCGACTTAAATACACACACACACACACACAGATGCAAGTGAAGAGTAAAACAAGTACGGCCAACCTTTCCTTCAGAGGAAGCGAATTCAACTGCAGGCGGTGAAGGAAGTAACCGCCTGTACAACCCAGCCATCGCCATTTTCTTCGATCAAGTTACTGAAACCTTACACCCACCGGAGTGAAATTGCACAGGAAAATGGATGTAACAACTCTGAATCATAAAACATGCGTTCGGGTTTTAGGTTTGGTGGAGCGCCACAATGGAAAATGGGAACCCTCGGCCCCGCGTAATTTTACAGCTTCAAAAGGCACCAGGATCAAGCAGTGACTGCTCGGGTCTGGTCCAGGATAAAATTGTCCGGGAAGGTTTGCGGCAATTTGGTAATTCCGCAGGGAATATATTTTTAGTTTTTTATTTTTATTTTTTAAATTTCTCGTAAATTTGAATTGATAAAAAAAATATTTAAGTATAATTTTTTATATTTTAATTATTAAAATTTTTACTTATAGTATAATAAATATATAATTCTTTAATAATATAATGATAAATGTATATTTTAATTAGAGAACCATATAATTATCTACAAAAATTATATATTTATTATAATATTATTAAAAAATTATATATTTATCATATTTTAATTAAAAAACATAAATATGTAAAAAATTTGTATTTTTTTATTATTAAATATATAAATTAAAATATAATTTTATAATTAAAATATGATAATTGTATAATTTAATAAACAGATTATACGTTTATTTGTAAAAAGTTATATCTCTGTCATATTATTATTAAAATGTTATATATTTATTATATTTTAATAAAAATACAAGCATAATGAAAACAAAGCAGTGTTCTTTTTCAAAAATTATATTCTAGAATCCATACCATTCAATCCACCTTGTATAATTAAACTCTTTTAGTTTTGTTGTGACATATAGCTCAACCATAGGAGTTTCAAATTTTATCAAGGGAAAATTATGAAAAAAAAAAGACCTAACTTTTGTAAAAATTATAATAAGGGATCTTAAAAGTGAAAATTATTTTCAAGGCCTTAAGAATCAAATTTTTACCATCCATGGACAAAAATGCACTTCATATTTTCTTTGATGTGCAACTTGTCCTCACTTTTCCCTGCACCATTTCTTCTTATGCTCTCACCAGTTCTTGCTTTGCCCCTTCTTCCTTTGCTATTTGATTCCTTCCATTTATACTTTCCTCCTTGTCCTTGGTCCCTTTCGTTTTTTCATCCTTCCTCCTTTATTTTCTTTGACCCATATTTCTTCCTTTCTCTCATCTTGCCAATTGTTTCTCCACTCTTGTCATTTTAGTCTATTCACAATACTTTGTGCTAAGCTTTCGCATCAAAGAGAATAGATAAAGCATAAGCAGAATCTAGTAAAGGCATGTAGCAAGGACTTCATTTTCTAGATTTGCGATGTTTGAAGGTGAAAAATGGGATTTAGTGAATAGCAATTTTTGATTTTATGCCTTTTGAATCCCATACTTAATAATCAACGTCTTCTTCTTCTTATTCTCCTCATTAAAAATTTATACAAAATCATCCATATAACCTACCAACTTGTATTTGTCTAAGAGTTATAAGACTCTTAATATTTTCGTTGCCTAGATTTAGGTTTATTGCCATCATTTGTGTAAAACAATATAAGTTAGTTATTTTTAGTATGATTGCTGCCTGGTTTTAACTTTCTTACCATCATTTGTGTGATAATGTTGCATTGGTTTTGTATTTGTTAAAGAGTTATAAAGACTTTTAGTATTTTTATTGCCCAACTTTAAGTTTGTCGTCATCATTTGTGAGAAACTTTTAGTATGATTATTATCTAATTTAAATTTTCTTACAACCATTTGTGTGATAATGTTGCTTTGGTTCCAAATATACTAACATGTATGAGACTTAACTTTTTATGGTGTAGTTGAGTCAACAAGACTTTAAGATAATCATAGAATAAAACCTTATCCATTAGTCGAGATATTTTGCTATTTTCATATGGGCAGATACATTTTAAGGAATTCAAATGGGAGGCTCCACTATGAAGGGGGCAAGTAACTGGAAGATTGATTAAGTAAGGGATGTCATTGGGAGCTAATGAGAGTAATAGGATTATGCATAGATTGTGATGTTAATGAAATGTAGTTAAAATATATGTTGAAGTTTGATACCTGCAATTGATCAAATACAATGATCAATATGCACATGTACATAACGAATAGGGAACAAGTTAGAGCATAACGTGAGTCATAATTTCAAGATAAGGTTTAATGCCAATGTTCTCATTGCTAAAAGGTTAGCCATAATTGGCCTAGATGTAAAAGTCCTAATCAATCTTTATCTTGATGATGCAAAGGTAGATACTTGGTGGTTTTGTTTATACCTTTCATTAAAAAAGTAATTTGTTATTTTTTGAAGGTCTAAAAGTTAGCCTCTTTTTTGTGCATGCACAGACATGACCTATTTTTTGTACATGCATTAGTTACAACTTAGCTATACATTGAAAGGTTATACTTGATTAGTATATGTGACATGTTCAAGTTCTTTGTTTTTCAGGATAGTAAAAGAAGTACATAATAGTTACATGTGAAGTTGTAACATTATAGGTAAAGTAAGGTGGAGCAATGTTTAACTGTTTTGATTTTCAGGACATTGTATGTAATAGTTATTTATGTATGTAATAGTTACAAGTTAAGTAATGTCTGATTCTTTTTTTTTGGGACACTAGATATAATAGTTGTTTACAAGTGGAGTAATGTCTAACTTTTATGTATGTACGAGTTACAGGTAAAATTGTCATTAATGAAACTTTATGTTACAAATAATATGTGAATGTAATATTTGTTCATTCAACCTGCATGTCTAGTCTTTGCACAACTAATGAACTAAGTTTCATAGTATAGTAAGTGACCTTTTGTATATAATGTTTGTAAAGGAAGTGAATCATTGAGCTTTGGTGTATGTAATAATTATAGACTAAGTTATTACTAATTAAGTTTGTATGTGTAATATTTATCCTCTCAATGATTTAGCCTTCTTGTCTAACTTGTGCACATCAATGTAATGCACTAAGTTACACAATTACAACGTATATTATTACCACGTAAGTTTAGTAATGATACAAGTGATTTTTAGTTATTATTGAGTTACATAACAAATCATTGCCACTAGATATTATTCATGAAATTTAATACCAAGTTTTAAGGACCTTGTAAACCATAGTTATAATTGAATTTTAGAACAATTACTATTAGGTTTTAAGAATGTTATTATTAAATTAAAAAATTTACTATTAAGTTTTAAAGACCACACATACTATAGTTATTATTAATTTTAGAACAATTACTAACAAGTTTTAAAAATGTTACTACTAGATTTAACAAAAAATTATTGTTAAATTTTAAAGACTTTGCAAACTATAGGTCGTACTAAATTTTAGGATTATTACTATCATATTTTATAACCATTACTACTAGATTTAAACAAATTTATTACTAAGTTTTAAAGATATTATAGACAATATTTACTATTGAATTTTATGATTATTACTATTAGGTTTTAGAAATGTAACTACTAGATTTAATGGTTACATATATTATCAAGTTTTAAAGACATTGCAAATTATAGTTATTATTGAGTTTTAGGACTATTATCACCAAATTTTAAGAATATTATTGCTAGATTTAAGAAAATTTATTACAAAATTGTAGGAACTTTGCAAATTATAATTACTATTAAATTTTCAAATTATTACTACCATATTTTAAGAATGTTATTATTAAATTTAAGAAAATTTACTTTCAAATTTTAAAACTATCACTACTAGGTTTTAGGAATATTACTATTAGATTTATTAAAATTTATTACCAAATTTTAAAGATTTTATATACCATAATTATTATTGAGTTTTAAAATCGTTACTGCCATGTTTTAGGAATGTTACTATTAAATTTAAAGATTTCAGGGACTTTATATACTATAATTACTATTGAATTTTAAAATTATTACTCTCATATTTTATGAATGGTATTACTAAATTTAAGAAAAATTTCTACCAAATTTTAAGGATAGTGTAAACTATAATTACTATTAAGTTTTATAAATATTACTAATAAGTTTTAAGAATGTTAGTTATGATATTATTAGATTTAGAAAAAATTATTATTAGGTTTTAAAGATATGTAAGATGTAGTTACTATTGAGTTTTGTGATCAATATATCTAGATTATAGGAATGTTACTACTAGATTTAAAAAAAAATTATTACTAGGTTTTAGACCTTGCAAACTATAATTACTATTGAGATTTACAATCATTATTGTTAGATTTAAAAAATGTCACTAACAAGCTTTAGGAACATTACAACTGAGTTTTAGAAACAGTACTACCAAATATATTACTATTAAATTTAAGAAAATTTAATATGATGTTTTAGGGGTTTTAGGACAATTACATAAGGTGGTAGACAAGTTTTAAGGATCTTAACAAGAAATTTACTATTATGATTCTTGACCATTACTAATCGCTTTTAGGAAAATTACTATGAAAAATGAAGTTACCATTACTAATAGGAAGTAAGTTGATCGTTACTAATAGATTTAACAAAGTTAATAAGTAAATACTAAATTTGTTAATATACAAAGATTTTTAGTATATCTGGGATAAGGGAACTTCAAAAAAAATTAAAACAACATAATATTATTACAACTATAATCATACAATATTTTAACTAATTTTATATAATATTTATGTCTAAACTTTTATTGATAACTATAATGATACATAATCAAATAGCTGAAGCAATTATTTTAATCACTACATTCTTTTTCCATTTCCTTGCTTTATTGCAAGCGTGAAGGCCTTTATATCATTATGACACCTATTGAGTGGATAGTTAATCAAGTCCCATATAAGTTAGATACAAAACTTATCCCATTATTTCTAAAAGTTGCAACCATTTACATATGAGTCATAAACATTATAACGTAACATGCAATTAAATGAGAATCTCATATTGTAGTATAGGTAGGTATGATGAGACTTCCCTATTTAGGCTTTGGTTCCTAGTCTAAGATTGTAAGTAGTTTATCAAGTAAATACCACAATCATCATTGAGCAAAGAAAGTAAGGTAACAAAGTGAGGTTAGAAAACAATAGCACAATAGATAAATGATAAGTTTACGCAAGTTCAAAATAGTTCACTAACCTATTTAGTTGTTAGGGCAACTAAATGTCTGTAAGGATGATAAATGGGTTTGCTTTAATATACTTTTCAAGTTTAAGCATCGTTAAGAGCGTGGTAAAATAGTCTTTTTATCATATTCCTTGCACACAATATCATATATAAAATTACAATTACTATTAACTTTATACACTATAGAATATTACATAATATTATCGTTATGTGGGCCATCTTCTTTTTCCTTTCGTTAGCCTGCTAAATCAATGAGTTAAGGGTGTACAAGATGCATGCCTAAGGGTCTAAAACAAAGCAAAACCAATGATTAAAAAATAACAGAGGTAAACACTTGCAAACAATTCTAAATAAGTAGCATTATGAAAGGTTATTAACTAACACAATACAACAAATATATATTAAATGTTGTACTTAGTTGCAATCCATAATATTATAACCCATCTTATTTGGCCATAGTTTATCTATGACATCATCTACTTTGAATTGTCTATGAGATTTTAGAAGTTTTATTTATATCATTAAATTCACAAACATACAGTTATTGCATTATACGAAGTAAGGAATTTTAGCAAAGGATTATAAAAATGACATTAAGAGAAAGACCAGAGTCGTTACCATGGAATCATCATCTAGTATATGTCACATGATAGCTAAATTCTCTTGCTTTTGGTGTTTTATTAGCACTCTTGACACCATACACATGATTAACTCTTAACTGAATTATCACAAATCACAACCATGTCAAGGAACAAATAAAAACTATTACCTAAACTTTTGCAATTCTAATATGTATTTGTGTAAGATTTAATCCTTATCTTTTATGATGTTCCATTCTATTTATGCAATAAGAAAATTATCTCATATAACTTAACAAGAAAGTTGAACAATCACATTTGAAGTCAAAAAATATGCACTAACTTTAACTTGAGACTTTAACTAACTCGAGTGGGACAATATACAAGCCATACAGGAAAAAAATCGCTAACTACTAAAGTTATAAGATACTTTTAAAAAATTTACTTTTATATTTTAAGGAATTACAATAAATTTTTAGTAAAATTATATAGGTTTTGAGGATGAAGCAACTTGACGACTATAAAATCAAGATCATATAACCACAATTATAAACAACCAACGAAAACACTAATAATATCTTCATATATTTCACAAGTGAATTTTTTGAATTCACAACAATAAAAATTTTTTCATAGTAAAAACATACAAAGCTAAGAATCAACAAGATTTTTTATATTTAATTGTAATCAACAATGAATAGAGGGATATCAACTGGAAGTCATCCAAACATTTTAATTAAAAAGAAAGAAAACAAGACAAAAATGCAAAGGGAAAATTTGTTAAACTTGAAGCAATGGTTACTATAATGTCAAATGAGGAGTTTGGAAAATAGCAATGGTAGTCTTATTTACTATTAAATTTTAAGAACATTTCTACTTTACTAATATAATTTTAAGAAGGTTACTTCTATATTATAGGGAATTATAAGACACTTTGTTACAACCACAGATAACATTAAAATGTTATAATTTGAATTACCCACAATATTTAAAGAAAATCTAAAATTGCATTGTGCTTAGTGTATAGGTTGCATTATATAATAAAATTAGGACGTTAAGATCATTGCAGTTTCTATACTCACACTTAACTAATAGGTTGTTCACTAATTCATCCTTAAACATAAAGCTTATAGCCTTATCTTAAAATTCTAATTGCTTAGAGAACTTTCAAGGCTTGATACTAAAGATTTAGTTCAGTCTTACTTAAAAGACAACCAATTTAGTGTTCATACAACTATGTCCCACTATTCCAATATGTTCCATTGCATTGAATATCGAAGCATATGTACCAACACAACAACTAAAATTAAAAAGTTAACAACCATTTCTAGAAAAATGACTATAAGGTTTTACACAGGGGAACAAAAATCTAAAACAATAACAATCATTAAAAGTTAGAAGTTAGGAATTTGCTATCTAATATTCTAAATCCAAAGTCTTTATCATTTATACCTTTAGTTGTGGTTTTTCACTACCCAAATTTCCCAGACTAACAAAAGTTAAACATAGTTGGAATATGGAGTGAAAGCATGTAAATCCCTAATACTTTAGTGAGATGGAAATTATGAATCTTATGAATAAGGAGATGATAAGAATTTTTTATATTGGTAGCAATGGCAGTTTGATCAAGGCCCAACATGATATAGTGGTTCTACTCATTGTTTATTGTTAGAGGCAAAGACGATATTACAATAAGTGGGCTCAACTTATAACTATGACGAAGAGTGAATTTGTAGTTGAAGCACTTTGCAAAACATACCAAGAAATGATAAATGAAGATGTTGAAGCGAGGGAGAAACTGTCAATAGAGAGAAGCATCGATGGGAGCAATGGTATTGGGCAATGGAGTACCAAGAAGGTTGAAGTAGATAAGAAAGAGAAATCATCTATAGAGAGAAGCATCAATAGAGAGATGCACAAGGTATTTGCTTTACGTCTTGATTCACCAATAATAATAATAATAATAATAATAATAATAATAACATTTCCATTTCTCTAGTGTTAGAATTAGGTTTTTTAAGCCTTGAAAATAATTTTGATTTTTAAAGCCTTTGATTATACTTTTTACAAAGTTTGGCTCATTATGTATGATTTTCCTTTTTATCAACCTCGCTTAAATAGTACAATATTATTCAATGTTTTTATGTTTTCTCCACAAATTGATTTCTACTATTATTTTCTATACTAACAATATTAAGAAATCATATTATTGATGGAAAATAGATTTTGTAAAAAAGAACTACTAAGAAGAATAATATTTTATTTTTTGGTTGAAGATTGTTATTTCTCCCAGCAAAGTTGACCAAGGTTTTAGATGTTTATTAATTCTATTAAATTTTTTAATAAAAATATAATATGTGAATATTTTTAATAAATCAATATCACACTTTTAAGAATTAAAAAAATTATCTTCCAGATATCATATTTTTATTTATAATTTTGATAGTGAATTTTAAAAAATTATTTGAGTTCCTTTCTTATACAAAATCTGATCCATTACATATTATAGCAGTGCTAACAATCAAATTACATGTCCATTGTTGTTACTTTTATGTCATAAACTACTAATTAAACTAGTCAGAGACTCGTGTTTTACAGGGTTCTTAAGAATTCCCTGTAAATTTGTCATATAAATAAATGTTGAAGATGATGATGATATATATACATATATTATATTGTATTATATTAACTCGTGGGTTGCAAACTAAATGGCAACATGTACGTACTAAACTTTTCTCAATGTTGTTCCTAAGTGAGTAGAATCATATATCTATTGATCTATTCAAAATTCTTGAATCTGAGACCAAAATCCATCATAAATATTAGCTCCTGTTAACCAAAATATTTGCCTGAGCTAAAACTACCAGCAATACAGTCATAATAAAACCATATTGTTTGTGAAAGGAATACAGTAAAATCACCGATGCAGGAGGCATTATGGTCAATGGTGGTATGCACCGTCAAACCAATAGAATTCATGGTTAAGATTGATGGATTTCAATAAAGTTAGTCATTAAGGAGGAAGTTGATGACGTAAAAATCTTAGCCCCTGTCATCGTACTCTGAACATTCCTGTGTCTGCTGTAAGCATTGTGTTGTTGTAAACAACCGATGGATGAAAAAGTCACCTTAAAGATTCCTCCATTGAAGATTTAGCAGCCCAAGTGGCCATTTTGAAGTTTCAAGTAGATATGAATATGACTATGTAAACATATACCATGCATGCCGTTTATTTTCCTTTCTACAATTTTCTTTCCGGCCAAATAGTAATTACCAACATTCATTTTGACATCATTTAAAATAAAAAAATGACCAGTTAAAACCTTCCTAAATATAGTACGTTCAAGATTACTTTCTTTCTTTCTTTCAATTTTCCTTAGCGTCACACCTGAAATTTCGGTCAGCTTATGGCTTTGATTGATGGTAAAAATCAACAAACAAACTATTGCCATTGAATTAACGAAATTATAGATGGGTTTCCTTTAAACAGAATTTCTTTGTCAGCTTCATCCTTTTCTCACATCATTGCCACTTCCATGAACGATTTGTCAAAAGCTGTCTTAAATTCTTGAACTATTTTTCTCTTTCTTCACATGACAAAACAAACACAACACAATCTTTACGGCAGGTCCTGAGAAGAAAGGGAAAATATATATATATATATATGTCTAACCCATCTCGATGGGTTTTCTCTGGAATATTATTTATTCAATTCAATGATACATAAATTAGTGAAATTGGGCATTTCAGAGAGAATTTCAATAGGTCAAATAGTGGGTAATGTCCTCTTCAACAGAGAAAGAAATTCATTCCTTTTTTATTCCTCCTCTTGTTTATATTCTATTCCACATCTGGGTCTGAGATTTATTATTAAATTCTGATTTCAGGTTCAAGAGAAGGCACATTATAAATCAGATTAGTTCAAAATGGCGTCCAACAATAAGGTGAAGGGCCTTCTCAAAGGCCTCAGATACATTTCTCAGATATTTGGTTCGTAAATCTTCTCTTAAATAACCAAAAATTGTATATCTAATGAGTCGTTGATCACAAGAATGACACTCATAATACTTATGCAGATAATGAAAAAGAACAAGAAATGCAGATTGGTAACCCCACAGATGTAAAGCATGTGGCCCATATAGGATGGGATGGTCCATCTGTAAATTCCCCCAGCTGGGTAACGAAATGCTCTGTTTATTTTATTTATTTACAGTAAAAATACTTGTTTGATTTATTATATTCTTATAATTATTTATTATTTATTATTTTCAAATAAAAATATAAAAATTATTTATCACCTTCTTTATTTTCTTTAATTATTTTTTCTTTTATATACTTAAATGTTATATCAAGTCAATCAAACCTCAGGGTTTTCTGATAAGTGGTCGTTCCTGTGACGTCTACAGATGAACGAGTTTAAAGCTACCACAGGCCCCGGAGCTGCTCTAGATGTCAACGGAGACGTTCATTATAATAAAGAGCCTCATAGTTCACTTAAATTGGCCTCCGAAGGTACCCCTTTCATCTGTTTCTTCCATATGTTTTTTTCGCTTATTGAATTACAAAGCATTTTTTCTTTTGAATTACAATTTTGCCCCTAGAGTTTATAGTTTGAGTTCAAAGCGTCTTGTTCAACACTTCTATGGTTTATTGCATCACTATTTCATTATCTTGTAATATTTTTATTTTTAATTTTAACTAAAATAATAATATATAAATTAAAATAATAAACAATTTAATGATTAAAAATATACTCTATTTATATTCTAAATAGTTCCATAATATTTTTAAAATTATTATGGACATTAAAATGACATTTCAAAATAAAAAATATCCACCTTCAATAATAGTTTCAAAAAATTGTGAAAGTATTTAAATAAATAAATATTTAATTATAAAATTATTTATTGTTAAATTTGTTATAATTACTAAGTAATTGGATTAAATACAAACTTATTAGATTCAAATGTAATCATTTATATTTTGTTATAACATATTTTAGTTAAAATATAACAAAATATATATTTTAACTAAAACATAATAAATATAATTTAATTAAAAAAAGAATATATTTATTTCAACAAATTATAGCATTTATTACATCATTATTAAATAATTAAAAATTTATTATGTTTTAATTAAAAAATTTAAAAGGAAGGAGATATAATAAAGATATAAGAAGGATGAAATAAGATTTTTCCAAGTACAAAAATATTGGATGATTTAAACAGATTCCGGACCAAATCCACTTTTGTAATTTACACCTTATGGTTAATGTTTTACGCATAGATTCAAGAGGAAGAACTTCAAGGTCTGTGAATTTGCTAGAGAGAGACTTACCGGATTTGCCCAAGTCATCGAGACGACAGTCAAGCGGCGAATTAATGGATTCGCCGACTAGGGAAAAGTCAGAAAAACCAAGGCAAAGAAGGACATCTAAACTCAAGGATTCATCCGATGGATCTAGACCGACCCGAAATTCTGCACCCATGGATTCGGGCGAAGGGAGTGAGTCTCCGGCAAGAAATCTGTCTGACATTCCCAAAAAGTCCCGAAGGAAGAAATCAAAAGAAGCTTCCAGTAGTACTGGTGGTGGATCAACAAAATCCAAATTGAAAGCTCAAAACTCCAATTTGGATCTCGAATCCCCGTTTGGGTCCGTAACCAAGTCTAGAAACAAACAGAGGTCCTTTGATGAAGATGCAGAGAGTGAAAAAGGATAATAATAGTGGAATATCTTAAGAAATTGATGTACGTATATGTTACTAGCTAGTGTTTTTACCTATCAAAAGTTTTGCATAGTTGAGACTTGGTCGGAAGCCCTTCCACAGTCATTCACTTTTTGCGACACTTTTTGAATTATCTGTTTCTAGTTTCCTGTTATAATTCATCTATTTTTTCTTTCACTGAGTCCTGTTGCTATAATGTTGTTAAAGCAATTAATTCACTTATTCGTCTAAAAAAATAGTTAATTGTAATTACCAATCTTTTATTAGATGAAACTTTAGTTTATTTTTAGAAAAGTTTATTCTTTCTTCTGAGAATTACATTGTAATAAAAAATTACTCGGTGTATATTGTTGTTTAGTGTAACTTCTAATTTTTTAAAATACCCAAGAAAAAGAATTTAAAATTTGAGTAATGATATCATAAATTTCAAAATATCATATTCTTTAGTTATAATATAATAGTTATTAAATATTGAACAATGTTTTATCTATTTTATTAATTTTATTATTATAATTATACTCATGAATTATACAAAAATTGAAGTACATTTATTAAGAATTAAGAATTATTAAATTAATTAATGTTTTAAATAATTATTTAATAAAACATTATTTTATAGTAAATAATTTTACATTATAACTAAATATGTATGGTGTTTTTGAGTTAATTGTACCATCTCTAGTAAAATTTGCATACGAAAGCAGCTCAATATGCATCCCGTCCATCAAAAGACAAAGAAATAATAACAATAATCATATAAAGCAAAATGAGTACGCACTTCTGTCACGAGTTAAATGTAAGTAATGTTATCATTTCCCTTGCATTGTATCATCACTATCATTCCTCCACATGGCATTTCTTAAACAAAGCTTGATCTCTTCTCGTTAGACTAGTCCTACTCTTGGCATGGATGAACTAACCTCATGATCATGTACAGATAAACAAAATTCCCAGAGACATGAACAAGAAACGAGGATTAAATAGCACCAAAGAATCTCCATTGAAAAGGACAGCACGAGGGATATCGGGTTTGTTGTTGCAGGGCCTTAGTTTCCCCAAGCTGCCTCTGTTTTTAGTATGCCTCAACGTGTCGTCAACACAGAGCCCTCTGTTTCCTCCCAACTTCAGCTTCTCTCTAACTGTAATTGAAGATGGGATTCTACCACTCAAATTGTTGTTCTCCAAGTTGATTTCACCTATTAACTCCATACGCCAAACCTCCTCAGGCACAGGCCCTTCAAGCTTGTTGTTATCAAGCCCAAGATAAGACAAGTTTCTGAGATAAAACCCCATTGAGGCTGGGATATTCCCAATTAAACCCAGGTCTGAAAACCCTATTCTTTTGAGACCCCCAAGGTTTTCCCATATTTCTGGAATTTTCCCACCTAGAGAATTCCCACTCAAGTACACTTCCATTAATCTGTGAATTTCTCCCAAGAACAGAGGGATTCCAAATTTACCAAAATGGTTGAAGCTGAGATCTAAAAACTCTAAGTGCTGCAAGTTTCTGAAACTTTCTGGGATTTTACCCGTGAATCTGTTGGATCTCATATCAAGCTTCAGAAGTTCCGTGAGACCACCCAGCGATGCAGGGACACACCCTTCAAAATCATTCTGACTAAGATCAAGAAGCTTCAGCTTCTTCAAATTTGCTAAACTCCCGGGAAGTTCACCGGCAATATGATTTCTCGATAGGGTAATCTCTTCCAGATTAACTAAATCACCTATCAGGCGAGGAACTTCACCATAAAACCCGTTTCCGGTCAAAACCAGCCTCCTCAAATTCGTAAAATTACGGAGTATGCCACTCAAAGGGCCAACCAAAGACGGATTCTCGATGAATACAAGCTCCTCAAGACTTGAAGCAAAACTGGGAGAAACACGGGGCAACGAAACCCGAGATTTGTTGAAGCATTTGTAAAAGAAGAGCTTGCGGAGGTACTTGAAAGAGGTGAAGAGGAGAGGGTTGAGAGTTGCGTTGGGGGAGCAAGGTGGGTTAGGAGTATAGTCTGACAAATACCCAAAATTCAACTCAACAACGTGAGCCGTTTCGATGCCATCACCTGAAACATCAGATTCAGAGGGATAGTCGCAAACGACGCCGTGAGGGGCAGAGACACAGAGATCGTCAGGGAAGAGAGAACGCCAGGGAATGGCTGGGTTGATTGAGTCGAGCACCTGGTAAACCAATTCCTGCTCTGCCGCTTCCAGTGGAGGTTGCTGGTGCGAGAGAACCACCATGGAGAAGATGATAACGAGAGTAAGAGTGGAAAATAGAGGAGAAAGAGCCATTGATAAGAAGAGGAAAAGACAAAAGAGAATGATAGAAAAGCAGAGCAGCGACGTTTAGTGAGAAAGAAGTAGCTTGGTGGAAAGGGAAAAGGAGGAAGAGAATAAAATATGAGGATAGGAGGGTGAAAAGAGTAGGTTGGTGGGAGTAGCGCTATGTCGTGCATGTTTCTGCTGCAGAATTTGCAGGGATTTGTTGCATTACCGAAGCGGTCTAGTGCAGACTGGAAACGCACAGAACAAAATAACCCAAATCAATTATGAGATTTGGCTGAGTTGCATGTAGGCTTTTACGGCATGCTACGATAATTTGCCCACCTAATGAAAAGTGTTGGAAAACAATAACAGATCATGAAGCCAAAAAAATAATCTTTTTGTATACTTGCACAAAATTAGAAATTGACGGAAAAGAGAGGTGGTGAGGATACGGCAGTATTTTCGTTGCAGAAGTATAAAACAAAGATGTGTGGGACCAGTGTACAGTGGTCAGGTCAGAGTCAGCCGACCACTGATGCCAAAAATAACTAACCAAGCGTCCAAGCCAGCTAGCACTAGCAGTGAAACCTCTGCAACATTTTACATTTACAAAACCCGAACAAAACGACACCGCATCCCAAAACACTGCTCTTGTCCTTTGAGCTTTATTATGGGAGTGGCTCCTTAACTGAAAAAGGAAGCTGGCGAAGCCGACAAGGGGGCAGTTAAAGCCGACACGCAGCCGCCGACTTGCTTTGCGCCGTGGTGGTCGCAGTTCAACGTTGCAGAACACACACACCTTTAGTTTATTTTATACTTACCTCAATTCCATTTTCAGATGCTAATTTGGATGTCGTCCACCAGGATCTCCGCCGTGGGACCCACTACACATTGTCCCCCGCCCCTCCCCCCAAATACGCCTTTTTAGTGCCTTTCTATTATCTTCTTGTCGATACCACGCTTTTATGTTACTAGGCCAATGAGATAATATTATTCACTTGCATGATATTTCCTTAAAATTTTTAATTAACCTATTAATATATATTTAAATTTAATTTTTTTACATTAACAATGTCCCTCATCATAGAACGTAAAAGAATAAAGTTTGAACACATCGACCATGAACTCACTAAAGAGTATTTCAATACCCTCGCATTTTAGCTGAGCACCTGTCAAATACATGATAGCCAAAATGACAATAGTGATTAGTATATGAATAGTTGAGGGAGGAAGATGTATGCGGAACATTTTGTGTAGACATGCTCATGAGTTCTGACGGACACTTCATTTGGATAACCCTTTTTTTTTTTAAGAATAAAAAATAAAGTTCAAAACCCAATAATATTTATACGAATTACAAGTTTAAAACATGTGACCCGACCGATGGTGAAATATAAACCTTAGTATAAATACAAAGGTCTCAACTTTCAACTATAAATTCATTTGGCACCCAATTCATAATGGGCGTTAATCAACAAAAGAGTAGGGGTAAGGGGCTGCTCGCTATCACAACGAAAAACGAACAGCCTATCATGAACAACTAAAAACCTCGAAGAATTTCACACCCAAAAAAAAGCGCTCAAACAAGATTCATTATCCACTGCTGCCACCAACTAGGCACAAAATGTTTGTCATGCCTTCTTGGTCTGCATGAACAAACAATTATTACAAAATTTCACATCTCTTCTTTGAAGCAGACACAAACGAATGATATTGAGACTGTGAATATAGAAAGTAGGATAGTAAATGAATTATGCATGAATTCATTAAAGCAAAATGCATGTTCGAATTATAGATTACTTGATTCCTTTCCTTTTATCTCACTCATCTAATCTTCCAACTGTATCTAGCAACTAGCATCATTTTAAACACCCACCCCTCCCCAAGAACAAAAGCAAAGCAAAAGATAAAGGAATATTTGTCAGGTCATTTAAGATCATAAGGAAATATATGGCCCATTGCATCATTTCTGTTCCTTCGATCCTCCCCTCCCTCTCCTAAACAAACAAGAAAGCATGCATCTAGAACCGGGAAAGACAAAATGAAACTTACCTTCCTCAGGTACTTTTTCTGAATTTTCAATGCCTCGATACATGCTTTTTTAGCATCGATATTTGACGTTATGTCACCCAAGATCTGGAAAGAATGGTTCATGTAAGATGCATGCAGAAACAGAAGTAATAACATAGATGCATCTATGCATGGGAATGGAAAGAGAGAGACCTTGACAACATCATCCACACCCTTAGCCTCCTTTAAAATCTGCCTATTCTTGACTTCAAGAACACTTGCAACAAGAAAAACAGCTAGTGCACTATGTTGCTCTGTATTGCCCATCGTCAAGTTCTCTCTCTCAAATTTGCCATATTGCTTCAACAATTTGCCACTTATTACAGGTGTGGTGTCATTTGTTTTGGCAGCCTCTGGCTTTTCATATAATGAGAAGTTGTTTGGGTTGTATTCCATGGCCCACATCAACTGAAAACAACCTATATTATGTCTTAAAATGAGCTTCTTAATTTGGAGCTTATACAGACTCCAAGCTATTTATCTCATTAGAAATACCCAAGGAACCAGAAAAGTATAGCTCCTCAATTTTTCCAAATGAGCCCATGTATATTGAGAATATAAATTCCTCCTTACCTCCCAAAGATAAAGAGCATCTGCAAATGAAAATTCTCTGCGGAAAAGAACCATCAGCATGCGAAATGCAAAGAGATACTCCTCAGCATCTAAATCATCTGCAAAAATAAATATACACGAGTTTAAGAGCTATTTTTGAGAACATTCATACAAATATAATGTTTCCTATGAACCTAGGTAAATTTAACAATGGGAGGCATAAACAAGCAACCTCTCCTTTTTACAGAGGACCCTCACTGCTACAGCCAAAATAGCAATAATAACACATGTGCAAAGTGGTGTATAGTTTTCTGTTATCAAGCAACCTCAAAACATGATTGTCAAAGAGTATGTGTACTACTTTGGAGCATTTGACTTTGATTCTAGTCAAAATAAAAATATAGAAAAAATAAATAAATTTGAAGCAAGAAAATATTAATTATGACACATTAGAAACTGCCCATGCAAATTTCCCATACCAAGGTGTTGGTGAAGCTTGGGATCAACAGTTTTAATAATCTGAGAGAGTGTACTCAACTGAGATTGCACCCCCATTGAACTTGCACTGGTCCTGAAGTTCTCTCTCTGTTATGGAAAAACAGCAGGAGGGTAAACTCACCACAAAAGTTCATTATCTAGCTATTATTTAAATGAAAACAAAAGCAACAGCCAAAGCTAGAATGAGGCTGATGCCAACTCTAGAGTCTGTTTCATCATTAAGTTAATTAGTTTGCAGCTATAGATGTATCCATGAAGAAACTATAGAATTTTTTTTTTTTAATGCAGGCCAAAAAAAAAAAACTAAGTGAATTCTGCTAGTGTGGGGAAAAAAAGGGAGGAACTGAAACACTTTCTATTGGTAGCAAAAGAAGAAGAAAAAAGAATAGAGAAACTCCTATCCATGCGTCTTCTAGTTTCATTATTTGTTGGTCAGATTGATATTATTTTCCTGTTCCAGCAAGAAAGAATTCCAGTAGTAATTAAAAGGATGAATCTCAAGATATAAAACTAATTTCAAAATCTGAGCCATAAGATGTCAGTACAATCCAAGATATATGAGAATGATATTAATGGTTATTGACATGCTTAAGTCTAGCAGAACCAAGGCTCAAATGGATAATAATAGTCTGACAAACAACTAGGCATGTTTTCTCATAACGGAACCTCTAAGCAATTTTGAAATACTCAAAGATCACTCCTCTCAATTTGGTCTACTAAACAAGCCTTTCAATCTAGTCCTTCAAACATTTTTCCTCCATCAAAATGTTCCCTCAGTTAGGAAAAAACACAAACACTTAACAGATTTGCTGGCATGGCATAATCAGTATCCCACGTGGCCTAACTCATGATTAGGACTTGTCTAGGTATCATTTTCCCCCAAAATGGCACTGTTTTCCCAAAGTTCACAAGTTTCCCCCAAAACAACATTGTTTTTTTCCAGGATTAAAATCATAACTTGTTGACAAAATGCTCTAAAGATCAAATTGGAGAGGGAGAATGGGGATTCTTCAACCTTTAGGCATTTTGTCTACAAGTTCTGATTTTAACCCTAGAGGGAATGGAGTACTTTTGAGAAAATTGTTCAGGGAACTAAATCGAGAGGCTTTTCTTTGGAGAACCAAATTTAGAGGTGAGTAATCTTTTGAGGACTAAATCATTAATTTGCTCAACTACCTAGACAACTAACACTCCGAAGGTAGCACTCTAAGGCAAAAATAGTGTTGCATAATCACAATGATATATCTAGCATACCAGCCTTTGCATTGCACGCTCAAAGCACCAAAAGGAATCTGCTTCATCCTCAAGAAGAATCACCATAGGCGAGCATATATCATTCATTCCTGCAATAGAAATAACCCCTTGGAATGTCTCCACCTGAAGGTACTTCGATTTAACAATAAAATGATGAAAACTAGTAATTCACCTTGCACATAACCAATGTCATCATCCAACCAGGTATAAATTGATAGCACATCCCAAAGTTTTGCCTGGTTAGTTTCACTCTCATAGAAGACAAGAGCTCG
Organism: Erythrophleum ivorense; assembly: GCA_026724425.1. Lineage (NCBI taxonomy): Eukaryota > Viridiplantae > Streptophyta > Magnoliopsida > Fabales > Fabaceae > Erythrophleum > Erythrophleum ivorense. Next base: position 120,601 of record JAIUCV010000666.1, on the reverse strand, counting down.
ATCTGTTCGAACAACATCCAGACCTACATCCCCAAATAATTATTTAATAATACGGATGGTTATTGAAAGAAATTAATTACTAACAAACCCTAGGCAAACATTTCTGCAGGAAACATTAACAGCATTAACCCCTGCAGCTAGCATATTCCTTGTAATGGTAATGCATTGTGAACATCAATGGAGCAGACGTCACAACCATGAGAGCTCAGGCGCATCCCATTCACCCTTGATCTCACTATATTACACAAATATGCAAGTGGCATTTCTTTTTATTTTTCTTGAATTTAAAATTAATATTTAGAATACTTTTCATCTTCGTCAGGGAGATTCATTAGCTAATCCATTTACCAAAGGCCAACGACCATGTCGCAAAAGTTGTAGAACAAACTAAATCCGAATGGAGATATCTACCCAGTATTTAATGAATACAGAGCAGCATATACATACCAATCTGATGTAATGTCTGTACCCACTGCAGAACTTTCTTATCTGAAAGCGATGCACCTATCAAAGAATCATCCATTGGCTGGCCATCATCACCAATGAGAGGCGATGTAATGAATTTTCCACTACCAATTAGTCGAACCATCTTTTGACATTCAGCTTTCCATATGTTATATTGCTGCCTGAATAATAAATTTACACACTTATTTTCTATTTCCAATCAAGGACAAAGGAGGGGGGGGGGGGGGGGGGAGAACCAGCACATTTGGGATTCACACCCTGGTAAATTTGAAACACCGGTTAGCTTTAGGAGAAAAAAGAAAACATGGCCATATGTGAATATAATTTAAGTTGCTATATGAGGAAAACAGAAGACATGATAAACTTTATGGGTCATAGGATGAGACAAAATGAACGAAATTCAACAGAGAGCATGGCAACCTGTAAGGGAAAAAATTTTATTGGAAAAATAAAATATGAACATTTAACCAATGTTTGCCATTTAGTAGTGCTGTTATGGCTGAGGTGGCAGCAATGGTGATAGAAATGAGTGACCGGAGGCATGGGTAGTGGCAGCAGCAGGACACTAGTGCTGGCAATGGCGATTAGAAGATGGTGGTATTAGCAGTTCAATGTTATATAGGTTTCAGTTCTGTTATGTTTTTCCTCTCATGTCCATTAACTACTCATAAAAGTGAAAAATATTTTCTTAGAATCTATACTACATGCATTTAATTGCATACTAAAAATAGGATCCCTAAATTTAGAGGATCACAGGAATTTGTGGAATATTGTTACATTCTTTATTTTCTTAATCTGATTTATGAATTTCACAAAAATATACTTAAATTAATATATACCTCCTTTGTTCCTTAAGTTGATTCCGTTCTTCAAATGTACTGTTAGGATCATAGCAGCCTAACAAGAACTCCCATACTACCCCTTTAATTGAAGGATGAACACCCTGCATAATTTATAAAAATAAAAATGAACATCAATAATAGAGCACACAAGTTATAAAGAATAAAACCGAATAAAAGTACAATGTAAATTTTTCAACATGAAAGAGGAGCATCAGTGATACGGTCAGCAAAATACACTGCACATCAGATTGTCATCAGAAATCACCATTATATGGTGGCATCGTGTCTCTATCATAGAGAACAGTGTCAAAACAGATAAAAGGAAGGAGGAAAATATTTACATTGATATGCATTCAAACTTAGGAAAAGTCCACCATGGAGTTGCAGGTTTTGCATAGTGGTGATAAATTCACACAAACACACACACACACACAGAATAGCAGCTATAAGACTGTCATTACATATGCAAGCAGAGGTACTGCTTCAATAAGAACCGTACGTATTTTGAAAAAGAAAAATAACCTTCAGTCTGCTAGCTCTTGGTTGCTTTTCACTAGTGAACTACAAAAGAAAGACTCAGGTTTAAGTGAACTGCCCCTATCAAGCCAAATTTAAATGTGAGCCATTGCCATGGTAACAGCTAAATGATAGAATACCAGTCTTTCAGAGCAGAAGAAAGAGAGGCAGCATGAATCCAACAGTAGAGTAAAGACCAAGTGAACTGGCAATTTCTATAACCACGCAATGGCTTTTCAAAAGTACAGTAATTAATGTGTGTGTGGCACTGATTGTGCTACATTTGTTCACTAGATCACTTCGTGATGCACAGCGTTGTTCTTGATAGCAAGAAAGGACTTTTCCAAAGATATTATCAATTTAGATCTAAAATGAAATTGCTCTAACTCTAGCAAGGTTTAATAGGACCAAATTGTACTGTCAACCCTGAAACTACTACCAGCTCATGGGCTAAATTGCAGAGAAGGGGTAAATCAAGTAGAGATTAAGCATGTTCATGTACAAGATTCCTTACAGAAGGAACAATGGAAGTGAAAGAGACAAATCAGATTAGAAAAAATCACGGGGTAGAAAGTGGGGATTAATTGCGAGATTAATACCCCGGCCACCCAGCCACTCAAGAGAGGGAGGTAGGTTGAGAGCATATATAAGAGACTTATCTCATCTTGTTTAGCTTAAGAGCACCAGTTGCAGAGAAGGGGTAAATCAAGTAGAGATTAAGCATGTTCATGTACAAGATTCCTTACAGAAGGAACGATGGAAGTGAAAGAGACAAATCAGATTAGAAAAAATCACGGGGTAGAAAGTGGGGATTAATTGCGAGATTAATACCCCGGCCACCCAGCCACTCAAGAGAGGGAGGTAGGTTGAGAGCATATATAAGAGACTTATCTCATCTTGTTTAGCTTAAGAGCACCAGTTGGGTGCCATTGCTCCAGACTGAATTATCAGATTTGGATCACTTTATCCAATTTTGTCATATTATAAAAAGAATCATAGATTATGTTGAGATAATTGCAACAAATTTCCACCAGGACTAAACTCAAACCCAATGCATGGTCACGCACTCATTCATAATGTATGTTTCTGTAAGGACGCAGTCATTTAAATCTGAGCAGTATAATAAAGGTTACCCCCCGTTGGATTCGTCTAAGCACTTTGGCAATATCCAAGTGACCATCTTGAGTGAATGATGCATGCCATCTTCTTTCACTTAGAGTTTTGCCAGCCTGTGGAAATAGACAGTGCAAGGATGTTGATCTCAAGATAGAAGATACTACAAAAAGATTATATAAAAAACCAACCCACTCACATAAGCATGTGTAACAGTAACGCTGAAAAATATCTATATTCTCTGCATAGCCAAACAAAAACATAATTTTTCTCTGAAAATATTGCAAAGTGTCACATATATGACTCTCAGTTGCATCTTACAAAAGTATCAGTCCAGTTCCTTATCGCATTATATGGGAGTAAACCATTCCACATAGCATTAATTAATGTGTTTTTCCAAACAAATAATATTAACTGGCTACAAGAAGTATGATTAGAAAGGAGGAAACCGCACCCTTGGTTTAAAACGAGTCTTTGGAACGTCAGCTTTACATTCTGGTCGGATGGGATAGAAGGCATCCAACTCAGTTGTCCCATCTCCCTTAGTAAGATTCCTGAACATCCCCAACAAAAACAAGCATCAAAGTCATCTACACAACCGAAGGTCTTGAATTCGTCGCATCTCGCCAGTTGCTAGGACCTATAATGTTCAATCGCTGCCAGGTGAACAATTCAACCCCAATACATCAAAAACATTGATTTTCATTTTACTAAGTGTAAAAACAAAATACATCAATTTCACTGTTATTGACATCTTTCCAGGAATACAACTCGCATAGTTTCCTTAAAATTGCCAGCATCAGAAATACCCATAAGCGAAATTCTCCAGAGAATCATTTTGGGGCACGTTTTTCACTAAAATCTATGATTTTACTGTCAACTCTTCGTCTGCTGACACCAATAGTAAGAAATAGGTCCAGCAAATCTGATTCTGTATCTTAACCCAGTTCTTAAACACCGAGAAGAAATGACGTATTCTAACGAACTATCCAATCAAAGAAAATAAAACAACCGAGACAAAATGAATTACCTTCCCAGTTTTCGCACGATCATGGATATTCATATCATTTCAGACACATTGCAGCGATAATGTAAAATTTCTTATGGTGCTCTCTGAGTTATTCAGATAACAACTTCAATGCCATGCGTTGCGTAAAGCGCTCCAAAAGGTGAGAATGTTAGAGAGAGTGAGGGAGTGTTTGGTTCAAAGGAGGGGAGGGGAGGGATTTTAATGGAGTGGAGGGGGAGGAAGGGTTTTAATAATGCGTTGTTTGGTTGATTTGGAGGGGTAGGGATTTTAATGATATGTTATTTGGTTGGGGAGGGGAGAGGAGGGGAAGGATTAATGGATAATTATATTTTTATGATATTAGAATTAATTTTTTTTTATTTTTAAGATATTTTTATATAAAAAAATATTTTTTTATTTTTTTTATAAAAAATAATTTTTTATTTTTATTTAAAAATATTTTTTATTTTCATAAAAAATTATTTTAAATCCTATTTAAAAAAATAAGATCCATATTATATTTTAAGTGAGGGATAATTTAGTTAAAGTTTAAAAAAAAAAAAATTTCTTTTCTAAAAATTTTTACTTTTGAAGGGGAGAGTTTGGAAAGGAAGGGATATTTTGCCTCCCCTCCCCTCCAAATCCCTCAAATCAAACAAAGCCTGAAGGGAGCTAGAGAGCAAGTCGCAAACGATGTTGCGGGGGACAATACATTGAGTTATTTGAAGAGGTAGTCGCCTATAGTTGACGAGATGGCCCAAAAGAAAGAAAAAAGGCAAAATTATAACTAAAACCCATCTCTTGAAAAATTTGCAATGATTATAAATCATTAAATTCATTAATAAATTTTTTAAAATTTAATAGTAATTATAATTTTAAAAAATAATTTTAATTTTTAATTCTTTCTTTATAAAATTTTCAAGATATAAATTAATGTTATTGACGTAAATGATTTATTCGAGCGTCTTCGGATATTTTCCGCCGTTCCAAATGAAAAGGAAATATTATTGATGAAAAACAAGTTTAAACATATAGAAGAACAAAATAAAAAAGGTCCCATAATAATAAATAAAAAATAATTATTTTTCTTTAACTTTTGTATATATATATATATATATATTGGAGATGTTGCCAATATATTTGCACAGAAGGTTACTAGTAAGCTTCACTTTTATAAAAATAAATTAAAAAATTTAAAAAAACAACAGAAGTAAAAAAATATCAAATTGTAAACAATTTAACTACAATGAAAAATATATTTTTAAATTAATTTTTACATTTTTTAATAAAAAATAAATTATAATATTCTTAAATTTTAAAAATAACAAAGAAAAATAACAAGAAATTAAACACATATATTTTAACTTTTTTATTCTTGGCCCATTTATCTTAAGAACTTCATCACAAAACACGATAAGTAAAGAAGTCCACAAATACAACTGGCGGATAACATTAAGGCCCGATTGGGCAAGGGTGATTCTTCCTGCAAGTGAAAGATTATAAACCTTTCGCGAGGTCAATCGATTCTGAATTGATAGAGGCTGCGTTTGTTCCGTAGAAAAAAAAAATTGAAGGAATCAAAAACATAGATAAGTAAAATGATAAATAATATTTATGTTTTTATTTTTTAAAAAATAATTATTATTAAATAATAATAATATAATATATATTTTTATTTTTCAATAATAACATTTCCATCAATGTTGTGCCTTGGTGCCAACCGTACCCCTATGGTTCTCTCCTTACCCTCTTATGGGGCAAAGGCATTCCCCGAGACTTCCCTCAACTGACGCCCAATGTTATGTTTTACAGTCCGTTAAAATCATAGGCCAGTTTTGACGCCCAATGGATTGATTCATATTGCCGCAAAATTTTTCTCCGATTAGTCCAAGTGCATTTGCCACTTTTCTCCACTCAAAAGTAAAAGAAAATAAAAAAAGTGTAAATTTAATGGGATCAATTTAAAAAGTTAAATAATATATATTTATATGTGTGTGTTCAGTGACTTTTATGAGTTTAATAAATTTAAAATTTTAAAAGATACAAAATATAATATTAAAATATAATATTATATATATATATATACACACACACAAACTTGCAAAATTAAAGGGGCATTTGCCCCCATCCATTTAACGTGACTCTATCAAGTCTTGGCTTCTCTCCCGTTTTTTCTTTTCGATTGGTCCATTTAATGCAATGAGTCATTTTTATTGTTTTATTTTTATTTTAAAAAAAAGTGGAAGAAGGCTCAACCTTTTAAGACTGCATCAACTGAAATGAAATTGGACCGGAGAAAAACTGTGTCACTCGTTGTCATAGATTTAGGATGACGAGAAAAAAAGAGAGAGGATTGCAGAAGAGAGGGAATTTTTTATAAAATTATAATTATACCCTTCTTTGCCTTTTCTTATTACATCATCTGATTCGTGTGCGAAAGTATACTTATGTATAATACTTCTATTAGTAATTTAATAGATTTATTAAGGATACAAGTTATTCATACGAAAATAAAAATTTTAAAAATTTATTGTCAAATTTTAAAATCCATGAAAATTGTACTTAAAGTTTTAAAAGGTCTTAGAATTTTAACTTAATATTAATTATATAAGTAATGCATATATGAGTATTTTAATTTAAAAGAAACGTAATTAAAAATTATCTTTAGTTGTGTGAGATGTAAGATAGTGCATATTTTATTTTTAACAAAAGAAGGTGTATATTTTTAAAATAAAAAAATATAATTTGAATATTCTCGTTAACTTAAATCTTTGATTATTAAACTTTTTCGCTGTAAAGTTTGAACTGTAGTCAACACGCTTCAGCACAGGGGCACATTGGTGGCATATTCCCAAAGGTTTAGGTATACCCTCACCATGGAATGTGACCAACAACAACGTTACATCGTTAAACGAATCAAAGTTAAAAAAGAAATGTGAATATTTCGTTTCAATACTTTGATCACAATATCAAGGGCAAATAAAAGGATCAACGAACATAAGGTTAAATTTTAGTAAGTGAAATTGTATGCTAATCTTTCAATTATGTGCATGGATGGGAAGTGATTACACCACAATTGGATTTATTTTATATTACTTCGATTATTGCCCCATTTGGATTATTGTTGCCTAACTGTTAAAGTTTGGAACGGAGGACTAAATGGCAAGTAATTTTACAAATGTTTCATTTTCTTTTGTGCCAAATGCACAAATAATATACTGTTTGATCATATTTACAATATTCAAAATATAATAAAATGGATAATTTTTATAATAATAATAATACAATAAATATGTGATTTTTATAATTTATCATCACATAATTAAAATTTTTTTATCTATATCATAATTTTATTAAAAGACTTAAATAATAAATATATAAAAAACTACAATTTAGTTCTTTTAAATGATGCTTTCAAGTATAAAATTAAATTTTAAAAAATAGAATTAAAACTCAGCTGTATAATATAATAGAAGATAGAAAATTTTCTAGTCAATGATCCTGGTGTTGTCCAAAAAATGTCAGTGATCTTTATTAAATAAACTTTATGTTGGAGGTGCCAATTGCGATTTCTAAAATCTTAAAGGGCCTGTATTGAAAAGTAAAAAAGCCAGTCAACATATTGGATATTGGATAATTAAGCCAAAGTCCGAACCTATGTAATAGACATGAAAGAGAGGGAAAAACACCCCGACGAGAGTTCCAGGATTCTTCTCCTGTACCTTCGGCTTCTGGTTCTGGAGCTTCTCTCAAACAATTTGGAAATACCTTTGACGAAGACTTCGAGGGCCTCCTCTTTAGACCATTCTGTTTTGCGCCATGAGCATCTTCACCAAGAAACCCACTGCCAAAGGTTTGTGCCCTATCTCTGATTCTCCCTCTTTTTTGTTTATATTCATCCCTAAAGCGAATCAGCTTTCCATTGCCCAATTATAACTATCTCCCCCCCCCCCCTTTTTCCTGAGTTAAGTAATTTTCTTTTGGGTATTTTAGATACGATTCTGATAATTGATCGATCACTTTGATGTTTGGTCTTCAAATGATTTTTAATATCATAAAATTAATTTTTTTTGGGGAGTTGGAGAGCAGAACTGATGTCCCATATTAAATTTTAGTTAAAAGGCTATGTTTTTATGTCATTCGTTCGTGTTTTATTTTATCCAGAGGCTCTTCGGGAGAGTAAGCGAGAAATGACAAGCGCTACTAGAGGTAATTTTTCAGTTTCTTGCTACATTAATTAGTAAGTTTTGGTTCAACTTTAGATGGCTTTGTCCTGATACCACTCCCGTTCGGTTTCAATAACAGTAGAGGAACAAAAACCTATGGAGGGAGACTTTCAAACTGATTATTGTTATTATTCTTTATTGTATCTGCGTTAGAGGTGTGGCATTTGCACTTATGTTAATAGTTTTTCTTGGTTTCCTATATACTTCAGGCATAGAGAGGGAAATTGGAGCATTACAATTGGAAGTATGTCAAACTGTCATACATATTACAAATGATGATTCTGTTCCTGAACTTTTGTTGTCATATCTAATATGGTTATTGTATTGTTAGGAAAAAAAGCTTGTTGCTGAAATAAAGAGAACTGCTAAGACTGGAAATGAGGTATGATCACCGGTACCAAAAGATTTTTTTCCCTGCTGATTTTCTGCAGACTGACTTAAAGTTTTGTCATCTTGGTCTATTATTGATATGCTTGATTTTCAGATATTTTCTTTGCCCATGCAATTTGCAGGCAGCAACTAAAGTTTTAGCTCGCCAGTTGGTTAGGCTTAGGCAACAAATTGCTAATCTTCAAGGTAGTCGAGCTCAAATGAGAGGCATAGCAACTCACACACAGGTAGATTGTTGAATCCTGGTTTTTGTGAGATAGCTGATAGCAGATAGATGCTTTGTGCTCTTAGCTATGTTTACCATTTCCTGCAGGCAATGCATGCCCAGTCTTCAGTCGCTGTCGGTATGAAAGGTGCTAGTAAGGCAATGGCCGCTATGAATAAGGTAGCATGTTCAATTATATTTAAAAATAATTGCATGTCTCTGTATATGTATATATATTGTCCCAACTTTCTTATATTGGACCATTATACATTGCAAGATTTTGTTTGGTTTTATCACCCTCTCCCAAAAAAAACAAAAGGAAATAAAAGAAAGCTTTTATGATTTGTGAGTTGTAATGCAGTTCCAATGTAGCGTGTGGATGCATTTTGATATTTACCAAGCGAGTGATATGCAAATTCTGTATAAAATTTGAGCTGGTCAGGATAAGGTTGGAGTTATTGCACAGTGTGAGAGTAAAGTTTCCATAGAATAGGATAGAATGATCAGAATATGAATGTTGGGATCCTGGTTTTTTTTTTTTAATCTCTCTTCTTCTTTGTTATCACATGCATAGTGGAAGATAGTGTTCCCCCGCTGCCTTCCAATCACTTGCACACACAAAGGAAAGAAATAAGACTACAGAAAATGGATAGAGTGGTGTTGTCCATCTTTAAGGAGAAACTAAGAGGCAAAAGGCTGCATCAGGACAGCAGTGATGATAAAAGCTGTTCTTCCAGAGTGCAACAAAACATTGACATTAAACTCCATAAAGTACCTTTTAGATTGCTTCTTTATTCTTCCCCCTTGTGCTAAATTAGAAGATACCTTTGCAGCAAATGGCACCTGCAAAGCAAGCACAGGTTATACAGGACTTCCAGAAACAATCGGCACAGATGGATATGACTGTAAGATGATGCTTTTACTTTAGTAAATTTACATGTGAGGGGAATAAAAGGAAAATCATTGTTTACGTTTCCCTTGGCTTATGGACCTTAATGGTTTATCATGCAGACTGAAATGATGTCAGATGCCATAGATGATTCCTTGGATAATGATGAAGCTGAAGAGGAGACTGACGAGCTGACAAATCAGGTACTTTCCTTCAAGTATCTTCTTTCATTACATCTTTTCTATTTTATTCTGCAACATTTGCAGGCTTTGTACTGGAATAACTTCTAAAATCGCTAAATGGATCCTGTTATATACTTTTGAAATGGCCAGTCTGTCTTACGTGAAGCAGGGCAACACTAATGATTCTCTCACCCTTACCCTCCCCATAAAATTGAGGGGAAAAACCAAAAAAAAGAAAAAAGAAAAAGAAATTGGCCTGGCATATCTGCATTGTGTTTCGTTCTCAAGACTTGAAACGACAATTACACTTCTGAATACAGTATGATTTTTTTTTTTTGGCCTAGTTTCCAAACGTTTAGAAGCAATAAGCCCTGAGTGGAATCTGAATGGGCAAAAGTTTAAGATTTTATTTTATTTTTTTTTGAGGGATAACAGTGACTTTTGAGTTAAATAAAAGGAACTGATGGCAATTTTGCTCGCCACCTTATTTTGGCAGGTGCTTGATGAAATTGGCGTGGATGTTGCCTCACAGGTTGGAATCAGTTGTTACAAATTTCTGGACTCACCATCTGTGACTTGCACTTTGCTATTGTGCTCAAGCTAATTGGGTTGTATTTTAATTTTTTGGCAGTTGTCAGCGGCTCCTAAAGGAAGAATTGCTACAAAGAATACTGAAAATGCTAGCAGGTATATACCACATAACTATAACATTTATTTTAATCATTACTGGGTTAAAGAGAAAATGAGTTTCTATGTATATCACGTAAATCATGAAGAATCTATTGTTGCTCCTTATGTACCACTACGAATTCTAAACTCAAACCTGTTTTCATATGTAAACATTAAAATACTTAATTTGCTTGACGTTGGAAATCTTATGCTGTTTCAGCTCGGGCATTGACGACCTAGAGAAACGTTTGGCAACTCTAAGAAACCCATAATTTTCTGCATTATGTGGGTTCTCAAACGCAAAGTTGTCTTCTAGAATTCTTGGTCTTCATTTTTCCTCTGGGATTTGATGAGTTTAGTGTATATTCCACCCTGAAATTACCGTGTATTATCAAGGAATTGTTATCTGGAATGAGGCTACTGTAAACTAGTGGATGGATTCTTAGAGATGTTAGTGACTTACGTGTGACGGGATTTAAAGAATACTATTACTTGGCACAAATAGCGTAGTTTGATGCTCTCTGTGAATGCAAGTGCAAACTCGATTTATATTCCGGCTGGCCAAAGAAGCTATTGCTTCTCGTTTGTAAATACTATTAAAGAACACATGGAATCGTAGAATGATGTTCAGGAATCTAAATTTACGCCTTGGTAGTTGGTAATGACTCTCAAATGCTGTAGCTGGGGTAATTGCTCTCGTAGACCCTCAGGTTTGTTTTATCAATAGTTGCTTTGAGAAACTGCAGACGTGTTCCCAAAACGAAATTACTCCCTTTTGAAATAATAATAATAATAATCGGACGAACGATGAGCGACATGTAAACTTCACTGGTAGTGTCACAAGTCCCAACGCAACATATCCTGAGTTATGACAAAAGGCCATATAAATGATGACCTCAAGTTTAGATCGACCAAAGCCTAGATTGTCAAAAAATTCCATTCTCATATCAATCAAAGTGCAGATGACATACAGGCAGTGCTGGTCTAACTGAGCGAACAACAGCGTATATCATACACAATACTTGCTACCGCTCAAGTTTCATCTTTATCTATATATATATATATAATTGAAAAAGTAAACCCAAGTTCCTTCTTGCAAAAATGCAAAAATGATAGAATCCTCGTTGGATTCTCACTCTGGCATGTTTCGAACATGTTACAGTGGCTGAGAAATCTTGCGAAGGCAATCCAGGGGGCAGAACCATTTTGATCGTGAAATGATTTCATCAGGTAGCGATGTAGATGTGACCTAGCACTGCTTCAGTACTATCCCATGTACAGGATTGATTCCACAATTCTTGAGATCACTCAAATAAAAAGTGATCTAGCATTTCAGGTGCATCAGAATTTAGAAAATGTCTCTCGTAAAAAGGAAACCCCTTTACTTCCTTATAGAGAGAAGCTCAAAGCTACTAAGAGGATCATCACGATTGCCTCTAGTAGATGCATTGCGTGTAAAAGTTGGTTGTTTGCTCTCGTACAGAGGGCGTGTGGCAGATGGGCGGCTACTGCTTGAAGTCAGCCGACCAGTACAATTGTCACTGTGATCACCTGAGGAACTTGGCTTGATTGATGAGATGATGGCTTTTCTTGAACTGCTGCCATATCGAGTAGAACTGCGTCCCTTCTCTTGTTCATGGTGCTAACAACACAACAAAACAAACCTCATAAAATATTTAAATAAAAAATGTAAATATATATTGTTTTCGGCTTTCGGTAAGGATGAATCAAATGAACAGGGTGATAACAGACCAAATGTCAGATATTATCGGTTTTAGAACTCATACAAGTAATATAGCGTTCAAGCTATCCCCAAGACCTTAAACCACACCCCCCCCCCCCCCCCCCAAAAAAAAAGCATCATCATCAAATGCAAGTTCACCACCCTCAAAAAAAAAAAACTCTTTTCCTTTTCTTAAATATTTATGCTTTATTAGATTGTTATAACTCTTAAGAGTTTATGTCTATTCATTTTACTCCCTCCATTTTCATTGTCATTTCAGGTTTTTATTAGGAACTGATGTGAAGAACCTAACTGCAATTGTTTACACTCAAGATTCAATCACACTTTCAAATTTGAATCTTATTGGACAAACAAATAAGAGATATAAAGCCAATGAATAACAAAACAACATCGATAGACAGACAGAGAAGCCATACATAATACATTAAGAACATAAAAAAGGTAAAGATGAAAAAAAAATCCCAGCACATGTCGACTTCAAAACTAAGTGAATTATCAAAATTATCCAGCTGAAGTCCAAATCAAAGGATCAAGGAAAGTTCCATCATTTCTTCCATGATTGCATTGGTTTATAACTATATACAATCCACAGACTACTAAAAAAGCTGGAAGGCATTATCATGCTCCAAAAGCATCTGTAGAAACTAGATATTTAAGTTAATAAAACTCCTCATAGGAAAACTTCAAATGAACATTCATCTTTCCTTTTTGAAAAAAAAAATTACCATATCTTTATGTAGTGGTACATCCTCAAACATCCTCTGTTTAGTTTGATCACCCCGAGGACTAGAACTTGCGGGGTTTCGCCTGGAGAACGCTGCAACAGTACCTGAGAATTTCTCTCGAGTATCTTTCCCAACTGAAAGAAGCAATTGCATGAGCAAGGATTATGCAACACCCAATTTAGGAGATACAAAGTACTTTGACTAACGATAGAGATGAACAAAAAGACAAGTATAGTTTAATGCTTTCAGGTTATGTTCTTTCTGCGAACCAAAAATTGCTTGGTACTGAAAAAGGAGGTTTACAGCAAATTACAAGTTCAAAATTCCCCAACACCCATGAATGAACTCAATAAGATGTACCAGGATACCAAATTTCAATATCATATTTGACTCAGAGCAGACCTGACATCTTTTCTGGCTTTTGCACAGATGGTCCAGCATTCATAGCTGCTTTGCCACTGCCATGCTGATAGAGCAACAACTACAGTAAGAGACCTTCTATAGAAAGAAAAATCCATACAAGCAAGGTATAAAAGTACTTACCCGTCCTCTAGAGCTAGAACCAATCTGTGGATACTTCAATATAGTCCAGTCGAAAACATAATCAAACTGATAGCCTGCAGTAACAAAGTCAAGATCAATTTTCAATTATTAAACGCACTAAAAGTTTCCTGCAGAATATACTAACCAAAATGCCCAAATTAGAATTCAGATATCAGGGTAAAAGACCTTCTCGAATAAACAAGTCTCGAAAAAGCCTCTTCAAATATGAATAATCTGGCTTGTCCTCAAAGCGCAATGATCGGCAGTAGTGGAAGTATGATACGAACTCAGATGGATACGATTTACAGAGCACCTGTTCACACATGCACATAAATTACCAACATAGCAACAGGACCAATAAAATTCAGAAATGAGAGAGAAGGAGCAAGGAGGAGGGGAAAATATACAAGTTATACCCACAAATGAATGCAAGGAATATAGGACAAGACCTAGTCAAAGTGAAAATCAACCAGAGAGAGCATTCAGTTGATCTCAGTACCCAGTAGAAATAGTTAAAGTAAACCTAGTTTAAATGCATGAGATACATGCATTTATGCTGGTATTCACATGCAAGGGCAAAAGCTATTATGGGATGGCCCTCATGCCTGGCCTGTCTTCTCAACCCCTATCTAAGAATGGGGAAAAACTTATGTAATAAAAACAATTGACAATTTAAATATCTAATTGAACTAATCCCATTTTAAATGTTATTAAATTAAATTTGGCAAAAATGTGTACAATTCCCTCCAACCTAAACCTTCAAGCAGATTACCCATGTGATTTTTAATTTTAACAATTAATTTACTTAAAATTTTAATATGTGGGAAATTAGCCAACACCCAACCTTGTTCAAGGCATCAAACTCTAGTTCTAGAGGAAAATCAAATCTCTCCAGAAGCTATAGCTAAGTAAATCGACACTGATCCAGGTAGTCACAATACCTCTATGGGAGTTGACATCTTCTTCTCACTGATCTTATCATATTTTTGTTTTTTTGTACCAGCCTTCAGTCCCTGCCAAGGAAGACTAAAACAACAAAAATATTGCCCAGAGAGAGCCACTAGTAAGATATTGCAATTATATCCAACATCAAGTAGGGGTACTAGATGAGTCTGTCAAGTATCCAACCTTCCTCTTAAGAAGTACATGAGAACATAACCAAGAGATTCCAGATCATCCCTTCTGCTTTGTTCTTCCAGCCAAAAAAAAAACAAAACAAAAAGATTTGAAAAAACAGAAAACATGTAAGTCTAATTATGTAATCATTCAGTCGCAATATTGGTTGTCAACACAAAAAAGGCATAAACCAGCACAAGATATCACTCACCAATTCCAAGATGAGTGTTGACACTCGCATAGCGAGCTGTGCCTGTCAGGTTCTTGTTTTCCCTACAAAAGAAAAACATGACTTTTAATGAATAAATTTTTTTCTTGAGTGAATTTTATGGGGAATACATAACAGAGTTATTGAACTGTAACAAAAAATACTTAAGTGAAAGAACATCATAGTGAAGTATGATATGGTCCAAGAATGTGAAGAGAGATATCTGAGGGAATAGAGACTCAAAATAAAGCAATTGAAAAGGATTTGAATTCAAAACCCGCAGCCAAGTTATAGATGTCAATTAGAAACTGATTTTGCTTCATCATGGTCTTTATCGTGTACAGTTTGAAACCAATACCATTTGAGATTTGTCAGACGTGTGTACACAGCAAAAAACCGCTCACTTATTTTATACAACCATAACTATCATATTATATATATATATATATATATATAAAGATACATTAAATTGACATCAATACTTGTTTAATAAATAATTTTTGTTAATTCTAGAGTTAATTATTTGATATTACCCACATTATGTGGGTAGTATCTATCCAAAAAAAGACATAATAACCAATTCAAATAATAAGACTGCTTAAAAGAAAAAACTATCTTAATTAGTTCCCCAAAATTTGAGACATACCTATATATAAATAATACACCGTAATACCCTGTACTAAGCATGACAGAATTTACCTGTATGGTATGTGCTTACGAGTCTGAAGATCCCTATACTTCTTTGCAAGGCCATAGTCAATAATGTACACCTGAAATTAGATACACAGCATGATACCAGGATAGTTAAAAGATCTAATATATGCATGTTTATCTAAAGTTTCTTATCAGAATCTACCGGTCAATTTTATTTTATTTTAGTTTTGGTTATATTACAGAAGAAAATTCCATAGAAACAGAATAAAAGGGAGAAAAAGATTAAAGAAGATTCTCCAGGAACATCTAAGAAAGAAACTATTTCCTATGACCAATAAGCAGGCTAAAACAGTCTTTCACAGGGTTTTACTTCCAAAATTAGGTGGAGTGCTGCATTTTAAGGATTATTCCTCCCATGCTTGATGTCAACTCTAGTGAGGACAAGGAATATTCCTTCTACACATTTCTGATATTAGGTCCTCCTCGAGTAATTTTCTTTGGTTGGTAAATCAATAAAATTCCCAAAAAGAAGCAGGAAAGACCCAAGCAAAAAGAGGACAAATATAGCCACTACCAATTAGAGTATACTTCCTTTTTTTCTTTTTTGGGGGGGGGGGGGGGGGGGGAGAAAGGAAGAACTAGAAAGAAAGCATCTTCACAAAAATAACATACCTGGTTTGCTTTACGTCCTAGCCCCATGAGAAAATTGTCAGGCTTTAAATCACGGTGAAGAAAACATCTTGAATGCATATATTCAACTCTGTTAATCTGAAAATAAACAATAATATTAAGTAAAATATAAAGAATAATGTTACCATTTCAGACACTAGGTGTACAGCTGCCAAGCAGACTTACTAACTGATCAGCAAGCATCAACACAGTCTTCAGTGTGAATTTCCGGTTGCAATAGTTGAACAAATCTTCCAGACTTGGTCCAAGAAGGTCAATAACCATGACATTGTAGTCTCCTTCGACTCCAAACCACTTGATGTGGGGAATCCCCACTTCATTAAGGAAAAACCATACTAGATTACTCAAGGAAACATGCTAGTTGTTTGCTGTAATTTTGTCCTTTTTTATTTTGCTTTAAAGGCAAGGTTTAGACTAATGGTTCCAAATCTGATTTTATTAATAACAGGTTTTGGACACCAATCAGATTAAACGCCAGATTTAAAAAGAAAAACACTTAAAAGAAAATCGTTTTCAATATATCAAATACTGAAAAATGATTTCCATGCAATCTTGAATCATCTAACACTTTTAGTATCCTTAGTACCAAACTGATAAAAGGAACGAGAGATCCAGACTTACTTGCTCCTTGAAGAAGCACATACAATTTTGACTCATAGAAAAGCTGAGGATGCTTGGTCTTTACAGGTTCCTGGAATTTTTTGAAGGAGAAAGGCGTGATCAAGAATTAGCAGCATATAATATCATGACACATGGATATATTAATGCTATTAACTGATATAAGAACTTTCTTCTCTTGTAGAACAGCAAAAGAAAAAGTATGATAAACAGTGTAAGAAAAATAAAGAAAAGACATAATGTAGCATTTTGCATGTCACTTCAATCTTTAACGAGATCTTATTGATTTATTATATAAACCTTTAGTGCAATCCAACTATGGTCCCAAAGTTATGATAGAGAGAGATTTCATTCCTTTCTAAAAACAGAAATGAACATTATCTCATGTAATATTTAGAGTGGACTACAAAATCAGTGATTAAAAAAAAAGGATGCACTTCACTATCCATAGTGCCAACGTCTACAGCATCTGAATATAGCAGCACATATATCCATTGGGCATGGTATATTTTATATAGAGACTAAAGATAAATCTGGGGTTCAGCAAAGTAAAATAAAGGTGATCTTGATTGTGCACATTCAAGATAGTCAACATACATTCATAAACAGAAAACTAGTAATCAGTCTCTAGAAATTCATAACAGACTCCACTATTTAAGCATTTTGCCATATCCAGTCACTTAAAAAGTAAAACTTAACGTAGCCATATCCAGTCACTTAAAAAGTAAAACTTAACGTACCAGCTTAACGGCCACCTCCTCTCCGTTTTGTACATTTACGCCTAACATAAGAAAGAATAGATAGAATACGTTTACAGCGATACAAGAACACCCAAAAAAAAAAAGCCACAATTTAACAAAAATTAAATAATCATACCTAAATAAAGCTCGCCAAAAGACCCACTCCCAATTTTCCTTCCCAGTTTAAACTTCCCACCAATCAAATGATCCATGATGAAATGACCTTCAATACACCTCACCTACAGGCAGCAAATGTAATACGATTTTCTGCTCAAAATCGTACCCAAATCAACACCTAATTGTGCATAACTTCATGTAGAGCAACTTTCCCTCACTCTTATTGTCCACGAATTCGCCGAATCAATGGGTTATGCAGCCAAAATTCCTTGCTTTCTTTAAAAATCCACCAAAATCCAATGAGATTTCCCAATCCAGTCATCCAAGTAGTAGCAAATTGGATTATGGCGTAAATCCAGAATAAGAGAAAATCAAAATGAGCCAAATTTATAAAAATTTTAACATCCCCGGGCAATGAGGATGAAATATTTATTCAGAATAGAATACCGCCTTCTCCAGCTACATTCTGCACCGCACATAATCCAAATCAATCAGCCCAGACCACGGATTTAAGCCCTAACTTGCAGAAAATAGGACCGCATTGACCCAAGACAACAGAATGCAAAGGGTATCATAAATTCTTGAGAAAACAAAATTAAAAGAGGAGAGTGAGGAGCCTGTGCTCGATCAGATAGGAAGAGACAACAATAGTTCTACAGAACAAGAGTTGAGAGACGGACAGATGAAGAAAACTGAATGGGAAAGAAAGAGAGAGACGGATAGGGAGAACTAAAGGCAAGAGCGGGTAGGAGATTTTCATTATAATAATCGCTGTTTTTCTTTTGTAATTTTTAAAATTTTCCTTTTTCTTAGTCGTTATTCGAGCTAATTACTATTTTTTATCTGCTTCCTTAAAAATTTAAACTTCTAATTTCACCCCACGAAAAAAAAAAAATCAGTTTTGACGACTAAGATACGACGGGTTAACGTTAACCGATATCCTACCTTCCTGATTCCCCTTCTTCTTAGTCCTCACCTCTTTTTTTTTTTTTTGGTCTTTTTGAACAAAACTATCCTTTTGTCTTTAATTTGCTTCTTCATTTATTTTATTTTATTTCTTTGTTCACATTTTTGGTGATTTTACCAATCGTGCTTACAGCTTGTATCTCTCTCCATTCGTTATTTCTTTTTTGTCTGGGCCCCCCAGGATATCAGTGTGGCCCAATTATGAAGATTTGGGCTTCCTATGGCCCAATTCTGACAGCCTTGTGCAGCGCCGCACATGCCAAAATACAATTGCATGAAAACAAAAAACAAATAGGAAAAAACATTTCAGAGAGAGAGAGAGAGAGAGAATTAGAATGCTGAATTCCATATGGACGTTGGATCAGGGAATCAGGATCTATTGAAATGGTGAAGTTAGAACGGTAGAGAGTGAGAGGCAAGGCTTAGTTTTTTTAAAAAAATTTATACTACTTTTCTACTTTTTACATTGTAATAATTTATTAAAAATAATTTACACTAATAATTCTCATTTACGGAGTGCATTTGAAATAGTTTCATTTATATTGATTTTAAAATAAGTAAAGAAGACGATTTGATGATTAAATAGGTAATCATGACCGCAATAAGAGTGGAACGTGCGATCCATTATAAATTCCCCAAAATATGACCCCACCCCCATTCAATGCTGTGTCCCAATAACGCAATAATGAAGGCTTTCCGAAATGTCCACCATAATTGTTTGTACGAATTAATAATTTTTTAAAGAAAAAATGAACTCTCAAAAAGTAAATAAATTTATAAATTTTTGTTAAACAACTATGATAATGTCAGCTACAGTTCATTAGAAATATTACTGCATGTTTTCCTGGTAAAATATATTATTGCTTTTAAATTATAAATGCTAGAGGGGAAAATTTTAAATTTATTAATTGAGTGTACGAAATTAACTCTAGAAGAAAGGTGGTGTTGGGAGCTTTGTGACAGGGTAAGACATTGATGTCCTTTTCACACCACCTTTTTCAGACAGCTGGGCCTAATTATAGATACGTTCAGATTCAAATATACCAACTACGATGCAAAGTTGGTCCTAATATTGATTGAGATCAATAATTAAGCTCAACCAAATGATGTCCACTACAGCAGCAGCTCGTTGAGCTTCACATTCATCTAAAAGAAACCCATTAACCCGGGGGGGAAAAAAAAAAAAGGAAACAAAGCACTTCATGTTCTTCCATGTTCACTCATTTTTACTATCATGCTTCTAATCCTAGAAATAATTAATTTTATAAAAATTAAGTTATGAATGTATGGAAGTGTTTTTTTAAGTCTTATATTAAATTAATTAAAAGACTTTTTAATTTACATAAATTTCAACTCACACAACATGTTAAATAATAATTTGTTAAAAAAGTCTAAAACTTCAAGTATGATTTAGATATAATAAACGTTCTATCTTCTGGATATACTTTCTTTTACATCTCGTTTCTTTCTCATCCACAACAAAAATTCGTGGATTACGTTTGTCAGAACAATCGTAAAAAGGAGGGACCTTGTGGGTCCAAAAACAAAAACCACTACTGGCAGAGATTCAGTAGCTAGAGGGGTTATTAGTTTCTGATATTGTTCAAAGGGTTTCCTATTATTCAAGTTAATAAAAAATAAAAGACTACTAATTTGCTTTTGACATATCCGATATTACTCTGCATGTTGGGGTGTTGCCCTTATGCATGGCTGGCAGTGGCAAAGTCAGAGTAAAAAAGAAGCTTAAATAGTGCTATATATTTCTTCGGAGAAAAGACAAGTGTTATTTTTGTTACCGCAAGTTTCATAATTTTGTTGAATTCAAATTATCTAAGAATTTAAATGATTAAGAGATAAAGTGTCACCGGCCCAACCCAATTGTCCTGCAATGAAACAAGATATAATAATAAAAAAGATGTAAAATAAAAATAAATAAAAATAAATAAGATAACAAATAATTGTTTTATTCTTATTTTTAAAAAGATAATTTGATAAAAAAAATAATAAATATAATAAATATTATACAAAATATATATAAAAAATATTTTCGCGACGCATCCAACCAAATGAAATCTCGATTAATTATAATTGCAAAAATTTACATGAACATGTTAATTTTTTTAATTTTTATTCTCCAAAAGTGAATCATAGATCCGTCGTCCCTGGGAGTAGCCCTCTTTAGCCACCAAGAGCACATTTGAAATTTCTTTTTTTCATCATAAATCAATGGTTCTCATATTTTACAAAACTGAACTGCACAACAAAGAATCTAGTGAGAAAGAGGGGAGTCTCTTCTTCAGCTGCTAGACTATGGATTAGAGCTACTCAAGTTTAGAAACGGCCTTTGTACGTGGATGTGAGCGTGTGTTTGAATTAGGCAGGTTTATGGGACCATTGAAGAAACACAACTGATGAAATTACTGATCATAGTAATTATTTCATGCTAGGTCATGTAGACGACAATGTACGGAAACATCGAAGAGAGACAAGCAGGAGGATATCATAAAGATTCCCGTAGCTTCTTACCCCAGAAAAGAGGAGAAAAAAGACGAATTAACAAGTCTATTCCTCGAGGAATACAACCTTTTTTTTTTTTAATGCAGAGAAAAAGCTCACGGAAAAGCACACTACACTACAGAGAAATCATGCATCGTGAAACAAAAAGGTTACACACACAAGGGTCAACTAGCTAACAAGTTTCCATTTCCCAATCATATACAAGGCTTGAAATCTCCAGCTTTTCAGTAACCCTACCAAGAACTAAAATCTTAATAAACTACCTATGCAGGACGGAATTACCTTTAAAAATTACGAGGAAATATTCGTATGCAATTTGATTTTCTCAATGACATCTTCTTTTTCTTTTTTCTTTTTTTTTTCTTTTTCAGGTAGTGGAAGAAGATGTCCACGCAGAAGCAGTATACAAACTAGTGTCCTTCCATCCAAGCCTTAGGGTGCCATCAAGTTGGGCAAGAGTATAGCCATGGGCATGAGAGGGAGAGGGCGAGAACATGTTCAATATCAATTGAGCTTGAGCCATGGAATTAGGACTCATTGGAACCGGCACAAAACAATGCCTCGCGAGCTCACTCCTCCACTGTCTACACTTGTCTTCCCCACTTCTCGCAGGCCCTCCTATGGCCAATATATTATTGATCTCTCTAGACAAAAGTCCATGTTCAACCTTGTGCCTATGAGGGTCCTCGCTGGGCATATATGCTCCAAGAGAATCAAACAAAGTAGAGTAATAGTGCAAAGACCCAACAAAACGATCCAAAAACGACCCACCGTTTGAAACATCTTGTTCCACCAAAGTTATAATCCTTGGCTCCAAATCTTCAAGAAGTCTCAGAGTTTTCCAATCAGGTCCAGTTGCGTCGTACAGTGAGTGTTGTAGCCAGTGGACAGCTAGTGTCTCACCAGGCCTTACTTGCACCATTGAAATATCCTCGATTTCCCCGAATTTCCTCGCAATTGGTTGGAAATGAAACGACATTCCAAGCCTTTTGGCGAAATTTGTGAGCTGTTTACCTGTCTCGACGAGGAGATCCATTGACGCTCCCATGCCTGTCATTCGAACGTGTGGTGGGCCCTCCATTCGGGTGGCGAGGATGTGGAAGAAGGCTGGCCATTGAAGCCCTTGCATGATGTCTAAGTCTATGATATGAATACTATCACAACGATGCACTGCTTCGAGTATGGCTTGATTGGAAGTGAAATGAGCGAATTTGATGAAAGGGGAAATGTTGTTGAACACTTGGAATGAGGAGTGAATGCTTCTGTGGTCAATCAAGGGGGAAAATATTCCAAGCCACGAGCTGATGACTCTGCTAGCCATGGCTTTAGCGAAATAGGCAACAATACGCTCTCCACAGGATGGCTTGTAAGGTGAGGCCACTTGGGTTAGCTCAAGTAACATCCTCTGTGCCTCACCGAGGTTGTCCACCGAGATTGCCACTGCACACTCCATTAGAAGTGTTAAGAGGTTTAACCCATCATTGTTTTGGTCATGGTCTGAAGGGTTGTAATTTGTTTGAATTTGAAGGTCATTATTGTTGAAGGGACCCTTTCCTGGGTTGAGAATGGGTGAAATTGTGGGTACGAGGTTGTCATGGGAAGACCTTGTTTGGTGGTTATAAGGAAGCAAGCTATCAGATATGGTTTCTGGTAAGTCGTCCACAAGGTGTTTGGTAATATGCTCCACCCAATCTGAGAGCTCGTTTGTTGCCAAGTTTACGGTGTTGTGGGTGTCAATGGGTGGCTTTGAAAATGGGATTGATGGGGTTGGAGCTGCTGACGACAACCCAACATTATTTGGGTAGTCCCAAGATTCATGCATATGTGGTCGGATCATGTTCAAGTTGCAATGAACCACCTCAAATCCCACTTTCATCATAGAAGAAAAAGGTTCACCAAAACATAGAGAAATTCAAATTAACACAAAGAATCAGAAAGAGAGGAGAGGAGGGTTTAATGCAGAGGTAGAGGTTACTTAAAAAGGGAGAAGGGGATGACTAAAAATCTGGGAATTGTCAATTCGTGGGATGGCCGGCATAGTCAAGACATCTGGAAAAAGATGAGGGACTAGAAGCTAATCATTACACGTCGGTTTGGTAGTGATTTTTCCCATATATTATTATTAATGAATTGTGAATGATTTTCAAGCATTATGTTCGTCATATGAACATCAAGGCTTAGAAGTTTGAGGGATGCCACAAATCTGGTGTTTATTATAGGAGAGGGACGTTTTGTTTTGTCTTCATTATATATAGCGATGGGGAAGGAGCAACTACCACTAATATTATAATATGATAATGTCAATAATTAAAAACTGAGAGAGTGATAGGGAAATTGATGCTTTTAATCTCATGAGGTCTATATGTTAATGCTCTATGACTAAGCACCCTGGCACTCAGGAACTTCAATAATTAAATTTCCAGGTCATAGATTACGTTATAGTGAGGATAATGCCAGTAAATGTTTTTGCTTGTGAATGGGAATTATTGACAAAAGTTATAAAGTTTTGAAGGGTTGGTCATTAAGTTTTTTAATAAAAATATATATAAATATAGATTTTTTTAAAATAATCATATAATGTTGAGTTTAGAAAAAATTTTATTAATCATATTTTTATTGGATAACTTAATAATAAAATTTAAAAATTACATTTAATTTTTTTCATTCACTTTAATTGATTTATTTTTTATCTAATTAAAAGTTAAAATTAAAAAATACAAAAAAAATATTTATAATTAATTGATCCAAGAAACTAATATACCTATACTCAAATATATAATGATAGCCCGTCTAATTGTACATTAATTACATATTCATCTCTACATTATTGGATGATTATCCTTGATCTTTGACAGTTATTGTATCTGTTAGTTGTAATGTGAATACTACCTAATATATTAATTCAGTTGTCAAACACTCTTTTTACGTGAGAGTGATGCCTATAATATAGTTTATTCTGGTTATAGGGTGTCATAGAGCAACAGTCCAAGTGGTTTTACCAAGCCACAACGACAGTTTAATATAGAAAACTTATCTTTATTATTTTTTATTTTCCCTAAAACGTAACCCCATATTAAATGGGGAACATCTAGTTAAAATTAATCATAATTAATGAATAGTAATTAATTGATTTGTAAGCTTGCCGACTGGTAATGTGTAGTTGTATAGCAAAGTGCGTCAGTTGCTCAGTTTTCTTTCTCGTATGATACAGGGACATCGATCGATTTTAGGAGACAAAAAAAAATAAAAAAAATATCTAGATATTGACATTTATTTATTTATTTATTATTAATTTTTTTGGGGAGTTTTGACATATTCAAAATCTGGCGGTGACATAATAAACGGTCACAGTACATTGAATCTCATTATTTTAATTTTTAACAATAAATAAAATATCTTGGTTAATTAAATTCCAAAGCAAATTGTTTGTAGAGAGGTCAAATGTTCAAACGCAGCCAAAGAGACTGAAATTACTTTTTTTTTGGGGCCCGGGGGGGGGGGGTAGGCAATTACTTATTCATTTGTTTAGCACTAGGTACAATTTTTAGTTTTTCCTATATTTTTATACTGAGGATTCATTTATCATTATTGATTCACATATGAAAATCAAATAATTACCCAATGTGTTCATCCAATTTATTTTGAATTGAATAATCATATTGAGAGGTTGTTTAGTAATTAAAAGTATATGTCATTGTAAATGGTAATTATCTGCAAAAGCCACTAACTAAAAATAATATAAAAATGTAAAATGATGTGACTCTAGTTTATTTAGAATTGGTATTAGGGAAAATTGCAATTACCTTAGTTTTTATCTCTAATTGTAATGTTCTTTCTTAAAAAAAAAAATCAATCAACCCTCGATTTATTAGTCCCATCGTATTAAGTTTCCATCCATCTAAATTTGAATACTTTAATTGTATAAATTGTAAGAATAAATTTATGGCAATTATATAAAATTAGAATACCAAATTGATTTACCTGATATGTTAACAGATTTGAGAATACCCTATTGATTCTAAATCCTTAAAGATTTGAAAAGATTATGACTTCATTTGTGATTTACACTATTTATCACAATTTATAATGGAGTAAGTTGTGGAATTAGAATTTGATATGAATACAGAGGGGACCTACCCAAGTTTAAATAAACCCTATTACCCATCCATTATGGGCCTATTAGTTATGGGCATATATTTTTATCTATACTAATCAATTAGATATCCAACCCAAAATAATATAATCACTAATTTTAATAAATAGGTCCAAATACATCTCACATAGATTATAAATTAGCCCGTTTTTATTTAAAATAAATTCATAATTGATTGTAACCTATAGTAATTCTAACATTATTCTATTTAGGCAAAATCAATTCTCCACTTTTAAAAACTTTTATTTTGAAAATGACTAATAGTATGATATGATCACATTTTAAAAACATACGATCCAATATGCAATATCTAAATATAACTCTATCTAACTAAAACCAAGTAACATTGAATCATGACAATTATTATATTTCTTATTGATATGAAACCTTCCATGATTACAAATGTTACTAGCTTCGTCAACTAGTCATTAGTATGGAGTGCAATAAAAAAATAGTATGCCAATGTAATCCAACAACCAAACTACTTTTTTTTTTATTGTTAGTCATCACAATTTCTCTCAAATGACTTAAAGCCAGAAAAATTATATAATTTGTCAAAAAATTATCATGCCTCAACTCCAATATGTCATTGACCATGGACATAGTGGCCATAATGATACCGAGTTAAAAATTTTGCAATTGATACATATGTTCAAAATTATATAATACCAAAAATTTAATGCATTATTAATTAGCCAGAATACAAATTATATAAATATAAAAAATATATAAAGAAAATGTTCAATATAACAGGAAAATAATATAAATCTCAAGCTCCTACTAACCAAACATATCAAAAGAACTTATAATGCCTCGTTCTCAACGTGTTTCTTAAACACTACGGACCTAAATCGTTTAGTTAAATGATCAGCTAATATATAATCTATGTCAATATATTTAATAACTATTTCGTTATTTTTTACTAGATATATGACGGTTAATTATTTCAATTCTATATGCTTAGAACTATTAATAATTTTATTATTTTTAATGTAAAATACTACAACACTATTGTCATACTAAATTCTTAGTGGTCATGCAACATAATCTACAATACGAAATCTTGTCATCAAATTTCTAATGACTTTTTCAATTGTTTTTCTACTTCAATTTTAAAAATTTTAAATTTTTTAATAGTATTAGATTTTTCTTTAATCAAATAAAGATAGCCAATTTGAGAAAAGTTATCAATGAAGGTGATAAAGAACCTAATACTACAAATAATAGGAGAAAAAGATCCACTAATATTTGTATGAATGATTTTTAAAAGATTTAAATTTTTAGTCGTACCTTTCTTTTTACTCTTAGTGAACTTTTCTCTAATATAGTCAACACAAGTTCCTAAATCATCAAACTCTAAGGAAGGTAAAATACTATTTTTAATTAACATTTCAACTCTTTCTATAGAGATATGAGCTAAGCACTTGTGCCATAATAAAATAGATTTTTCTTTAATTTTAGACCTTTTTACAATCACATTTTTTGTATTTAAATATGAAGAAATATTGTTAGAAACTAAAGATAATTTATATAAATCATCCACTAAATATTCATAACCAACAATATGGGAGTTTAACATTAAATTTATTTTTTCATTGCCGAAAGTAAAATAAAAACCAAAATTTATCTAAACAAAAAATTAAAATCAAATTTATCCTAAAAGAAAACACATAAAAAATGTCTTTCAAAACAATTTTATATTCGGTTGCCAAAATTAAACTGATATCTCCTATTAACTTTACTATTATTTTAAAGTCATTTCCTACCCTTAACTTGTTTTCTCTCAGATTTGGTCTCCTTAAATTTCTGAACCCCTGTAAAGACATAACAATATAGATCGTAGAACCACTATCAACCCACCAAGAATCAACAGGGAGATCAACTAAATTAGACTTATAACAAACAAAAACTAAAGGATTACCTCCAGATTTCAGCTTATTCTCTAGCCAAGCTTTGAATTTTGTACCATCATTCTTCCTATGCCCCTTTCCTTTACACCAAAAACATCATATATTTTTTTAAATGATAGTTGGTTTAGAATCTCCTACATTATGATGTTGACCACTACTTAGTTTATTTAAACTTTGATTCTTATAAAGAGTACTAAATTAATTTTTCTTATATTTCTAATTACCCTTGCCAAAATAGGGTTTACTATGGAAAGTAAAAGGGGCTAGATTACTCTTTTTTTTTCTTTAATTTCTTTTCTCCGGCCATACATTTGGTAATAAGGTCATTAATGGTATACTTTTCACCAAAAGTATTATAGGCAAATTTAATTTGTATGAACTCAGTAGGCAGACAATTCAAGGCATGTGAAACAACAAAATTTCATTTAGGTTAATACTATGGACTTTCAGTTTAGATTGGATGTGAACCATTTTTAGAATAAATTCCCTTACTTTCTCGTTATTATCATACCTCATGTCAGTCAACTATTACATTAGATATCCGGACTTAGCGTTATTAAATACTTAGTACCTTTCTTCCAAAACTGTAAGAAAATTTTTAACACTTGCGATTTTAGGTAAGCCATTAAGAAGATGTTCAGAGATAATCCTCCTAATGGCAATCAAGTTAAGTTTGTTAGATCTTTTTCATTTAGCTAATAATTCTTTCTGTTTAATTGTACTTTTCTCATTTACTTTTGGCTTATTCTCATGTAATGTTAGATCAAGATCAGCAATTCCTAAAGAAAATTATAAATTTTGCTTCCATTTGTTATAATTTAATCCAGTCAAAATTTCAATTGAAACAAAATAGTTATTCATAGAAAAAGTAACTGTAGAATGGGAACGTATTAAAATAAATAATAAGGGCAATTTATACATAATTTTAATTAAAATAAGCTATCACAATGAGGCCAATATAATAACAAATTATCCTTTGGGTAGAATATACAAATCAAGGTCACAATCCTATATCAGAACCTTAGATGAGTTAATCAATGAAAATACACTTGGTTCAAATATTTATCTCATTTGGGCAAATAAATATTTTAGACCAATGCATTATCCAATAACTTCATCCCAAATCAACATACAACAACCCCTTTTGTGCAAGTTAAAACATGAGATAATCAAAAGTCTTCCTCAAATTACAAAGAAAATTTCATGAATCAATACGAGCAGTTCCACTTTGGTGGCAACTATCTATAACAAATCATAAAATTCTTTGCACAATAATTAATTTCATTTTCCCTAAGATCATGATGCATTCCTTAAGGAGATGTAACCAAATATAATATCTATACTAACCATGACCAAATTTCATAACATTTCTAAAGAGGCTCTATGCACATACAATTAAAATAAAATCATATTTTTTTCAAAAATAAACATATTTAAGACATATACTTTAAGTTGAGAGTATATAAATATACATTGTCATATAAGGAGAGTAAACATTATTGTAAGATCCAAAATATAGTAAATTAATTTTTCAATGTATCATCTTTCATAATATCATCCAAATAAATATTAAAAAATATTTTATATATTAATATTTATATGAAAAATATTTATAGTGGTCAAACAATTATGTAACATATTCCCAAAAAAAAAATCATATTTAAAATATGGATCACCATGCACATGAATTACAATACACTATCATCTTAATATTTCAAATAAATTAATTTACACAATAAAGATTATTTTGGTAACATATTATTTTAATTAATTTATTTTAGAACATCAAATATCGAAAGAAAATAATATCATCATTTGAATTTATATTATCAATATATATATATATATTAAAAATAATAAATATAATTTTTTTAAAAAATATATATGAAATCTATTGCTCTAATACCAATTGTAAGAATAAATTTATAGCAATTATATGAAATTAGAATATCAAATTGACTTACCTATAGAATATATGATAACAAATTTGAGAATACTCAATTGATTCTAAATCCTTGAAGATTTAAAGAGATTAGAGTTTCCTATGTGATTCACACTTTTTATCACAACTTATAATGGGATAAGTTGTGGAGTTAAAATTTAAAATGAATACAAAAGGGACTTGGTTAAATTTAAATAAACCCTAGTACCCACTTATTATGAGTCTATGAGTTATGGGCCTGTACTTTTATCCATACTAATCAATTAGATATCCAACCAAAAATAATAGGATCACTAATTTTAATAAGTGGATCCAAATGCATCTCAGATAAATCATAAATTAGTCCATTTTTATTTAAAACAAAATTCACAATTGATTGTAACCCATAATAATTCTAACCTAAAATTGCTAAAGTACCTTCATATTTTTTAATATTCCTTTTGCCTTACGCTTCATTTTCCCAATCAAATTATCTACGGCCTTTAAATTTGACTTTTGATGTAATAATAAAAGAATTTATGTACAAGAAATTCCAAAAATCACAAATCCGGGATTGATGAAGACGTTGTTGATTCCCTTCTTGCGCAAAGAATAGTAATAATTATTGGGGATTTGCTTCTGTAAGTTAAGAAAACATCATAGTTGGGGTTCGCAGGCAGAAGCAGAACCATGGAAGGTGTTTTATTCCAATATAATATCCTTCTTATTCTCTCATTGAATCCTTTTAAAGGAATTATTGAAGGGCACCTTTTAATTTATCGCAGGATGAACCTAGATGAATTAGAAGAATTCATTGTGGAAATTAGGATCCTCTCAATTTATTAAATTGAATAAATTAGAAAGGTTAATTTATAAGAGAATAAAAAAATCGATAGAATCTGCTTAAATAGATCTCACATATATATATATATATATATATATATTCGTCTCTTACTAAATCTCTATATGAGATCCAATTCCTTCATTGTTCGTTGTTTAGGGGTATATTTGGTATCATAGCATGTAATGTAAATGTAAAATGTATTGTAATGTTAATTAAAATATTTATTATATTTTTATAATCATTATTTAATAATATTTATTTTTTTAAATAAGGATATAAAAATTATTTTTTTTTATTTTCGTACCTTTCCGTACTTAATATTATATCAAATAAAAAATACCACTAGGAGATAATAGCTAAGACATGGGAGGTAATTTGGGATATATGATAATATCTTAGGAAAAGGACACTTGCTAGATTCAGTCCCTGGTCACCGAAATTTAAAGGTCATGAGTGTAAAAAGATTCGTTGGGAAAAATATAGAGAAAGGCAAAAAGAATGTTATATTATTAAAAAAAGTGTTTTAATAATTTTAGACAGTTAAATTTTTTAAATTTAGACATCACATGACTTATTGTAACAGAACTAATAAATTAAAAATAAATTGTAATTATTTTAAAATTAGGAAAATATTATAATTGAAGATTAAAATTTGAATGGATAAATAAAAAGAAAACATTTATATATAGTTATTTATAAGATTAGTTTTACATACAGTTTATTATATTTTGATTATTAGATTCCGTAATTAAAATGTAACCGGTATATAATTTTTTAATAATATTATAATAATTATATAATTTAATTAAAGAACTATACAAATATTTATAAAAATTATATATTTATTATAATATCATTTAAAAATTATATATTTATCATATTTTAAATAAAAAATTTAATAATAAAGATATAATAAATTATGTATAAATTATTTTCTTTTCCTAATTATTATTTTAAGAGAGCAAGAGAGCAATGGGCCGGACTAAAGGAATCTAAGCGAGTGCTAGCTCTCGCAACAGTATATTCCATTGGTACTAATACCGTCACTCTTCCTTGTCAACGTCCAGCAGACAACGTCACCACTGTAGCCCTCTCTCCCTTGCCTGCCGTTGTTTAAAATAATGAGTACTTCTGATTGGGGAAAAGGAAACGGAAAAAATAATTTCGAGTTTCCACTCAGAATAAGTATTGGGTCGGCGTAGAATCTTCTAATTGCACAACAACAAGTTATGAATGATTCTAACCAGGACAGACACGGAGTAAAATTATCACAAATGTCACTTAGATAGCATGCCAACGCGGATTGGGCTACATGAGCAATCATATCAAAAAATAGTTCTTTTCATGAAAGACATTAATCATTAATAAACATATAAATATGTTAAAAATATTTTTTATTAAAAATATGTTTGACATACTAACACCATTAATTTTTCCTATTTACTTTTCTATAAACCAAGTCAATCCAAAAAATTTTATTTGACAAACTCAACAGAGAGTTGAAGAGGTCAAGTCAAATGCTGCTCCCATGCAAAACTTACAAGACTGGTGCAAGCAGCACTTTCCTCCTGCCTTTGCTCGATCTATCTCTCAGTTA
The DNA here is from genome assembly GCA_026724425.1 of Erythrophleum ivorense. Taxonomy (NCBI): domain Eukaryota; kingdom Viridiplantae; phylum Streptophyta; class Magnoliopsida; order Fabales; family Fabaceae; genus Erythrophleum; species Erythrophleum ivorense. The sequence goes on along the minus strand of JAIUCV010000666.1, from coordinate 89,032 downwards.
ACTATTATATGTAGCCAAGAACACGTCCAAGCACAAGGTAGCATCAAGAATGATATTGATGGTGGAGAAAGTCAAAATGCTATTGGCTTGAGTTCGTGGCTCCTATATTGCCTGGCTGGATCCATTAAGAGATTGTTTTATTAGGAGGAGGATTCCTTCTCGCCATGATATAATTGTAAATGGGGAGGCAAGAGCTTTTATCCTTCAGCAGGTTCATTGCTTGCAGAAGCCTCAGACACTTCTGATGCCTCTAACTCACCATCTATCATATGTCACCCCCGCGTTTAATAAGATGAACAAACTTATAAGTAACGAAAAGAAGGGTATACATTCCAGAGAACAAAACAAACCAAATATATTTCCAAATGAAATAAAGAAAAGTAAGCTACAAGTAATAAATGATTAAAAAGAGCTAAGGGCTTACCAAAAAGCGACTTGACGGATGGCCTCTTAACTTTGGGGGTTTTCTTTTTCAATTCAGCTGCAAGGCAAGAGGACATAAAAATTAATCTATGATTATAAAACTTCCTTAACATCCTTAGATGTAACACACGACATAATCAGCATACCCACATAATAGCTGCACTAAAATGACAAGGACCAAACCCAAAAAGAAGGGAGGGGGGGGGGGGGGGGAAGATGAATGAGATGTGTAAATTGAATTGACAGTGATATACTTCATTAACATTACCTCGTTAATTTCCTTCAAGTCATGGACAAATTCATGCATGTATGTGGGGTATTTTAATGAAAATAAAACTTTATATCCATTATTGTATTAAAAGAAAATAGTATCATATCAAAGAATTTCACATACATAGCATGGGCTATAATATATCTTACAAGCTGATTCTAGAAAAAACATGAAATCCATATGACAAAGTTAAATCTAATATGAACGATTGCTAAGGTTAAGATATGTTCTTGTCCAGTGCATTAAAAAACTTGTATCCATAGAACATCTGGCGTAACATAGATAATGAATAAATAGGAGTTAATATCATTCCAATTGCCATTACAAAAGTAATTAGTATTTTTGTCACGAAAAGGTATTTTTGACTTAAATTAATTTTTTCAGTATTAGGAAGAAAAATACCTCTCTACTAATTAAAGACATATCTGTCAGAAAAGCATAATAATTTAAACCATAGCCAAATTATAGCCACACAGAAAACATTATCAACAATAAACTTGTATGCATACGCTAAAAGAGAGAAAAAGAGATGTACCCATCCCAGGAACTTGATAGTCATTGACTATTTCAACGTTCTTATACGTGTATCCAACAAAATTTAAGTCCTTAGATGAGAGCATCTGTAAAACAGCCCAATTGAAAGACAAAAGAATAATGAGAAAAATAAGGTTTGGGTGAGATAATAGCTGCGATAGATTGAAAACTTGAACATCAAGAATTTTATAACATGAGAAAATATCACCTAAGACAAAATGATCCTCATATACATTGGCTCATGAAGTAGACAACCAACTACTAGAACTTAAAAAGACACGTCCGCGTATCTTGTTGAACACTCAAATTTTCACTAAAGGGCAGAGAAGACTTCCCTTTAGTACAGATTAACAGATTTGAATCACAAGCACATCTTAACAACCCTAAGTCATGGAAGTCAATGCTCAACCTAGCATAAACTTCTTTTTTTTTTTTTCCAATCATCAAATTAGCAAAAGCCCAAACACAACCCTAGTAAAGCCATGACTTAAGGCTTCCTAAAACTTCAAGAAAATACGCATGTTACAATCCAAAGTTTCAGCAATCATAATAGCAATATCTGGATATAATCAATATTATGATACTGAAGAAGAGACTGTTTGCCTTAACACTTGGCAGGTGATTTTGAAAGCCAAAATTTGTCTTATAGTGAACAGAAGAACAAATGGAACTTCAAATATGGGAATTCCAGACAAGTTTGCTAGCCTGTGGCAGATTGCCTACTACCATGGTCCTACATTTGAATAATAGCCTCTTAACTATCTATCCAACTTTTCCCAGCTAAAATACATCGCAAGCAATGTAAGTTCAAAGGAAAATTACTTTCCAGAACGTCAGAACTGCACTATAATTGACAGATAAGTGATTTAAACAATGATATTTAATTGATTTTCCTTGCTCCTCCCTATCTTGCCAAAAGGGTTTATGGATAGAACAGAAACAAAGTATTGCTTCGTGAATATATCAGCCAACAGAAAGTTATGCAGATGCAAAATCTGCAGATAACTTGGTGACAAATTCGCAACAGGGAAGCAAACACCTAAAATCACCTTCCTCCATGGACCACTTCTTGATGATGATTGACTGTTGCTGTCAGACTGCAGATGTAAAACGTAAAATAAGGTATAATGAACAAAGCAGATGGCTTCAGAATGTAGCCACACAAAATAAATAAGAATCTAAAGCACTAAAACACCTCATCAAACTTCTCAAAATTTTGAGTATCTAAGTCATCATTAACCTCAGGAATAAATGCAGCTTCCATTTGGTATAGCTGATCACATTCAGTATCTTTGAAAAATGGATGAACCTGAAAAGGAATACAGCTGGAAGGTAACCTTTATATTGAATTATATAACGGAACAAATCTAAGAATTTAGAATAGGGCACACCATACAACACCTTTATTTCACCGGCACCTTTTGATCCCAGCCTCTGGTTCACGTTACACAAAAGTTTACTGATCAAAGCTTTAACTTCAGGAGATAGCATTGCTTCTTTAGGAAATTTCAAGTGAGATTTCCAGTTTACTATCTGTGTGAAACAGGTAGCTGAGGTAAAATAGCAGCACTACAGAGGCTTAGAAAACTTCTAAACTATTCAAATTTCAATTAAAAAAAAATCAAAATGTAGAATAAGACACAGTAAAACGTTATGAAGGCCTAAAAAGTTGCTGATGCAAGAAGGAAGAAACTCAAATGAGATAATTAACTGGTACTAGTTGCACCAAGAGACAGATAATAGAAAACAATTCACTTCATTCAACACATTCATAGATACAATCCTGACTCCTAGGAGTAATAGGTTAGGTAGGTAGTTCTGATATAATTATGTAGAGTCAGCTATTAACTAACTAACTAACTTCCCTTGTAACATTAACTTTGACTTATGTTTTCCATTTCAATAACATTCCAGATCTCTAGGGTCCCAATACAACTTTTAGTCAAACAAGGCGCAATAGTATGGCCCCATGAGGATGTAAATTTCATTTCCTTAGATTTAAAGCATTAATTCCTTATCTATCAACAATCATTCAGTTAAGACTACAGTCAGTGGCTTAGATTCATCATACACAGCATGAATCAGGTCAACTAGCCACTCCATCATGAAGCCAAAACCCAAGCTGTCTGTATAAGAAGAAGTACTCTGCACATAAACTATGCAGAAGGGACAGATATGATACTTATTAGGAAGCTGTAGTTCTGTAAAGGAAAGAAAGAAATACATTTGAATTGATAATTCATAAACTGATGAGAATAAATGTTTCAGCCTCGTTCCCACTGACCATAAGTTGAAATGGTTCACAAATTGCCTTTATTTAATCCACACAGAAAATTTACTTAAGTAAAATTTAACACAAAACATGCCATTATGCCAAATCTGATTATAATGTAAATCAAAGATGTTAACCAGACTTTATCAAAGAGCAAACAATCTAGCCATCTAGTTGACATTAGAATAAAAGAACTTGATGAAGACTACAAAAGACAGAAACAAATAGCTTTACTAAAAGTTGACCAAAAGCGAATTTCATACAAAAGTTCATATCAGTAGATATTTCTATCAGAAATATTACCTTCCTACATGTTGACATTGGATCATCAGAATAAAAAGGAGGAAATCCCACCAACATTTCATACATAATAGCTCCAAGTGACCACCTGTGAATAGCAACCATAATTCTGTCACAACTCTGAACTTATAATAATTTATCCATGCAATCCACACAAATGAATCAAAAGCCTATATGCTTTTGAACAAATTTAAAGGACGTTAGGATAATGCAGTAGCTAGGTGAGGGGATAATTGAGCCCATTCTAATGTTGGCCCATTTTATGGTTATAAATAGACACAAGGGAACTAACAAATGACAAGTTGGTGATCGCATTCTCTTTTTCAACTTTCTCTTTACCCTTATCACAGATTACAAAGGAGAAAAGAAATAAATGACAATGTGTCTCTTGATTATAGAATAATCTTGACTGTCAAAGTAAGTTGCAAAATTTTAAAAAGATCAACCAGAATTGAATGAAACAATATTAACAAGGCAACAAATCACATGCATAAAACTCACCAATCACATTCCATCCCATAACCTTTCTTCAATAGAACTTCTGGAGCAATATAATCTGGCGTACCAACAGTAGAATAAGCCTGCAACATTTACACAATTACAAGGACAATCAAAGTAAAAAAGGAATACATTTATCTAAAACACAATGAGGCAAGAAATGCATCTTCCTTACAGTTAACCCTGACATCAGAATCCATCATTTTGTTTCTCTTTCTTTGTGTGTGTGTGTGTGTGTGCGCACGCGCGTGTGCGTTGTGGGTACATGACTTAAATATCTGACAAACCTGCCACTGCTATTATTATAAGCAATTAATTTTATACACTATGTAACAACACATATAAAAGCAGTATACTTACAAGTGTCCTTCTGTTCTTTTGCCAGTGTTGTAATTGTTCTTGTCGTGTGCGATTTGAGGATCCGTGTTCATCATTCTGTGTAGAACCATTCACATTCTGACCAACAGAAAGTTGATCCTCTTGAAGTATACTGCAATCTAATGGTTTACAAAGTCCAAAATCTGACAGTTTTAAGTGTCCATATCTATCCAATAACAAATTATCAGGCTTAATATCCCTGCAACATAAGATACTCAAAAGATCAATTTATAGTCTAAAATCGACTAAGGTTGTTTATTGCAAACGGACAAATATACAGGTAAGTAAATCTAACTTCATGCACCAAACAGATTTCAGCATGTGATCATTTTAAACTGATGTGGATAGCAATCATGGAAACACTGATAATTCTAACAGTGGGTTATATATAAGTTATTTTATACATACCTATGGATATAATTGTGTTTATGTATAGATTCAATAGCCAAAATTGTTTCTCCTACATAAAATCTAGCTTCATCTTCAGTCAAGATATCCTTTCTCATAAGTAAAGTCATCATATCCCCAGCCGGTAGATACTCCATAATCAGGTATAGGTATTCATCATCCTGGAAAGAACAGTAAAGTTTGACTATGCAATTGCTGTCAACCTCTGCAAGGAGGTTCCTTTCAGCTCTGACATGTTCTACCTGAAGATATTAACAACTTTGGAAATAAGTATGATAATCTCATCAAACTTGGACATACAAACTGCTCTTGTCCAAAACAGTATAATCTAGCAAGACAAATGATTGTAAACCTGGCCTCTGCGAAGCATCTCTGATTTCTTTAGCTTTTTCATTGCAAATACATGACCTGTTGTCTTTTCCCTACAGACTCTGACCTGCACAAATCTCCAAGTTTTAGGAAGCATTCAAACTATTAGCAGAAAACAAAGAACTTTTTATTCCAAGTATCTAACAATGAACATAGGGATCAAGAAAGAGGTGTCACCTCCACAAACACAATCATATACCACATTGTTTTCAGACAAAGGATCAACCTTTCTTCAACCCCAAAAAAAAAGAGAGAGAGATCATCCCTTTTGTATGTGTGGGCACAAATAAGCTAGATGTAATTGGACTTTCTTTTCTCTTCTTTTAACAATGAACAGGAAGGAAAAAGAGAAAGTTTCATTAACAAGCTGATACAGTAAGCCCATCTCAGCAAAGCCACAGTATAGTTTTTATAAGATGGGCTCCTCCTTGATTAAGACCAGAATATGAAATCCAACAGAAAATTACGACTGCAAAAGGTTGGCATTTGTAGCCACTAGAAAGTGATATGCAGTTAAGAAAAAAAGTGGTAGAATAATGGTGTGCGGCACACTATTGCAAAAGGGGGTCCTAAAGCTGTGGCACATCGTGTTGCGCATTGCAACATTTAAATGTGATGCACATAAAATGTCCTTTAATATAATCCAAAATAACAATAATGCACAAATAAAACAACTAATACATATGAAGAGTTTTTCTCATTCTCAAACTATAATTCTTGATAACCTCAGCAATCATCCAAAATCCAATCGTATCAAGAAAAGAATTAGCATCTAACCCCAAAATCATAAGCATATTAAAGTTGAAGGAGTACAGGAGGAAGGGAGAATGCCAATATAGACGGAGACATGAAACAGATAAAGAGATGTGAAACAATATAGAGAAGGAAAAAGAAGGAGAAATCAGAGAAGAATAACAAGACTGAATCAATATTTTAGTCAATGTTTTTAAAATCAGACCAATCATTAAACCGATGAAGGTATTTGTTCATGGTTCATTAGTTTGACCGTAGTTGAACCGTGGTCAAACCGGTGATAATTAAATATATATATTATTTTTATTTTTATATATTAAAATTTAATATAATAAGCAAATATTAATAAATTTAAAATATATTATAACTAATTATACATAAAAATAAGTCAGATATGATATAATATTTAAATTTTAATTTGTCTATATATTAAAATATATTTATACAATTTTAATAAATAGAAATATCAATTCAAAGGTTAGGGTTCAAATTGTAAGGTAATGGTTTTAATTTGCTAAAATAGAAATATAAACATTTGTATTAAATTTAAATATTACATCCCATAAGCAAAATTGCTTCTTGATTCAATGGTGTAGGGGCGACAATTCCAACTTGGAAGGCAGGGGTTCGAGACAGTAAAGGAAATTATGCTGATTTGTTCAAATGGAGACAAGTTTTTATATTAAATATTGCCTATATTAACTAAAAGCGCCTGCTTGTGTCAGTGGTAAGATGCAGTGCTGATCAAGGCAGGAGGACGGGTTTGAGATGCGACGGGAAGCATTTTGGGAGATTATATTTGAAGACATTGCAAATCGGTTTAACCGCGTATTTCGAGCCAGTTTTCACCCAAAATCGGCCAGTTCAACCCAGTTTTTGACTACCTTTGACCGGTTCTGAAACAAGCTGGTTCCTAGAGACTTTCGTACTAGACAAGGTGCCGGTTCACCGGTTTTCAGTTGAACTGGCCGATCCGATCTGGTTTTGACAACATTGATTTTAGCTATACATTCATGCGGGGCACACCATGTGCTAGAAAAAAATTAGTGCATGAGGAGTTTGCCACACTGCACCACCAAAAGTGTTATTTGACAATGTATCACATGCCATGGCATGCCAATTATGAATTTGGATTAGAGTGGAGAAAATTAAAGAACTAGAGTTTAAAATATCCATGGTAGAGTTATTTAAAAATGTTAATTCATTCTATTTCAATTTTTTATTAACTTTTATAACCCTAAAAATCTTATATTTGCATTAAAGAAGGATAACTTTTAATTAAAACTAAGATACAAAAAGTGAGGACGGAGACCTACCTTTGCTATTATTTATAGAAGAGGTTAAGCAACAATGTCAATTATCCTAAATTATCACTTAAGATTATGATATCTCTGTGAAATATATTTAAAAGAAACAAAAAAAAGAAAGAAAGAAAGAAAGATGGCATCATGGATACATTAGGCTCTTTTTTTGCCTGCATTTTCCTATTACAAATTTCTTCTGTATAATATCTTCTCTAAAAGCATCTCATTTATTTATATGCATCTAATGAATCAATAGTAAATAAGAATATATATTACATAATATATACATATATATATATATATATATGAAAGTAGCCAATAAAAAATTAATTTGATTCTATGCTTAAAGTAAATAGTAAAACAATCCACCATTACTCATATCATATACAAGCTTATACATACCTCTCCAAATGCACCTTTTCCTATCATAGTCAATAACTCAAAATCATCAACACCCATCTTATGCCTCTGAAGCCACATGTATTCAGTTTCTTTTTTCTCCAAAAATTTGAACAAATTGTTTTGGTCTTCCTCAGAGATATCAGCATCAGCCAACTTCTTTTCCAAGGTAGTTCGACTGTTTTAAAAAAATGAAGCAAAACAAAATTTTACCTCCTATTACCACATAAGTGATTTGTCAATGCAATTATTATACACATTAACATTCAAGGAAAATAACAAGAAGAAAAGGTAATTATTACTAAGAAAATAGTCCATGTGCCACATTAATATATTTCTCTTAAGTTATTAGAACCATATAGCTCCCACGGGTCTTGACAAGAAATTGTGTTTAAGAGTCAGTGACTTTGAGTCTTAAGAAGCTCTCTTTGAGAACAGAATATAGAGATATCTTCAGACCTACCAGATTCATTCACTAGATTACCATTTACAAGGCGAAAAAAAAAAGTACTTCATTTTTCTTTGGATATTCTTCCAAAGGAGGGCGAGCCTTGGCGCAACGGTAAGGTTGCCGCTGAGTGACCTGGAGGTCATGGGTTCGAACTGGAAACAGCCTCTCTGTAAAAAAATAAGGGTAAGGTTGCATACATCTACCCTCCCCAGACCCCACCTAGTGGGAGCCTCGTGCACTAGGCTGCCCTTTTTATTCTTCCAAAGGACATCCAAACCCCAATGGATAAAATAATAACAATGACTTATAGACATGAGTTACAAACATAAACGTCCTCAAAAGACTAATCTCAATGTAAGACTGACATATGCCACCTCCAAACTTGCGAGCCACAAAATAGTAAGTTGGACATAATGATAAACATTCTTCTTCTGCACAATCATCCAATTTGACTATCCGCCCAAGATGGCAATCCAAACTTGCAAGCCAAAAATAGTAAGTTGGACCAAATGAAAAGCATTCTTCTCCTGCATAATCATCCCAATTGAATATCCACCCAAAATGGTAGTTCAAATTTTTTGGAAAATCCCAGATAAATCAGTATCTCAAATTGCAACTTCTTGTCTTGCACTATAACTTGTATAATACACAATATATGATGTGATGATGGTAAAGTGCTATGATTTTTTTTTTTTCAAGATTTATAAAACTAAGTTGAAAAAATATACAAAACATGGAACAGATATTCATGAAAACTAGCACCCTCCACCTGCATTCAAAAATTGATAAAGATTTCCTACAACTTTTCTGGTCCATTTTTTCTCACGGCTCCCATTTTAACAATGGGGCAAAATTTCAATATTTTTCCTTCATTATACTCAAAACAGGTCACTTGTATTTAAAAGAATGTTAACAAATGAGTTCATGCAGCCACCTTCTAGTTAAATTGGGATGCATAATTGACTATATAGAACTTGCAACTGATCCTACATATTCTCCTCAAACAACTAACTTTAGATACTATTAAGATTCCAATATACCAATTTTTAGCACATTTGAGGGACCGATACATAAGCAGCGATATTCCCATCTTAAATAAGAGATGGTTACAGCCAAGCAACTGACAGGTTACAAGTTTTTATTCAGAATAAGTGGCCATGATCATTGGAATTTATTGGATCAACAAAGTGATATTTAATGATGCTTTCAAAATTTTTGAAATATATATTTTCTGAAATAATAACATTATAAGCTGCGAACAAACATACCACATTGTGGGTAAAGCTTAACCATTTGGTGACATAATATGATAATAACAGTGTACAAGTATACTAAACAGAAATAGAAACTTCCTTGATAAAAAAGGCTTCTGTCCAATTATTTTAGTATGACGATGATGCTCCTAGGAACAAATGTGCAGCTCAATCTAGCATCATGTAACGCAAAAGGAAGGGAGGAAAAGAAATGCAACCCAGAAGGTAGTATTGATATGACTAAAAAGTTTAAAGGAAAAAACTCTTTAACCGATAAAGATTAGAACATTAAGTATCAATTAATAGCGTCAGCTATAGAAATGGAAGTAACAGCACAGCAGGAAACTAGTGAAATTTCTTCTATTGCATATAAGGATGCCAGAAGATGCTCACAATTTTTTTTTTCAGGGGATTTGAAGATAAGTTGCATTACTTAATGTTCTCATACATAAAAAATAATGTCAAACCGTTTGTAGCATTCACGAAATAAATCATACCGCTCCTTCCTCTCCTGAAGGCTCTTCATTTGCTCCTTGTAATGGTTCTCTATATACTGCTTTGCCGCTGCAACCTTCTGTTTCGTGATATTGGAAAGAGCTTCTTCATCCAACTGTGCATCTGAATCTCCGATTCCTCCACCAAAACCCTCCTTCTTCTTCGTAGAAGCCCTCATTTTATCCCTTGGCTGAAACTTCTGAAACCAACCCCTGGCAGAATCCATATCATTCGCCGAGCTCAGCAGGTACCTTGATGACTAACAAGCCAAGTTCCCTCTGAAAATAGCTCGCTTCAAATCCCAAAAAACTTAATTGCAAGAAACCTGCATGAGAGTAAAAGTCACGCCTACTATTTCTATATGTACATCTAAAGTCCGAAAAGAAAATTCTCATCTCTCTTCAAAATTTGCATGTAGCCCATTTCTCAAAATTCACGCCAGAAACAGTTTCAATCATTTTCGAAGCAAAAGCCGTATGCTTGATGCCGGCAAGCGGCAGAAGCCAGAAAATATGTGAACCCAGGACCATTCAGAACGCATTGGCAATCACGACGCCAAAGAATTGCGTTTCAATGACGCAAAAAAATTAACGAGACTGAGAATTCGGATTACCGAGTAATTAATTGTGGGCCAAAACAGATAATGATCCCGCGAAACCCTAGAAAGAGAAACAAGAAAGTTGGCAGTGAATCCAGCAATTTCGGTGTAAAATGGCTTTGTCTTGGCTCCGGCTCTGAGAAACTCAGACGACGTGTCCGCGCGATTCTCTCAAACCCGGACACGGCTACGCCAACGGTCACTTCTCTTTCCATTTTATATTGGTCTTCCGCGTTCATATTACAGTGTATTTAGCCCCCATTATAATTTTCGATAATTATAAATAAGTGGACAATAAATAAATACCTAAACGAGTTATTTATAATATTAATTATAAAATATTTTAATGATATTAATTAAATTTAAAATTTTATTATTATCAATATAATCTCTAAAAAATTTATAATAATTTTAATTTAATTTTAAGTTAATACATATTTTAAAATATTATAACAAAATTAATGTTAATAAAATTTTAATAATTAAATTAATAATAAAAATATCTTTGAAGAAAGGGAGTGATCGATTATTCATACCGAAAAGTGTTTGGTTTTAACGGGCAAAATTAAAAAAAAAAAAAAAAGGTATTTGGTTGTATCATTTAAAAGTTGGTTACTGACTCTGGAGTTTGGTTCCCGCGATAAACTGGTCCAGAAAAGATTCGATTCCGTTGCAGACAAGGAAATAATTGGAAAACTTTTTTTTCCCCTGAAATCAGCACATCAATTAAACCCATGTAAGCAATTAATTGAAATTATCTTAAGAATTATGATTAGAATTTAAAACTTGATTATTATTATTATTATTATACATACACTATAATTACATTATGCATTATTTTCATTATTTTATATCATTTAATGTAATAGGAATAATATTAGAATTTTTATGGAAACTAAATTTATAAAAATTCTACCAAAAAATCTAGGAGAAAATGGATTTTATCTCGTGAATTATGATTTAATTACGTAATTAATATATAAAATTTAACATTTAACAAAATATCTCCATAAATTTTAACACATAATAAAACACCATTATAACAATAGTGTTTGATACTTAAGGGGTGTCTTGTTACATTTTAAAATTTATAGGAGTGTTTCATAATTTTACTTACCAATTTTGTAATCAGATTATAACTCATGATGGTAAAATGTATTTTTCCCAAAAAAAAGATAAAAAAATAATTACATTAAAATGATAAACAAAATGGAGAACACTATTTCTTAAAAGATTGAACTTTTTAAGATTGTGCCTCCGAAATATGTTTTGTGTTTATAAAACATTATTTTTATCACAAATTTCAAGATAATTGAAGAGTAAAAAATTCAATCTTTTTAAAGGTCAAACTCTTTATTAAAGAGCTTATAAGAAAAATGAAACATGTCAATGTGTAATTGAATTCTCATCAATAACATACAAAAAATGATTTTTAAAAAAATCCTTTCTCACAAAATCTGTTTTTATATCTTGAATGTAGTTCACATACTTGTTAAATAACTTTACTCAACACCAATTGATTTTAAATCAAAATCTACCATCATTTGAGAGTAAAAAGGTGATATCCTGAAATGAAGACCTTTTTTAAAGTGGTGAAGTAAGAGTTTTTTTTTAATTAATTTTTTGATACAAAATAAATAATAATAATAATAATAATAATAATAATAATGTAAGATACTTCATTACTTTAGAGGAGATTTCACCTTAAAAAATCTCTTCTATATGAGAAATCATACATTGTCTATACCAACAATTTTTAAGTGACTTTTTTTTTATTTAACTTTATTTTCCAATTGTGTTTTGGAAAGTTGTATATCCCCCACACAATATTCCATATGGAATAATGTACACAAATAAATTGGAAATAGCTATATACAAAGCGTAAACTTTTAAATATTGCATATGAGTAAAGCTCATTGATAATTTTAGAATAAATTTTGGGAGATGACTTTGAAAAATAATAGGATAATTAACACTACAGCCACTGATATTCTATACAGAGTAAGTTGGAGTTTCTTGCATTGAGAGACATAATGGGACCCAAGTTTGGTAAGTGAAGAGCAAAACATAAAAAGAAATATTGCTCACATGTCCCAACAGATATAACGTCGCAGCTACTTACTATTATTAAGCATCAAATCATCTAACGTTCCGCTTAAATCGCCTGCTTATGCACAGATTATTGTAGCTTATGACAACCCAATCAGTTAAGAATTTCTCTTCGCATTTGTTGATTAATTGATGAATGTCTAAAGTAATCAACACTGTAAATTGTGTGATGAAAATAGTTGAAGGAGAGCTATCAAGTGCTATAGTAGTTGGAGAAAGGGACGAAAGGTGAGATTTGTGTCTCATACCTAAACTACTACCTATCAAATACACTATCAAGCCGTATATCGGGCACTAGTTATCTTCACGAGTCTGAAAAACAAGCCTGTGATATATTTGTTAGGATTTAAAATGGTTTGAACTTTGCAATAAGCGCCAAAGAGGGTTGAAACTTTCTTTTGATTAGTCTTTTCTAGGAATTAAAAAAAATATTAGTTGTAACTTTTTGGGATGTATCTTTACTTATACTTCATTGGATATATAATTTTTTTTTTGATAAAAATAAAAAAGAATGTTATATAGAATATAATTAAATTAATTACGTTTAATATGATAGGAAAATAAAAAATATATATCTTTCTATTTACCTATTTGATAAGATAAAAATAATGATAGAATGAAAAATAAATAATAACAAATGATCAAAATATCTTTAGGTTAAAAAAATATAATGTAAGAATGGATTATTATATATATAATTATAATTAATATTTTATTATTTTATTTAATATATAATTATAAATAATTTATTATTTTTATATGATTATCTATATTTTTAAATTATTATTTTAATGTAATAAAAATTAACTATTTATTTTTATATTTTACATATATTATTTTAATATATATTAATTTATTTAAATATAATATATATACATATATATATATATAATAATATATATTAAACATATATATATGATAAATATAATATATATATATAATTATAAATAATTTGTTATTTTTACATAATTATTTATGTTTATAAACTATTATTTTAATATAATAAAAATAATTATTTATTTTAACATTTTACATATATTATTTCAATATATATTAATTTAATATTTATTAATTTTTTTAAATATGCTACATATATATATATATATATATATATAGCAATGCGTTGTAGGAATGTGCATTGCTAGAAATGCACTAATTGTCGGTCAAAATTAATCTGACTCTCAGTTGATCAAATTAATTTCAACTAATTTTAATTACTTTTTAGTTTTAAATTAATTTTATTAGTTATTATTTATACTACTTATTTTTTAATATATTGACAGTGAAATTTAATATTTATATTTTAATCAAAATTCAATATTTAATATGACACTCTCTTTAAAGTTATGTAAATTTAAAATATAAAAAAAATTATTTTTTTATTGATTTTTTAGTTAAAAATTGTCGTTTTTGTTGTAATGGGAGAGAATGATAAAATTGTGTTTGATATGATATGAAAAATATATATCTTTTTATTTGTTTGTTTAGTATAATGAAAATAATTTATGAATAAAAAAATTATAGTAAATGACCAAAATACTCTTGTTAATAGAATTATTTTTGGCCTTGTAACTAATCAAAAAAGTAATAAAATAATTATTTTCTTTTCTTAGCCTTAAGCCCCTCTTGTTAAGAGAGTAAAAATATATATATAATAATTAAAAGTAATATCTAAAAATTATTTGATTTAAAAGAATATATAAATTAAAAATGATTGATATAAAAATTATAAACATAATGTATTACGTAAGTAAACTTTAAGTTTCTTTTTATTTGTTAAATATGGTTTTTACATTTAATTAATAAAGTATCTCTTATTTTAATTTGCTTTTGATTTCTTTTTCATAAAAGGTTTTGCTTTAACTTATACCATATGAGTATTATAAAGTTTTATGAATTTTAACTCTAACATTTTTTTCTCTTCCTGCACTACAATGCCCAAAAAAAAAGCTATTCTTGATTAATTTCCTTTATATCATATTTTCTTGTTACCAAACATATAAAGCAATTAAGTTCCTTTCACTTTTTATTTTTACCATGATTCCAAACGAGGCCTTATTCTTTTGAGATACTATTGATATTATGAATTGATACTAATCTATCTCTTTATAATTCTTTTAAAGACAAAAAATACATTAATGTTTTGAATTTCGTTATAATAAATACGACACGAAAACGGATTTGGTTAAATAATTTTACCTTTTACTATTGCATAAGTATTAGTTAAATGGGAAAACTTAGAAATTGACAATAGGGTTTAACAATTAATCGTTTGAGTGATAGTAAAACCTTTTTTTTTTTTAGTGAGAAAGAAGTAGGAAATTGAAACTTCTTTTTTAAAGCAAAAACCAGTAGACACAATTAATTTTTTAAAGACAATCACACTTTTATTGAAAATTATTAATGGCCATAATTACATTTAAACTTTACTAAATGCATGCCCCTTTCAATATTATGGTAATAAAAAAACTAAAAAAAATTTCAAAATCACAAATATTAGTGAAATTTTTTTATCAAATAATCTATATATTTATAAACTTTGTGGGAAGTTGTCATTGTTCATTAATTTTGAAATAGTAACGGCTTCTTCTATATTGGCTTCCATGCCTTTTTTTTTTTTGAATCTATTTTTAAATTTTAAATTTTGTTGGCTGTACTGGGACCCGTGCTAATAGCATAGGCCTCTTCTAGTTTTATAAAAGACAAACAACTTCTTTTTCATGGTACTTTCTAAAAAAAATTATTTCAACAAAATATAATTTTAAAATAAGTAAAAATCTACAACAATTTCAAACAAATCTTAAGGGCTCATTTGGTTCAAGCAATGAAAGGTAAAGAGCAATATAATCCTTTGATTAAAGCCATTTTGTTGCAATGATGTGAGTGCATTGGAGTATGATTAATGCATTTGGATTTATATCCCATTTCACGCAACAATGACTGAAGTTTAGACCCAAAATGGCATAGTGTCAATGTTGCCCATGGCTTCTAAAAACATCGACCCCATTTGTCCTTGACCTCCGATTTGTTGTCTCTATCAACGAGCAAACCCAAGCTTTCACCCTTGGAGTACAATTAATGCATTGGGCTTGTAAAAGCACCGTTGATGAGCAAATCTAAGCTTTGACCTAGTCACTGTTACCCTTATTGACACTGGATCTATCATTTCTCATTGTCGTCGAAGACCTATTACTGTTTATCAAACCCAATTGACATCTTTGCCAATCTTTAATATACATCCCTGCTCTATCCTTTATCTTATCTCCTTCACCCTTAAAATTCCTTTTTCACTTTACCTACAATGCATGATCTTTTGCACAAATGTAATTTTAATTTTAGAGCTTTTACTTGGTTTGTCATTAGTGATATTTGTTGTGTTGAAACTAAAAATGCTTGAAACCATGAAAAGTTCTGTCAACAATGGCATCTCTTAGCTACAAAGCTCAAAAGTAATTTTTACTACATATAAATTTTATTTTTTTTAAATCAGGGCATTTTTATTATTTGTTTAGCCTTACATTCTGTTCTTTCACTATTTTTTTTAAAACCAAACATGCATAGGTGAAGGCATTTCCATTCCATTTGATGTCATACCAAAGATAATAGAAGTAATTTCATTCCATTACGCATTCAATTCCTTATTATATAATTACAATTAAGTGAACCAAACGAACTATTTAAAAAAAAAAGGTAATGAGAAAGTTCTATATGAACTTAGGGGTAGGGACTTTCTAGGAAAACAACATGGATTTAAATCTTTCATACCTAAAAGTTATGGTATGCTCTTTCATTCTGTGTCTGACAATGGAATTTTGTTACCTTTAGGTAGAGTTGGAGGCTGAAACTTTCCAAATAGGGAGGCTAATATCATAAGTTATAATATATATAAATTTATTAATATATGTGTGTGTGTGTGTAATGAGAGAAAAAAACAATATATTGCATTAAAAAGTCATACAAGTTAATAATGTGTGCTATTATCTGTATAGATTCTCTACTTATTGCTAAAATGAGTAGTGGGCACTGCTATTTGTAGGGGTTGTCCATATCAATTTAAATAGCTCAAATTTTATTTTATTTTTTAATCTCAATCATCAATTTTTTAAGTTGATAATTAAAAGATTACTTTTAGTTTGTATTCTACATCCTTTAACAAATAATGAAAGTACAAAAAAATTGAAATATGGACAGTCTAAATTTGGATAATCCTAAAATGAATGAAAAATTTGCATTCATTTCAACTATATGTGCAACACTATAACATAAAACATGCATGAACTGAAGTATATTTCTTAAATAAGTTATATTTTATATGATTTATTTTATTGGCTAACTTTTTATTGATATAAATTACAAACTAATTTCAAGTTAAAAAAAGTTTTATTGATAATTTGATGATGATGATGATGTAAAAAACTTATAGATAATAAGAAATTGAAGAATTAGAAACAAGACAGATATATAAGAGTAATTCGAAAATCATCATAAAACCAAAATAGGAAAAAAAAATCTTTAAAAAGTAGAAAAAGTGTATATCAAATAAAATCAAAGAATAAAGAAATAATAAAATAAAAATTAAAAATTAAAAATAGTAATCTTCACTCTTTTAGATTTTAGTTTATTAACATTAAAATATAGGGAGACGCCATTTTATTTTTTAAAAGTTTATAGTTTTTAATTTTATTATCAGACTTAAAATTATTAAAATAACTTATTATTTATAAAGGATAATTAATAATTAATACTATTTTTTCATTTAAAGCATGTTATATAATAAATCAGTATATAAACTAGTAACTATATTATTATATTAGTTGTAAATATGTAAATTTAAATTTTTGAAAAATGAGTTTTATAGTTTTAGGGGGGCCATATTAAAAAAATTCATATGCATATATATATATATATATAATTAGGATGAAAATGAAATTCACAGCAATTCATCGCATGTTGCTCCTTTGGTACTGTAAAATTATCTATGTCCTTCATGCTTGATAGGTTGCTTGGGGCCCGCCACCTGATAACACGGAGAAGCCTCCAATAAATTAATTTGCCTCAATCCTTTACTTTTGGTAATCTTTATTTCTTTTTCTTTTTTTTTTTAGCTTATATAGCTTTTTATATATTAATATATATTGCATTTGTAATATGGCTAATTTTAGCATATATTTCCTTACTAATGAGAAATAAAGTATATATTATAAATTACATGATTTATACTTTTAACATTAGTAAGAGCTAAATTAGTGTTAGATTTGTTATGTCATTTCGATTGATTACCAATCTAATCAAATGAACTTATAAAATTGTAACCTGCCAACCTTTTCAAATTTATCAAATGCTGAAATTGTAAAGGGGAAAGATGCCCAAAAAATAATTATTAAATTTTGGGTCACCTAGGAATAGTCCTTGACCCTAACTCATTTATCACCTCAAACTTTCCACATGTTAGAATGAGTATCCTTAAAACTGCGATTTTCAATAGAGTAGAATTCTCGCTGGCATATGAGGAATCTAAGATAGCAAATAAATTAACACCGTTAGTGAGAAATTAGAAAGGATCTATTCCCCTCTATTCCCCTGAAGTGTGGAAGTTTAGAAACTTAATTTTTAGTTTTGAAAGTTCAGGGCTCATTCGCAAGTGACCGAAGTTTAAAGGGGGTTTTTGTTTTTGCATTTTCCTCAATTATAAATACAAAAGTTAAGTAATTACAACATTGCTACTGACAAGGTGGCCAAAACATTAGTCATCAATAAATAAAAGACCATCAGCAAGAACACTCGTTCACTGGAACAGAACATCAGAAATACAAATTCAAAAAGAGCCAGATTGGAATGAAAAGAGTAATTCTATTATACAGAAATAGAAACATATTCATACAAAGAAAAAAAAAAGTAGCATAAACATATTCCAGGATATTTCTGTCGAATTACTTGGTAACTTCTGCTAAGTCCACTTGACACAACCTCGGTTTCTTCAAATGTTTCTTTTGTCAAAATAAACCCCCGCCCACCCCAAAAAAAAAAAAAGGAATATAAAAGCCTCACAGTTAAAATGCTCATATAATCAGAAGGCTGCCCATCCTGATGCAGTGGTCGATCCTGAAGCAGCTGTAGAGGGAAGATTCTTCTGTAAATACAAAAAAGAAACATGTATAGTTAAAAATGATAATGTTAAGCATTGCCAAGTAGCGGCTTTAATGTATAAGGGCATTCATGCTTCTCCACATATTGAGGAATATAATGGATTTGCCCAAAAAATGAAAATACAAGTAGGGCAAGTCAGACTCCAGCACAAGGCATCGTATACAGAGTATCACAAAAGAATACAGTCAATCAATACCCGACAACTATTACCCAATTAAAAACCAAGCTCTGAAGCTGAAAGAAAATAAACTAGACAATGTGTTATACAGCCTGCTTACGATAGCACAACAGGTAAATTGTCATCGCATCAGAGCACCACGAGTACTGTGTCCCAACTCCCACGTTTCCATTATCAACGAGGTGTACCGCTTTGTTACCTGACCTATACATCATAACCATTACAAGTCCAACTTCACCTGAGTAAGGAGCAGGCACCATAAATTTTAAATTTCCAACTAGTATACATGGAAGCAATAGATTTCATCTCTGAGGTTCTGTATCAGGTCACAAAGAACGTGGCATTTATTTTTGTAAACAAGTCATTTAGCAATGCCCTGAGATTACTATGGTGCTGTAAAGAAGTTGGGGGTACAATCTACAAACGGAAGATCTAGGCATCAATAGGATTCACAGCCACGAGTCCAGGACTGCAAAATACATTAGCTCCTATTACCGAATCCTTATTGCTCCAATTAAGACAATAAATGAGCAAACATTGTTTAAAAGTCAACTTCTCTACCAATGTATTAGCCTTTTAGGCTCCACCTCTGAGGATAGAAAGAGATATTAAGCCAAAATGCTTCAACAAGTCACTTGGTTATTAATATAGCTACCAAGAATATTGCTTGTATTTCAAATCACTATGATCATAAAACATACTACATAGGAATCTAGATTGATAACCATGATTTAAACAACAATTAAAATAAATTGTCATAATCTTCATATTGTCATTAACAAGTAAGGAAGAATCACTATTACTATTATTATTGTAAATATCATGACTCCAAGGGACATAAAGGAGAATAGAGCCAATAATAGCATCCTTATGCCTTTTGATCAAATGAAATTTTAAATAAGGAGAAGTAAGCATGGAAAAAATAATTTTAAAAGTAACCATGGAAAAAAATACTTTGTTTTAATCATAACTATGGTATTAGAAATAGAAACATAGAGCATGTAATCTTCCAAATTTATATTTCAGTATAGTGATAAAATGGCATTGCCGTTTGGGACTTATAGAACAATACCTTTAGTTGAGAGAGATCTGAAAAAGTGTCACTAGAATGTCTCGCACTTCCATTTGTCTCCTTAGGACCAGTAATGCGACTTGTAGAAGTAATCCGAGCAGCAACAGGATCATTTGGAGGAGGAGGAAGAGGAGACCTGATTTTTCCTGCCCCACTGGGTGGGGGAGCAAGGCCCAAGGCTTTAGGTTTTGTATTTCCAGAAAGCCCACCTGTTAAACCTGCAGCTGAAAGCATGCCAGTTCCACCGGATGGTTTATGCTTCACATTAATCCGGATGGTTTCACCTTCCTATAATTTAAAACACATGGAAGTCAACGTCAAACATATGAGAGAAGGGAGATGGCATAGAACTTAATCCTGACCAAAAGGCAGAGAAATAAAACACTTGTGTTAGAGCAGAAAGTACAAAATCATCCTCTTTTATAATCTGTAGGGTCCGAGAGGAGGAAAAATATTCCACAAGTAAAACCACGTTAAGTGATAATAAAACAAAAATACCTCTGACATGCATCTTCAGACTCAGACAGGCTCTGAAATGTTTGTATATGATGTGGGTCACAAGCAGATGCATTCTCCATGGCTCAGTGATCAGATAATGCATACACATTCACATATGCGCATGATCGTATAATGCAACGTAAAACAGATCCACTAAGAAATCACATAGGAACCAAGGTAAACAATGTAGGTGAAGATATAGATAGCCAATGATCTACTTATAAACCACTGAACCCAGAAACCACAGCAGCAAATTATGCGTTATTTACTCAAGTTCA
This sequence comes from Erythrophleum ivorense, assembly GCA_026724425.1. Lineage (NCBI taxonomy): Eukaryota > Viridiplantae > Streptophyta > Magnoliopsida > Fabales > Fabaceae > Erythrophleum > Erythrophleum ivorense. The sequence continues at coordinate 68,044 of JAIUCV010000666.1, read as the reverse complement.
ACAAATAAAGCAATCTGAGAACAAACATTTTGAGATTGAAAAGAGTGTAGTAAACCCAATAACAATTATTGTGCTCTACCTTCAACCTATGATTTACAGCGGGATGAATATCAATCTGAGACTCCTCGCTCGACTCGCCAGAGTCTTTCTCGTGTTCCCTCCTCACATACTTGTCGTGATCCGATAATGCCACATTGAAATCAAAAGCTTCGTTTCGTTCCGCAAACCCTAACCCAATAAATGCGTGCTTCCCCAGACCATCCTCGATCTTCAACACGAAGTACCTGGACGAATCGAGTACAGACTCGACCGAGTTCTCACGCTGACCCTGGTAAACGAAGCACGCAGCGAAGAGCTCCCCAGTGTTCGGATCCTCCAGTCGGATCTCGCACCGATCCTTGCACGAAACAACCCTAAGCCGACCCGACCAGATTTTATCGGACTGAAGCCACTCCCCGCACTTGTACCCCCCGGATGTAGTTCGGGGCGGAATCTTGTACACCGAGACCTCGCGGACTACGAGGAGGGTGTGCTCGAATGCCTCCTCCTCAAACGACATCGTTTTTAATCTGGGGAAGAAAGATTTAGAATTGAGAATTTAGAATCCAACAGTGTTCGAGGGTGTTGATAAAATTTGATGAAGCAGAAGATCAAGGGAGCTGATGGGGTTTCTGTCAGAAGCTGGAGAAATGAGTTTCAGGTGAATATGATGTGAACTTGAGAACTTAAAAGATATGCGGTAATGGAGGAGGAAAGAGTTAGAATTGAGGGGACAATGTGAAACGAAATTAAACAACGTTTAGGTGTGTGGACAAAATCTAATGAATCAGAGGACTAAAGGAAGCTGACAAAGATGATAATGGGGTTCTATTAGAAGCCGGAGGAGTGACTTTAAGGTGAACTTGAGACCGAAGAGAGGTGTGGGAATGGAAGAAGGGTGAGAGGGAGATATCGATACAGACTTCAGAGCCTGCCTAGACGTGGGTTTTAGCTTTGAAGATAGCTCCAAATGTCAACTGTACCCGGAGAATGATTAGCCCCGCTTTATTTTTTGTCCGCTAAGCCAAAAATATAGTAAAATTATGTTTTTTGTTTGCTTTTTTTTTTAATGTATACGTATATAAATTAATCAGATGATTTTTTTTTTAATTTTTCATTCATCATATATATATGTATGTATTTTTTTTATTTAACCAACAATTTAACATGTAATTTTATTTGACAGGTACATGCCTAAGGATTTATGTTCTTTTACATAATATGCAAAAGTAATAAATCATAACAAGCCACCGCAAAGTTATTTAGGAAAAATGAAAAACAAAATGCAAGTGATGGAACGTCTTACTTAAAATTTATAAAAGAGGGATTCACGTAAAGCTTCTTTGTTTATTCATTTCATGAGTGACTGGTATCCTACTGTCTTTGTTATAAAAACTCACCGTACTTGTTTCTATAATATCATATATTCTCCTGCTTTTATTTTAGACTATGTTTAAAAGTCTTTATAAATAAGCAAATTATATTTTTAGTTCCTTAATTTTATATTAAATTTCAGTTTTATCCCTTAAATTTGTTTGCTTCTAAGTCTCTGAACTTTCAAAATTCAATAAAAAATCTCTCTACTTTTAATATCATTAATCGATGTAATAAAAAATGTTGAGTTGGGGTTATCTTTTAAAATTTCTATGCCAAATCATTACCAATATCACCATCCATTAAATTTACATGTAAAAATAATCAAATCTTAAAAATTTAAGCCCTTCGTTTCAATTTGTAAACATGAAGCCTAATATTTTCTTGTGGGTTCACTCCATTAGCAGCATTGCTCCATTGCAGCGCTATTGTAGAACTCCAATTCAAACTTGCTAACAAGAAGGAGTGCTTGCTTGGTCCATTGTCATCGAAAGAAATGACGGAGATTTTCTCACAAAGCCATCTTTTCTGTCAACGAAGCCGTCAGCTATTTAGAGCGTTTCTTGTAACTGAATTTGCCATTATTATTCGCCGCTCGAAGGATAGGGGGTGGAAGATGGTGTTGTGGAGTCAAAAAACACTTGTCTTCATTGTATTCGTATTTTTGTTCTTCTTGAGTCTGATTAATAATAATAATGAAAAAATTTTAGCAGACAAGATAAAATTAGGCATAAACCACAAACTCAATTTCAAATGGTTAATGTTTTCCTTGATTTTCTTAAGAAACAAACAGGTGGCAACGGGAAGTTTATTGTATTGTAAGGAAATGGCGAGATGGAGTTGGATCCTAGATCTTTAGTCACCAAACTATCAAATGAATAAGAAGACATGTCAAGCGGTGGATATAAAGAAACTCTAATGATTCGCCATACTAAATTCAAAAGTTCCTTTATTTTAAAATTTAGTGTTTCTCTTATTTTGTTTTTGAAACATTCAAATAAAAAACAAAATTCTCTTTGCATTGTTACTTCTTCATTCCATCAATTACCCTTCTATTGCGGGAAATAATACTAGTTACCTAACTTTCTTTTTCATACGTTAACACTAAAAAGTAAATAAAAAAGGAATAGAGATTAAATTAAAATATTCAAAGTACCTTATCTAAAAGTTAAAATTAATATCATAGAAACTATTAACTTGTTTACAATGTATTGACGAGTCGTATATCAATGAGATATTTCATATGACATGGAGACAAAGCTGATTAGATATCACCAATGTTAAAAAATCTAGTTGGACTTGTCCATGAACTGGCCATTAGTTGGGTTCATTTAACACACACAACTAGTTTTAAAAGACATGTAAAATTGGTCAACTAATACAATCGATGATAATTAGATAGCTCTAACTTTTCAGCAGCTTCAACTCAAGAAACTCAAGAAGAGAGTCAAGCAGAAGATGCTTTAAAATGAAATCTCCCCTTACTTTCCCCAAAACAGAGCCTGGGCTAAAAGCTAATCTCCTGGCTTTTTAAAAATAGCATCACAGGTCTTAGTTTCCCATTGATCCAATCCAAGGAATCGTAGAGCATGCTTTGGTTGCCTTTTCATTTATAATGAGACTTAGAAACTCCTTTCCTTATTAGACAATGTGGGACTTCGTGCACTTCTCTATTCATCTTAATTTCCCTCAATCTCATTACGCATGAAAGCGCAACTACGTCCCTATCCCCCTATCCCTAACAATGGAAAACAACGATGGCCTATAGCAAAGAAGGTTATTGTGAAAAAGGAATAGCATTGGAGTTTGTGGACTAATTTGGGCATCTCCAAACTCCCACTACTGAGAAAAAAATATTTCATACTCCCTCATCTTTCGCTCTCCTTTCTTTCTCTGCAGGGCCTTCTCTTTCACATACGGAGAAGGTGGAAGCAAGCTTAACTTTCCATTCCTTTACCAATCACGAATAAGCTTAAGGTGATAAGACCAATAGGAGAGGAAATTCCTTTTTATCCATACCAATAGAAAGTTCAAAGTGGATAGCTCATAGAAGAATAAAGACTCAAAGGGAGGAATGAAATTAAATGGATTAAGAGACAAAGCATATATTTAATTCAGGTTAAGAGACCAACAAGTTAAAAGCATAAGTAGGTCTTCAGTTAAAAGACACAACATAAGATTCAAATAACATTGAAAGAAATTTAAACTGATGCTTAGAGTTTCTATACTATTAGTTAACTTCATAATGTGAATAGCAATAAAGATGCATTCAAAAATATTATAGAGATCAAAAGTGTGAGAAGAAGAGAACATAGCTTGGATGTACATCTCTAGAATTGGTAATAAAATGTATAAATTTTACTAGTATTTATTTTGTAATAATTTATTGTATTATATTTTTAATATGTAAAATTAAAAATTATATATTTAATAATTACCAGTTTAACTATGATTTAATTTCAATCAAATCAATAAATCATTGATCAATGTTTTTATTAGTTTAATGACTAACTCAAATTTTAAAATATTTGATATCACAATATTAGCTTAATTTTTATTGATATATGGAAAAATATAAATTTAAAATTTAGTAGTGCTATATAAGAGTGGAGGAGCATGTTTTGAATTAATTTTGTTCTAATAAGAAAAGCAAATAGAAAACTCTATATATTTTGCAAAGTTATACTTAAAAAGAATTTAACTACCCAGTATAGAGTCTTGATTATAAATATTTGAATTAAAAGAGAGTAGAAAACAAAAGCCAACATAGGATGTCAATGATCAAGTGATAACAATTAAGAGGGAATAAAAAAAAAGCTTATAGAGAAAGATCTTGGAGGAAAGATCATGGGAAGCACAAAGAAGTGCGAACAATATGTGAAACGAGATGACTAAAGAGATTAAGAAGGTAAGAAAAAGATACTCGATGAATTAAGAGATTTTGAATCTAGGGATAAAGAAACTTAGTGATGGGATGTGAGCGTACAAGATAAAGTTAAGATTAAAAAGGTGTGTTATAAAGTATAGTATTTGTTTAAGAGTGATGAAAATTATAAAAAATATAAGGTAGTTAAAAAAATACTAAAAAGGTGGTGAGCGAAGCAAGACTTATGGCACTTGATAGGTTATACCAATTTTTTAGGTGCTAAAATTGGAGAAAGAAGTATTTACAAGCTAGCTAAAAGAAGAGGAAAAAAAAATAAGAAATGTAGACCAAGTGAAATGTATTAAGGATAAAGAAGAAAAAGTTTTGATCATAAAATAAGATGTCAAAAAAAATAGAAGGGTTATTTTCATAAACTATTTAATGAAGGACATAAAATATTATTTCACTCACATAGGCTAAATACTAATGAGGATAACTAAAATTATACTTTTATCATAAGATCTGAGAGTTAGAGGTAAAAGAAGTATTAAAGCCAATTGAGAATGGCAAAGTAATTGGACTATATGATATACTTATTGAGATATGGAAGGGTTTATAAGTAAAATGCATAAATTAGCTCATAAAATTATTTAATGAAATTATGAGGTCTAAGAGAATGTCAAATGAGTAAAAGAGAAATATTTTAATCTCTATTTATAAGAACAAAGGAATATACAAAATTGTGTAAATTATAGAAGAATTAAACTTATGAGCCATATTATGAAGTTATGATAAAAGGTAATTAAGTGAAAATTAAGATAAAAGACTCAAGTTACAGATATTCAATTTAGTTTTATGTCAAGAAGGTTAACTAAAGAAGTAATATACTTGTTATGAAAATTGATGGAAAGCTATCGAATGAATCAAACAAATCTACACATGGTGTTCATCAATTTGGAAAATGCATATGATAGGGTGCTAAGAAATGTTTTATGAAAGGTTCTAAAGAAAAAAAGAGTTTGTATTATTTATATTCGAGCAATCCAAGATATATATGATGGGGTTACAACTAATGTAAGAGTAAAAGGCAGGCTCATAGAAAATTTTCTTATAAGTATGGTCTGCATTAAAAGTAAACTTTGAACCATTATCTTTTTACTTTAGTTTTATATGTATTCGCTAAACATATCCAAGAGCCAATGGCACAATATATAATTTTTGTATATGATATAGTCTTAGTTAAAAAATCAAGAGAGAAAATGAATAAGAAGTTAAAGATGTGGAGATTAATTTTCGAAGCATATGGATTTTGTTTAAGTAGAAATAAGATGAATATATGAAATGTAAATTTAGTAAGAGATGCACAAGTCCTAACGCAAAAATAAAAATTAGAGAACATATCATATCACAAGTTACATAATTTAAATATCTTAGATACATCATACGACATGATGGAGAAATAAAGGAAGATGCAAAACATGGGATTCGAGTAAAGTAATGAAATGGAGGAGTATTTCAAATGTTATTTATGATAGAAGAATACTATTCAAATTTAAAAGTAAATTTTATTGCACAACTATAAGACCTATAATGTTGTATAAAATTGAATATTAGGTAATAAAAAATCAACAAGAAAAAAACTAAATGTTGCAAAGATGAAAATGTTGTATTAGATAAATGGATATACTAAATAATATATAATTACAAATGAATGCATTAGAGAAAAAATAGAGGTCGCACCTATTGTGGAAAAGATTATAGAATTGCATCTTAGATGGTTTGACCCTGTGTGGAGAAAACCTATTGAAGCCCCAATAAGAAGAGTAGATCAGACACAGAGTAGTTTAATATTCAAAGGTAAAGGGAAACAAACAAATATATAGAAGAAACTGTTAAGAATGATTTAAAATTGAATACTTTGTCTAAAAATATAATTTATGATAGAGTTTTATGGCATCAATTGATTCATGTAATTGACCTTACCTAAGGAGAAAATACTTCTTTTTCTTTTTCTTCTTGTTGTAGCGCCATATAAAAATTTAGTAAGAACAATGTATTCAGTGCCATATTTAGGCCAGTCTAGTTGGCCCAAAAAAAAATACTACCTCATTAAATAGGTCGAGTTATGCTATGGGTTATTTGGCCTATTTATGTTTTGAGTCAACAACAAGAAAGGAGGTCCAAGACCTCACCCCTAAATGACAGCGTCTTTCACTGGGGAATGATTCCAAGGCTTCCTTGCTTCCAACTCAATAGGGCTCCACTCTTTTGTTGGAGACTTCCTCTATTGCTACTTGTTACTGAAGCATCTTGTTCAATTAGGTTTACCATTTTGAATTTCTTGTCATCTAATATTGATATATTTACCTTTTATAACTTGTAAAGACAAAAACAACTCTTATTTAAAACCATAGACTTTGTTTGTTTCTACTTTCTAGTATTTTTTGCAGGGTCAAATAATCTTATTTGCTTTTAATTTTTATAGTGGATAAGTTATTTGTGACTATGTATCTTCAATATTATATAATTGAGAATAGCGATAAAGTCTACACTACTAAGGTCAGCATTGAATATCAGGTCATGGGCATCTAATTAATTAATTATTTATTTCACATGTAATGTATGAAGTAAGTATTGGGCTATATTTGTTTTTAGTTAGAATTTAGGTTGGAGGTGAATTTTTTGTTCCAAAGTTCAAACTGATATTTTAGTTATTATTTGATTCTTTTGTAGAAAGAGTCACCACATGGGTTAGCTACACAATCTGCTCATCTAGGTATGTAGCTCAGTTAATTATAATTTTCTAATTTCCATCACTTCCAATGTGTTCTAAATTATGTTCTGCATGTTTATAAATAACTATGAAAGTTGTTTGAAGGGCTCATTATTTTGAGTTTACTGTTAAATTGTAAGATGCAATACTAATAAAGAAACAATGTATTAATGACTTAAGATATATTCTCGTATTGGGGATATATTTTTAATTTGAAGCTTTACTTATATTCTCTTATAGAGGCTACATTTTTTGTATTGGCTTGGATCTGGGTTGCACTTGCACCTTCTTTTAACAAGCTTCTGTCATTGGAAGAGTGAAGGGGAAACTGCTTTTATTCCCCTAAAACTAGTATAATTACAACATTGGAACTTAAGAAAAAATAACACTTTGCCTCCCCATAGTATTATAAAAAGGGAAATATTTCTTCATTTGTTAAATTTAACATCTAATGATCACATAAGCAAGAGAAATCAATCTTCAAACCTTTGAAAGTCCACGCTTGTTATCTATTGTGAGGAAAATAAGTTTTTTTTTTTCCTTTTAAAATGATATTAGTAGTTTTTCTCAAAACAGAATGTACAAATTGACTTTTGAAGGTTTAAAAATTCCTTTTGTTGGTCAATTGACTATTAAATATTAAACTTAACAAATTATCAATGTTTCATTTTTTATGATAGTTTAGGGGCTTAAATATTATGTATTAAGTGTAGATACTAGTCTTGTAATTAAATTATAGTTTTGGGATAATTTGTATTTTTACCAAAAGTAAAAGAGGAAACAATTTTGATACTATCCAACTACCTAGTCATTTTGTCAGGGTCACTTTGAGCATGTAACACAAGCTTAGAAGCTCGTCAATATTTAATTTTATATTACAATCGTCCCCATGTTGTTAGAGAGGAGGAATGTTAATGTTATATGGAGGATGACATTATTTAAGAAGCATCATCAATGTGATTAATTAAGAACCTAACAAGATATTATGTTGGCAGCTAGATTTGCCACTTTCTTTACCTTTGGTTGTCCACGAACCTCGATAGAATGAAATTGTGAGTAAGTAGTCCTATGGAGTAATTATGTTACAATTTTGTGGATTGCTTGTGGGAGGCTATAGTATATTTCCTCTGTTGTTTATCTTTTTTTTGTTGGGGCTGTAAAGATCAATTTTCATGTGTTTCACTATACACTCTTTGCGCTACCGATACTTCTCTGGTGAAGTTTTCATTGCTTACTCTAATAAAATATTGCTTTACTTGTGTTTTCATCAATAATGGCATTTGCTTATGTCGGCCCAATGATCTCTCAGTTCATTTGTGTTTGATAATTCCAAAAGCCCAAGTCAAGAAAAAGCCCACCAAAGATAATCCTTTAAGTTGTTTTTCGTTTCTCCTCAAAGAAAGTATAAAAGGTTCTTTTTATTATAATGTCTCTGCTGTCTTGACAAGCTAAAAGTTAGAAGCTGACTCTATAATTGGGACTATGTATCTGCTCTGCTCCAAGTCAACCACTCCTTGTTTGTTCAGTCATAGAAAACATAAAATCTACCTACTTCTCTGTCATGATGACTGATAGAAAAGAATTGTGAAAATTTCTCTGAGCTATTTGACTGGAGCTTCACCAACTCACTGCTGTAACGTTTAACTGCTCTCTAGTTTTTCAATCTCCACCATATTCAAACGGTATAGTACGAAGAAGATAGAGCAACGGCTAGTTTTCTATGTATATATACCAGTTAAAGCTACACTTGTATGACACCATAACACATAGAAAATTCATAGCTTATTTTGTAATCTGCACATACTCTGTGTTTGGTCTATTAAGAAGTTGTTCTGTAATACTGGTGCTGATCTCTGTAAGAAGCATTGAAAAGTATTGCAAGTGTGAGAAAGAAGAGAAGGCTGTATATAAGCTATTAAAGTCTGTATAAGTTCTAGATGAGCTTGAAACCTCGTGTACTTACTGTAAGAGTTGATTCAACTTAGTGAAAATCCCTTGTCATACATCAAGGGGACTGGACGTAGGTCTTGAGGACCGAATCAGGATAAATCAGGTATTTCTTTTCCTTACTCTTCTCTTTATCTTTCAGACTGCGTACTAAAATCTTGTCGATAAGGTCCTTCTTCGTCTCCTTGATCCTCACTTTTCAAACATATTTTTGAAGATCTTGTCAACAAGGTCTTGGTATATCTATAAGGTTTTCAGCTTTACAATTTTAACTGAGATTAATACTTTTAAAATTGAAAGCACCTATTCACCCCCCTCTAGGTGTATTCTTCAGCTTATATCTGTCAAAAGCTATTATTCTAAATCTTATTTTCTGTTACATGTGATCCTTCTTGGTTTTCCTAAACTGCAGCCTGTTTTTCACCTGGCAACAAATTTTCAAGGCAAAGAGTTATCCTAAAGAAGCGCTTTGGATTGTTGCCAACCCAGCAGCCACCTCCAAAGTATTGAATGATAGACAGCTTTAGCTGTTCGTGTCTTCTCATTGCTTTAAGGTTATGTTCTTATCTAATGTTGGTATTTAGAAATGAAGGCATTGATCTAACTGTTATCTACACTAAATACATTGTGAATGGGGGATCTGGCTCGTGTATTAGGATGAAGTAATGGTCGTTTAAATGCACTGGTCGATTTTTGGAAAATATTTCCAATTCGAGCTTTTGTTGTTTTGGATTCACAATCCCTTTTGTTTTAAAGTATACTCGAGTAAAAAGCATGTTGGACTTTCCAAGTCAGCTTGCTTTTTTTCCCCCTCTCCAAGGCAAAGCTGAGCTATATTATGCTTTCATAATATAACCAGATATATTATGCTTTCACATGAGATGCTTTTCATCCTTATTTGCGACATTTCTGTCAAAGCCTTTTTATGGCATTATCCAAATCCATTCATACTTCTCAACTTATATTTTTCCAAATTGAAATTACTACAATTGGAGGATTCATATATCATTTTAAATTATTTTTGTTGATTTTTCTTTGTTTGCCATTTATTATTTATTAATTGTTGTATGTTTATGTTTTGAACGTATACCAATTTATTTAATTTTTAAATTTTTATTTATAATAGGAGAATCAATAAAAAGCACATTATGAATTATGGAAGGATTAGATTTGAGTGTAATTATTTATTTTTTCTTATTATTATTAGGTTTTTTTAATAAAAAAGTTACATATTTAAAAAAAGTATACATGTTTTGTTAAACAAGATACAAAAAATTGAATTTAAGTTTTTTTTAAAAAAATTGGAATCTTAAAAATAAGTGCCAATCTCTCTCTCTCTATATATATATATATATATATATACATATTGTAGAATTTTTGTTTCTTCCAATTGGTGCTTTAAATTTATTGTTTTAAGAAGATGGCAATTTATCTATGTCATTGAAGTGTTACAATGAACTCTGCCTATGACGAGCCTTGATACAAATTATTTTTCATAATCGATTCTAAATCTAGAAAAAAGAGGAGGGTTGTGTTAGGCAATCGATAGCTAACGTAAAATTTTGTAGAATCTTTATGACATGGACAATCGATATATTAAACGTAATGTTAGGTCGTTACCCTGAAGTAATGCGCTGTATAGCTCGAGTACAGTGACAAATGAGTAAGAGCCGCTACATTATCGCCTAAGTGTAGTGAAAAATAAGCAAGGGCTTCCATATTTTTGTGAACGAATGTGGGTAAAGAAGTTAGTTCACGAGAGCAGGATTCGTTTTGGGACTTAGAATATAAGTACACTTACGGGTAAGTCAATAGAAATAATGGATATTATGATTAGAAGGAAAATTAATTTTATGTGTTTATAAAAAACTAAATGGGTAAGAAAAAAAGTGAAAGAATTAGACATTTAAGGTTTTAAACTTTGGTATACTGGAAAAGCTAAATCTAGAAATGGGGTAGGTATAATTGTAGATGAGTTTTGAAAAAATGTTATAGTAGATGTAAAAAAGTTAGGAAATAGAATTATTACATTAAAGTTAGTAGTGAAAAATGAAATCTTTAATGTTATTAGCGCTTATGCACCACGAGTAGGATTAGAAGAATATCACAAAGTAAAATTTTGAAAAGATTTAGAATGTTTAGTTCAAGAAATACTATTAGGAAAAAAGATTCTTTTAGGAGGGGATCTAAATGGTCATGTAAGTAGTGTATTTTTAGATTACGAAAGTGTTCATGGAGGATATGGCATAGGGGAAGTAAATGCAGATGGTAAAACTATTTTAGACTTTTCATTAACGTTTGATCTTATATTAGCTAATACTTATTTTAGAAAGCGTGAAGAACATCTTATCACGTACAAAAGTGGAAGAGTTTGTTCTCAAATTGATTTCTTTCTTATAAGAAAATCGGATAGAAAACTTTGCATAAATTACAAAGTTATACTTGGAGAGAGTTTAACTACTTAACATAGAATTTTGGTTATGGATGTACGAGTTAGGAGGAGAGTAAAAAATAAAAGCAAAAATAGGATATTAAGGACAAAGTAATGACAACTAAAAGAGGATCAAAAAAAGAATTTGCAGAGACAGATTGTGAAGGAAGGACCTTGGGAAATACAAGGAAGTGCTAATGATATGTGGAATGAAATGGCTAAAGAGATTAGGAAAGTGGCAAAGGAAATATTAGGTGAATCAAAAGGTTTTGAACCTAGAGATAAAGAATTTTGGTGGTGGGATGCAAGTGTACAAGATAAGGTTAAAATTAAGAGGGAATGTTATAAAGCGTGGTCGTTATGTAAGAGTAATGAAAATTAGGAGAAATATAAAATAGCTAAGAAAGACTCTAAGAAGGCAGTGAGCGAAGTGAGAACGAGGGCATTCGATGGGTTATATCAATTTTTAGGTACTAAAGTTAGAAAAAAAATATTTATAAGTTAGCTAAAAGTAAGGAAAGAAAGACAAAAGACGTGGATCAAGTAAAATGCATTAAGGATGAAGAAGGGAAAGTCTTGGTCACGGAACAAGATATTAGAGAACAATGAAAGAGTTATTTTTATAGACTTTTTAATGAAGGTCATAAGATTTCATTATAATCGGATATATTAGATACTAGAGAAGAAGATCAAAATTATATTTTTTATCGTAGTATTTGTGAGACAGAGGTAAAAGAAGCATTAAAGCGAATGGAGAGTGGCAAAATAGTTGGAACGGATAATATACCTATTGAAGTATGGAAGGGTTTAAGAATGAAAGGTATAAGTTGGCTCACAAAGTTATGTAATGAAATTATGAGATCTAAGAGAATGTCAGATGAGTGAATGAGAAGTTCTTTAATTCCTATTTATAAGAGTAAGGGGGACATTCAAAATTGTGCAAATTATAGAGGAATTATGCTCATGAGCCACATTATAAAATTATGAAAAAGAGTAATTGAGCGAAAATTAAGGAAAGAGACTCAAGTTACAGAGAATCAATTTGATTTTATGTCAGGAAGGTCAACTATGGAAGCAATATATTTGTTGCGAAAATTAATGGAGCGATATCAAGAGAATCAAAGAGATTTACACATGGTATTTATTGATTTAGAAAAAGCATATGATAAAGTACCAAGAGAGGTTCTATGGAAAACTTTGGAGAAAAAAGGAGTTCTTATAACTTATATTTGAGCAATACAAGATATGTATAATAAGACTATAACTAGTGTAGTAACAAAGGTGGACCTATAAAAGATTTTTCGATAACTATTGGTCTATATCAATGGTCAACTCTGAGCCCTTATCTTTTTACTTTAGTATTGGATGTGTTTACTGAACATATCCAAAAGCGGTGTCACAGTGTATACTTTTTGCAAACGATATTGTCTTAGTTAAAAAATCGAGAGCGAAAATGAATGAGAAATTGGATAGGTAGAAATTAGCTTTGGAAACTCATAGATTTTGTTTAAGTAGAAGTAAAATGAAGTATATGGAGTAGAAATTAGCTTTGGAAACTCATAGATTTTGTTTAAGTAGAAGTAAAATGAAGTATATGGAGTATAAGTTTAGTAAGAGACACACCACTTCTAGCGCAGAAGTAAAAATTAGAGAACATATTATACCACAAGTCACACGATTTAAATATCTTGGATCCGTCATACAACATAACAGGAAAATAGAAGAATACGTAAAACATAGGATTCAAGTGGGGTGGATGAAGTGGAGGAGTACATGGGTGTTATTTATGATAGAAAAGTATCACTCAAACTTAAGGATAAATTATACCGTACAGTTATAAGACCTACAATGTTGTATGGAATTGAGTGTTGGGTAATAAAAAGTCAACAAGAGAATAAGTTCAATGTTGTAAAAATGAAAATGTTGCGTTGGATGAGTAGACACACTAGACGAGATCAGATTAGAAATGAATGCATTAAAGAGAAGGTGGAAATCGCACCTATTATGACAAAGATTATAGAATCAAGACTTAGATAGTTTGGTCATGTTATGAGGAGATCTATAGAAGCTCCAGTTATGAGAATAGATGAGATGAAGAATAATCCAATAATTAGAGATAGAGGAAGACTAAAAAAAACTATAGGAGAAATTATTAAGAGAAATTTAGATTTAAATGGTTTGTCTAAAAATATGATTTACGATAAGTGTTTATAGCGTTGATTGATCTATGTAGCTGACTCCACTTAGTGAAAAAATCTTTGTTATTGTTGTTGTTGTTGTATTGAAATGTTACAATGATTTTTGACGGATCATTTGGTATATATAAAATAAAAATAGAAATATAAAAAAAATAATGTTATGAATAGAAAATAATTTTTATATTCTTATTTTAAAAAATAATAAAAATGATTATTATTAAATAATAATTATATAAATATAATGAATATTACACTTAAAAAAAAAAATCATTTCTTCCGCCTCCTCAGCCAAACAGCCCAATGTGTAGCTTATTTGTTTCATTTCACTTAAGATAGAAATACATAAAATCAAGTGGACTGAGTTGGCAAAATCAACAAGGTACATGTGAACAAAAAAATTAGATGGAAATGACACCAGTCAAATTGTAGAGTGAGAATAATATCTTTGCGTTAGATTATATATTGGTTTTATGGTTTTAAAAAATAAGGGTAATTAAGGAATGATATATTTCAAATCCAATAGTGTTATTACTACGGTTAAGGGTGTCATTTTAAATTAATTTTGGGTTAGCTTTTTGATATAATGATTTGAAATTACCTAATATAAAACAAATAAGAATTTTACCGCAAATTGGAAGCGCCTGGTATCATAACTGGAAGTTGGGGCAGTTTTGCAAATTGACCCCGCTTTTGTACGCTTAACTCGTTCGTCTCCCCAATCGTGTCCAAACGCCAGTTTCAGTCTCTGACTCTCTCAGTGGAAGTCGTCGCCTGCAAAGTGCAAGAAGTACGTCGCCGACCCATTCTCTGCTATAACTTTCGCGTATTACCTAATTTTAACCTTCTTCACAGTCTAAAACACTAAATTGGTAGGCATTGAAATGTCATATGCTATGGGCTGAAATTGTCTGATTCGTGAGTGCAGGAATGGCCAGAAACCTAGGAGGATTTCTGGTGCTATTTTTGGCTCTTTCGATCTGCCAAGCTGCGACGAATTTTGAGCCGATCTCTGACTCTCACCGATCCGCCGCCTTTGAACTCTTCACTCCCCTTGATGGATCATTTTCTAGGTGAACATAATGATTTCTTGTTACCATTCTGCTTATCCATGGAAATGCCTTGTACCCCTTGAATTGTTGTTGAAGTCAATTTACATGTTGAGCATACAATATATATGGTTTAGTGCCAAATATGTCGATCATTATTTGCGTCCGGAAATAATGATTTTGGCATGCTTTTATTTTTCACATCAGTTATGGGGATTTTTTTTTTCCTTAAAAGTTGAGTTATAGCTTAAGTCGCACAGAGTCTCATAAAGAGGCCAGGTAAGTCTGGAACCAACCATCTTATTCTCTAGTTTTTGTTGGATTTAATTTAATATTAGTCACACACAGTCTCATGAACGTGACATCTGTTGAACTGCCTTATTTGTTTGTTCAAAATGCAATATTTGATTCTGATTTAAGCACATGTAGAGACATCAAAAGATTATTTTGGCTCTGACTGTTAAGTGTCTCATGTCGTCCTTTATTCTCGTTAATTTGTCTCTCTATTGAAATTTTAAGTGACTCTGTCCAAGTCGACTAAGTATTATCCTATTGTCTGTTATCAGTTTAGAAGACACATATGAGGCCTTAAGAGTTTTTGAGATTCTAGCCATTGAAAAGAAGCCAGATGTCAGCACAACTACTTGTCAGAAAGTATCCGAAAATCTTGGGTCATCATCTCCTCCAAGGGATTTGTTCTATGCCTTAAAAGTTAATAGCTTATTAAAATGTGGGATCAATGAGGACGTTTTCAAGGTATTTTATTCTCAGGGCGTTATTTTGTTTTGTGCAGCTTAAATTTTGTCACTCATAAAAGATCTACTGGTGTGTTCTAAGTCTCAAAATTGATGCTAAATTTATTTATCTTGTACAAGGATATTACTTCAAGACTTAAAGCCACGATCAATGATGCAAGTGCTTTGCTTGACATATACTACTCAATAGGAAGTTTGCTTCTTATCAAGGTAATTTTTTGGATTTCTGCTTGGTTACTCCAGCAGGTAATGTTAGACGAGATGTGTTTTTATCAGAACTCTATGAGAGTAACTGATGCATATATGAAGATTGCAATCTTGTTCCTTTCTACTTATAACTTGGGCTCCATTTCCCATTCATCTTGTGTGTATGCGGGCTCTTCAATGTACTTCTAGTATTCAAGGTTATATATAAGCTATACTTAAGTACTGGACATTTCTCTTTTGTGTACAATTTCTTTGCATTGTGGCTTACAAAATTGATATTACGTTTTATTATAAATATAATTACTGCTTCTGATCTCTGTCCTTCTTTGTATGCAGGATCATGCTTCTAATGTTGATGTCCTTTTGACCGATGCTGATGGAACTTTTCATTCTATCAAGGTCCATTCTATTTTATTTGCTATAATTTAGATGTTAACCAGGTTTGCTTTTGGATAACTGATATTGCCTCATCTAATGTGGTGATAGGAGACTCAGTATAAGAACCACACCCCATTTTAAATGTGATTTTTCCCATATCTTGTCACAATTTCTTTTGCTAAATTTACAATTCTTATTGTCCTTTGAATGTGTGAATTCATATGCTGCGTTATTGATAGGCTCTGAGCCAGAGTGATGGAAGATGGCGCTATAGCTCTAATAATCCAGACTCTAGTACCTATGCTGCTGGTAATGATTTTAATGGAGATGTTTTGATAGCATTAGCCATGGGCTTCCTGGAAATAATGTAATTACTTTGATTGATCTTTATTGACAAATTGATCTTATCATTATGTTGCAGGATTAGCACTTGAAGCACTTGCTGGGGTGGTCTCACTAGCATCTTCAGAAATTGATCAGTCTAGGGTAAATTTTCAGATCTTAGATATCTGTACTTCACTATTCTCCAACTTGTAGATATCAAAATTTCTTATATCATCGGGAAACTCATCTAAATAAAATACTGCTAATATATAATATCATATATTGCAATTTTTATTGGGGGAAGCTTCTGAGGCTGTTTGTACAAGTAAGTTTATCTGCAAAAGTGTTTCTCTTGGCCTTCTCAGGAGTAACATACCTTAAATATAAGAAGTCACAGGCCTTGGTTAAGTTTTGAAGGAAAAATGCTGTCAAATGAAAATAAATTTTAGATTGGGGCAAAGTGATTTAAATCAAACCAAATGATGCAGAAATCACAGTATTCCTTACCCCTTATCAAGGGCTTAAAGTGAATTCAATCCTAAACTCTATCACACACACACACACAGAGGGGGCAGACATGCAAAGACTCTTGGGTAGACACGTATGGGAGAGAGCAATGGTCCTGTGATGTGATGATTTACCAATGGAGCTGCATTTCTGTGAAAGTTATCTGTGTTAGGCAGTTAACCTGTGCTGAACTTGCTTTTATTGTTGCTGACACATCTTGTAAACATGCCTTGTCCTGGAACGTCTATTGATCTTATGTTAACTACATATTGGCAGATCAATACAGTGAAAAATGATATATTGAAGCTATTTGACAGCATTGAAAATTATGGTAAGTGTAGCTTTGCTTTTATTTCATTAAAAGTGTTATCTGTAAATTTAGAATTCTGCAGCTTGGACGTAGTCGCCATGGTCCTTTTGTAAAGGATGTAAATTTGATAAAAGATAGATTTTAGAAAATTTTTGCTATATTAGATTTTGTTGTTCATTCTGACCTATGCTGATGTTATTTTTTTCGACATTGATTAAGGTATATTTATAGAAATTCATTTGTATCGTAGAGTTCTTACCATAATTTTTGTCTCTGGATTTTCAATTGATTTGATTGCCTTTGTTAATTGTCTGCTATGGGACCCTGTTATTACTGGTTGTCAACTTAGTTCCCTAATTTTATGCACTAAGTCTTCTGAAGAGAGTAGATATAGCACTTCAAGGTGCTTGAATCTTGAAGACCTGTTTCTTCTTTCTATCGAATTCTACATATCTAGTAGGGTTGACTATGGGAAAAATTGTTTCATGCTTGCATCAGTGCATTACAGTCCTACAGAGTGCTGCTTGGCATCAAGTGCTATAATATTGCTTGAAGACTCTCTGCACAATATGCATTCCATGCCTTTGATTTGGACCTTTTTTCACCACCTTTTTTCATATATGTTATTCATTTACTGGTCCTGCTGTTTCTTATGCATTATACTTTATTGTATTGGTATTAGATGAATATATGGTCTATTTTCAGATGATGGAACTTTCTATTTTGATGAGAAGATTGTTGGCACACGTGAACATCAGGATTCTCTTTTCACTACTGCTTCAGTTGTTCGAGGGCTTACAGCATTTGTAGCTGTAATTTCCAAAAAAATAAATGTGTGTGGAATATAAGGGCCTACTCTTTTATTTCTCTATCTGTAAGAATTTCCTGTTAATGCTTTGGCTTTGAATTTCCAGCTTCCAGAGGATAAAATACTGGGTTTAGCAAAATTCTTCCTGGGCATTGGAATCCCTGGAGATGCAAAGGATTTCTTCAATCAAGTAGAGTCATTAGCTTTTCTAGAGAGCAATAGGCAAGTGCTTTGCCAGGAGCAATTATAATTTGACTCTTTATGGCGCTGATTCCTTTTTCTTCTGACTCTTCTTCCTTTCTGATATATTGGCCTTTTCATGACATTTGACCAAGTTATATATCTTGAATCTATCCTGGTGCTGTAGGGTTTCCATCCCATTGATATTGTCACTTCCTGCAACAGTTTATTCATTGACCCAGAAAGACCAGCTTAAGGTATGTAACGCAGTCAAAATATTTAACACTTGTTTTGGTTGTTCTATAATTTAGTAGCTCTTGGTAATTGGGATAAAATGAAATGCTGCCCCTCCCAATTATAAAGAACATTGGATGTTTGTCCCAAAGTCTAATTGCAGCATCTGCTTCACTCTACTACATGCATTTGCATTTTTGTCATGGTCTCTTTACAATATTAGATTTGCAATTGTGCATCACTGCTACTTCTCAAGTTCTCATTTACTGTCACGGAAGTGTGACCAATTCTTATTACAAAATTCATCAGGTTAGGGTGAATACAGTGCTTGGTTCGGCTGCACCGCCTCTAACAGTTAAGCTTGTCCGAGCTTTCAGCACTGGTTCTAAAGATTCAGCTATTTTTGAGAATAAGGTGATCAATGACTACTTTGTGACATTCTTATCTCTGAGTTGTTCTATTTTCTGTTGTTTGAGTACTCCACCTTTTGCATGAATACAGGAGCTCCGGTATGAAACAACAAGTGGACTTCATGTCTTGGATGTTTTCTCGAAGAATGTGGATGTGGGAACTTATGTGTTTGTTTTTGAGGTATTCCTGTTTGTTTGATATAGTGATTTATTTTTCCTTTCTGTTGCATCAAGTGTGCTTTTATCTGCCTGTCCATTATAATATTTAAAACCCATTTTGTAGATGGTCCTTGAAGATTCAAATAGAAGAAGTGATTATGCTACTGGAGGCCAAATTCATGTACCAATATACATTACCGGAGTTATTAAAGTTGGCAATGCAGAAATTGCAGTTTTGGACAGTGATCTTGGAAGTATTGAAACCCAGCAAACGTATGTTTCTATGTTCGGTTTAAAAGAGCCTATTTGATAATTGATACAGTTTTCTGCTGTATTAATAAGAAAATTACTACTGTTTACTAATTAGTCTCATTCTATTATGTCTGAAGTTTGAACATGTTCATATGAGTTTATATCTCACTGCACTTTTTCCGTTCAGATCTCTGTTTTGCATATGGTTTTGACTTTTGCATTTCCAATTCCTCTTCACCTAACCAGGCTAGATTTGACTGGAAATGGTGTAGTTTCACTATCAGCTAACCACCTGGCAAAGTTGCGTTTGTCTTTTCAATTGACAACACCTCATGGTCATGCTTTTAAGCCTCAACAGGTTGTGTTTGCCTTTTCAATTGACAATTCCTCATGGTCTTGCATTGAATGATTTTTTCCCCCCAATACTCAGTTTGTTGAGATTTTTGTTGTTCTGCAGGCATTTCTCAAGTTGAGACATGAGACAAATGTTGAGCACATATTTGTGGTTGGAAATACTGGCGAGAAGTTTGAAATAATTCTAGTTAAGTATCTCTTATTACATGGGCTCTGAATTCTTCCCTTGATGACTGGTTGTTCATTTGAATTCATATAATTTCTCTATGTATCACTCTGAATTCGCATGATGCATTCTGTAATTTGTCAACATATCACTCTGAATACAAAAATCATGTGTCATAATGAAAAATTTGAAGTGCTAGTTTTCATATATTGCACCTAAATATGACTTGTTAGTGAACTGTGGGGTTAATTATTTATTCAGTTGGTTCCACATGTAATTACTGTATAGCTTGATCTACTTTAGTTGCTTTCAGATGACTATGATGGAGGTGGACGTGTTTTTTTGTTTTACTTATGTTTCTCTCAAGGCTGTAAAGTTGTTCGATTCTCATCTGCCAATATTATTGTTCCTGTTTTTGCTCACATTTGATAATTTTGGCATGTAGGATTTTCTTGCTTTGGTGGAGAAATTTTTTTATCTCTCAGGCAGATATGACATTGAGCTGACAATTGGAGATATTGTCATGGTAGCTTGCTCTAACACTTCCCTATTTTATTTCCCCTCTTTCCCCTATCATACTAGTAATCTGAGCAAAAATTTATTTGATCTTCCAGGAAAACTCTTTCCTGCGACATCTTGGCTGTGTTGAATTAGATCTTCCAGTAGCTCCTGAGAAGGCAGCCCGTCCTCCTCCACCATCCGTCGATCCTTATTCAAGATATGGGCCCATAGCAGAGATAACCCACTTATTCAGGGCTCCTGAAAAGCGACCAGCCCAAAAGTTGTCTCTCACTTTCTTGAGTTTGACCCTTCTGCCGTTTGTTGGCTTTTTGGTTGGGGTAAGTCTTGTTATAATCCTTGTCAATTGATCTATAAAATATTAAATATTATGTTTAAAAATCTCATTTGGTTGTGGATGCTCAAAGTGTTTTATAATGACCGCAAGGGGTCTTGTCTACTTAGAAAACCAAAAGTATTATAGATGTAGAGCAATGCTTACTGGAACTGCTTCCTATGAGAATATTATTTCTAAAATTCCAGATTCAAGACTTCATTCCAATGCAAGTGATATTTGAAAGAAGCTGTTTAAAACTTCCAAGACTTCTATGGTTATCTGCATGAAATTGGACTTCCAGTGGGAACTTTGTTTGATGGCTTTAGTTTGCTAACATTTAAGTTGTTTATTGTCAATTTAAAGGCTTGGAATTATATGCTCCGTTATTGGTATACTTCATCTGCTTATGTATTATAGAAAGGTGGGAGTGATCGGAAATGGAGTTTAGGGATTGTTTGGTCATTACTAGCGTTGAATGTTCTTGCCACATTGAAGTACTTCTATTATCTTCCTTTAGTTTGGTCAATCTTCTTCATGGTGTTCAGCATATATCATTATCTTCAATATAATTTGCAGCTATTACGCTTAGGGGTGAACCTGAAGAATTTCCCTTCAGCAACAGTACCTGCTACATATGCCATCCTCTTCCATATTGGCATTGCTGCAGTTCTGTTACTTTATGTACTTTTCTGGTTAAAGGTACGCCCATTATGCGTTCATAATTCTTGTGGATCCATTGAACACAGTTTAGTGATTTTCTTATTAAGTGGTGAGATTTATTGTGCCCTGTGCATGATAGAGAAGGTGATTCACCATACACGAGAGTGTTATATCTCGTGATTATGATTACGTAGTATGCTTAACCAGCAGGGGTGGTGACCCTGATCTGTAATGCATTTTGGTGGAATGTTATTTTTTTCTTCTGACAGGACAATTTAGTCAAACAGTTACGAACTTGTCCTATTTAGAGTTTTTGTCTATTTATATTTTTGTTCATGTGCAGCTGGACCTGTTCACCACACTGAAAACACTAGGTTTTTTGGGAGCCTTTTTAATGTTTGTGGGACATGGAATTCTATCCCATCTGGCTTCTACATCAGCCAAGGTGAAGTCTGCCTGAGTAAAAGGAAGAATGCCTATTTATTCAGAGATGACAGGAATATTTGATATTTTTTCGTTGAAGGAAACTGTACTAATTCAATTTTGTAGCTGATGGGCAAACTTAGAGTTTAATTATATTGACAAAAAAGATTTATTCAGATCTTGCTTTATCCCAGTGAAAGCCATGTGACAAATCATTGTGTCTTAACATATTCTACATTGCCTTGATTGAGGGTTGTCAGTGAAAACCTTAATGCACCATGGTTCATGGGGTTACGTGATGTTCTACATCGTCTTTTTCTTTTAGGGTTAATTTACTAAATCGTCTAGTTTCGAGCAATCCAAGTAATTTGATATGGGTGATGGTTTTGACTTAGCTTATCTTTCCTCAATGCCTCCTGAAACTTTCAAATTTAAACATGGAAGAAAATTGATTGTAGTCCTGTAAAGAAGCTTAGTAAGAATTCTGCTTCCGAGAGAAGTTATAAACGGAGAAATAACTTGTAAAGGTTTATTGGTAATTTCAATCTGAATTACTCAACGCATACACATGATTTGAGATAAGGAACTCAGACACCTGTCTGTACACTATAGTATTTTTCCCTTACAAAAGTGGCCACGACTTCGCAGGAGTTTGTATTTAAGCCTTTTTTTTTAAGTTAAACCAAGCAGCCGCTTGAGCAATAGTGACATGTAAGTAGTGTTGCGTGAATATACTCGCATCATATAATAGCTAGACGCGAATTTCATCCATTAAAGCGTTAAATTATGAAGAGTTATTATAGACACCAAAAAATTGAAAAAGGATTCACCAATGGGCAATTATCAAACATATTTTCATGATATTTGAAAAGTAGGTTATATGGCAATTTTGTCAATATTCTCAATATAACTTTGTAAACTACAATGATTTATCATATAAGAGCTAGACACGAATTTCATCCATTGAAGCGTTAAATTATGAAAACTTATTAATTATAGACACCAAAAAAATTGAAAAAGGATACGCCAATGGGCAATTTATCAAACATATTTTTATGATATTTGAAAAGTAGGTTATATGGCAATTTTGTCAATATTCTTAATATAACTTTGTAAACTACAATAATTTTTTTCTTAAAAAAATAAAAATAAATTTATATATTGGAAAGAGGTGGGGAGAACCTTCTCATGAAGTTGTTTCCTCCTAATACCATGCAGATTGCAGAGTTCATCTCCTTGTTCTCCTCATAGGTTCTCCTCACGAACATACCCCAGGCACAGAATTAGGGAAATAATGTATAGTTAGTACATAAACTGCACGCGCTGGGACACTGAACGAACACATTCCCGCAAAAATACAAAATCCTCATTCTCCAAGTAGTTACAGTTGCAAGCACGTAATAATAACTAGCACCAATGTTTCCAGAAAATCGGGGTTGAATCATGTTACACCAAGAACTATTCACAACGTTCCTGCATTCCTGTTTATGCAAAGCTTGTTAAGTTTTATCTTTTGTTTAATAGAGAAGTCCTATGCACATATCCAAACTGCACGCTACCTTTTTCAAACATGTCCGTTCTCCAGTGACAGGCAAGATTTCAATGCAGAAAAATAGAAGAATAAGGCATTGATAACAGGTCATCTGTTACAAATAAATTAGTTAACAGTATGCTATCTCAGATTCCTCTGATTTTCTTAATCACCAGACGGGTCCAAAACTTTGATTGTGAAGAGTCCATAATTAGACAAATTCAAACAAAATGATTTGTGTGAGCTTTCACTGTGATGATCATAGGAACATGTAAGAGAACACTGCAAGCTTAGAAAGCGTGCTATGTGAGCAATTTTGCACTACACTTTGGCCATCTTTCAACCAGCATTGACGAGGTTTCCATGTCAGCGGCAGAAGTCGCCTTAGTGGGAGTATGCCATCATTCGGCAATCCGGATGCTTTCACTTGTCAGCCACATCTTCTTCTGAATAATAAACACTGTATCTTCCGCACCTTGTTCTGCATCAGATATGGCCACTGCCTCCCAGTGTAATGCTGGCAAGTAGTTCTTTATAAACTCCACTACTGACCGCCTATCATGGATGATAACAAAACCCTTTGGCCTGAGGATTCTGTCCATCTCAATCAGTAAATCCTCGGGACTGCATTCCTTCTCAATGATATCAGAAAATATAGTCCAAGCATGGAGTAGATCGTAAGTTCGAGGGTAGGTTGAAAAAGCTTCACACCTGTCAGGTTTATAACCAAAGAATATCAGCATCAGATGCAATATGCTGTATGAACTCCTTTGCAATAGCTACAGAGAAGGTTTTATATTAAATAAAAACTTCGAAAATCAAGCACCAATCCATAATGTAATTAAACACAAGGTGGTGCTCTTAGTCTGCATACAATATGGAAGACAATATTATTACTCCACGGATCATGCATTGATGAGATTCATAACTGATATGACACCCCCCCCCCCCAAAAAAAAAACCCTCCTTTTCTTTCCCTGATATTGTATTCATCAAATATAAATTCTTCCTGGTGATGAGGTTGACAATAACCAGGACAATAGTGCGTTGAATCAGTATCTTGCTTTTCATGCTCACCATTTCCCTTAAATGGAATAATCAAAACATAAGACAGCAAATTTAATAGGCATTCCCTAATATAACTAGTCAAAATCACTCTTCTATATAAGATATGAACCATACCAATTGTGAACTGTTCCTAACAGTCCTCTGTCATATATTATCTTAAGGGTGTTTGGCCCATTTTCTGGCACTACATTCATAACCCAAACATCTTTGTCCTTCAAAGCAGCTGCAAACGAACCCATATTTGCCTTCATGTCCATCACGTTCCTAAACGTGTCCGGCTTAATTTTTCTGGCTAACATGGTCCAGTAATTGTCAACTCGTTGTTGCCATACTTCCTGCACAAAATTAGTCTTGTCATATTCCAAAAACTAGTAAACATGTCTTTGCATGATGAAAAATATGACAAAATTTTCAACAAATTTAACCAATATAAAGAATTGTCTTCCTAGAGGCACATTCTGAGAGAAAATGATTGAACTTCCTATATCTTTGCTAAGATATAGTTTTTATATCTTTGCTATTAGATTCTTCAGTAATAACAAAATAAGTATATAATTTTTATAGCTCAACATTATATGATTGGGTCTTTTAAAAAATTTTATACATATCATATTTTTATTAGAAAATTTGATAATAAAGATATAAAGAACTATACTTAAATCTAATACATATAAATATATGCCAAAATGCACAAATACAAGACATTTGAGTAGCAAGTGGGTTTATGATCAGTTGATACACATATGTAGTCAGGTAAAGAACCTATGGTCTCAGCTATCTTTGTTTACATTTTCAGTCAGCTAATGCAGGATTTCCAGCGGATTCTTTTTCACCCTTGTGTTCTATTTCCTATTTTACTTCTGTTTTTACAGTAACCTCCACAACTTGTTCCCAACCTTCTAATGAATGAAAGAATGCATTTATCAAAGATATGAGGAGTGGCAAAAAGGAGGTATAGACATTAGATTACCGTGTCCTTCTCAAACATTTCATTAGAATAGTCAAAATCAGCAAGACGAGGAGGTGCAGTAGTCAATCGTCCAGGCCAAGGAGCCAAACCACTTCCTCTTGCTCTATGCATTTCTGTATACACCAGCACAATATGCAGTTATTGTCTTTTCAATTTCCAATACAAAAGCATGACCGAATGCTAGCAATTGCTGACATTCCAGAACAAGATATTAATCCATGAGTAAATATAGCTATCTCATAATAAGGTACCATCAGAAAATGTGAAAATATCTTTTGAAAAAAAAAAAAGTCATTGATCAACAAAGCCGCTCTTATAACACCTTGGTAGCCATGATTTCACGAAGATAGGCAGTGCTTTCACAGGAGTATTTTATCACTATTATTTGTCAGTCAGATTATTTAGAACTATTAATGGTCTGAAAACATTTTCATCAGCAATTTATTTTGTCTTTTAATTTATAGGAGAAAAAAAAAGGTCAAATCATTGTACAAGTGAGGAAAGTGTTACTCACGGTCAGAGTAAGGTGTGATGCAAGCTTCCATGTTAACTCCCCAGACAGCATCAGGATCATTAGCAGATCTGCAGAGTGGAGGTTGGGTACCTGGCTCTCTTTTTCGGTAACAATCATTAGTCAGAGGCTTGACCCATATAACAGTCTGATTCTTTTTAGCAGCAATTTTCCAACACATTCGCTCTACTAAAGCACTCATTTCTCTCCATATTCTCTGATCCTCTTCATCCTGAGCATAGGCTTCAGGAGATGAATATGCAAAATAACCTCCTGGCCTAAGTAATCTATCCAGCTCAAGAAGAAGGATGCCATCTCTTTGAAGCCAGTCAATTCTACAGCGAGAACAATGTGCAAGTTCAAAAGATCTACTTGGGTAAGGGAGTCTTTTTGTCCCCAAGACACCAAGATATGCTGGAATGCCTCTCTCTAAAGCAAACTGAATTTGGTTTTCATGAACATCATTGGGTGCTAATGACATTGCTATTACATTAGAAGAAAGCAGATATCCTCCAAAACTTGCAACCCCACAGCCAACATCAAGAACACTCCGCAATCTTCCTCCATTGTTTATATTATTGTTTGGAAAGTTAAGCATCTGTACAATCATGAGTATAATGTTAATATACTCCTAGTCATGAAAGAAATTATGTTTCAGTAAGTATTCTATTCACAAACTATAATGGAGTAGTTGGCATACATTTGCAATTGACACAATGTATTTATCAGCACCATAATGGAAGTGTGTTCCTCCACCAGGAAAAACTATCTTTTCTCCTTTTACAACCATCCATCTCTGATCAGATTTCTCAGTTGCAAGGTGGGTATGAGGTATATTTGCTTTCCATACCTGATCTCTGCTTTTGGGCCACTTGATTGGAATCTATTTTTATCAACAACAGCATAAGAAACAAGAGATTAAGCCTAAAAAGTCCTTACTAGCATCTAATAAGCAAAGACTGGACAGTCACCTTGTACCCTCGGGGAGGAGGGATCAGACAATTATAACGCCTCTCAGGAAGTGGGCAATGTCGCTCATAATGCTCCATCAAAGACAGATCAAGCTTCAACCTGATCTGGTATATTAGGTTTCTGTCTAGACAGGGAATCAGCTCTGAGAGACGATCGTCACATACCTTAAAAAGCAAAAAGAAATAAAAAAATGACTTGATTATTTCATCACAGAAACTAACACTTAAGTTTAGCGGGAAGAGGGAATTAAAATTCGTTCAATTCAAAGATAACTCACTGGAATGGTCTTTAGCATAACACCATCCTCTTCTCCAGTTTTGGAGGAAGATTCATTGATATCTCCGTCCCCTCCCCAACCAAAGCGTTTTAAAGATTTACTACCATACCCAAGAGGAGATGAACCACTTTTTCGAGAACAAAAGTAAAAGAAAGCACAAACAATCACCAAAACTAACACCGTGACCAGCTGCTTTCTTGGGTTCCCATCTATTCTGCCTCTGTTCATTCTTGCCACTGCAAACAAATCACCTTTCTACTATGATTTCAGCTGGAAGAAGATCAAAATGCAAAATTTCACAAGGCAAGAAATTGCTTAATCGAAACCCAACACAAGATTTTCTCACCGCACTCACTGATTCAAAGTTCACCCAGAATGCCCTTGATTTAAAGGCACCAACTTAATATTTCATTTTCCATTAAGCATCTACGTGATGCAGCTGAGAATTACAAAACGAAAACTGCACAAAAAGTTGAAATCAAAATCAATGAAACATCATTAGCATTAGAAGAATAAGCATAAATGCAATAGCTCTTCGTGGGACCAGCTGCACATTCCTCCTAGAAAGGAAACACTACTGTTCGATCAAATAAATTATTAACAAATAATAATAATAATAATAATAATAATAATAACACCTTGAAAAAACGATAGGATAAATGGAGAAAAATAGTAGGATTACGGTTTCAAAGGCCATACGGGATTTTCAAGTAGGAACAGTAAGAAATGTGAACTTCAAAGAATCGCAACATCGAATAAAGTATGACAAACACGTAAGTTAAAATATTTCAAATCCGAAGATAAACCAAATCCAACTGGATCACTAACTACGAGTGAATGCTTCCGAACTTCAAAGTACAAGTGCCAATGAAGAAAAAGAGCAAGGGGGTAAGTAGGGACGAAATTGGAAAAGCATAAAGGATAGAAGATAGCGAATCACCGACAGTTGCCAGCTATTGACATGAATGCGATTTCCCGAATTTTAATAGCTGGAAGAGACTGACAATAACCATCTCACAGAACACAGAATTCATGGAAATTACGGGAAAAAAATTGTATTGATATGAGGTCCCAGAAAAAAAGAAAAACAAAAAAAGTAACAAGTAGCATAGTCTTCACTATCAACGGAAATCCAAAACATAATATTCACATCAATTTGCAAGTGGAAGTGAAATCAGATCCAAGCCCTGTTCTTCGTGAATTATAAGATGAAGCTGAAAGGAATGACGGATCTGAGGTTAAGAAAAAAAAAAGACTGGACTCCGAGCTCGAAGGGGAAAATAAAAAAGACAAGACAACGTCATACTTACCTCAGAGGATGCAAGAAATTTGCCTTAAGGGGAAAGAGAAAGTGGGGTATTTGAACTGTAACAACCAAAATCGCAACAAACAGGATCTATGTCTGAGATCTAACCCGAAGTATTTTATATGTTCGAAGCAGCAACAGGAAAGAACCAAGACGAGTGTTCAATAAAAAGGAGTGGTAAGCCGCGGGGAAAGAGCGAGGGCAAAGAGCCGCGGAGTTTTCTTTGAAGTTTTAATCCGTATGATCTCAATCTTTTTTTTTATTTTATATTTATTTTGATTAATAAATATTTAATTAATTATTAATAAAAAGGTAGAGTTGTTATAATTAAAATTAAATTGAGTTTAATTAGTTACAAATATGTATAGAATTGTATCTTAAAAAAAATAGGGAACTAATCCTTTCACATGCAATTATGAAAATGCCCCCAAATAAGTCATTGTGATTGAGTGATAGTGCTTAAATATTTTGTAAGAAAATCTTAAAATATGTTTGAAAATGAATTCAATTGCCAAAATTTTAAGTTAAACTTTTTTTAAACTTGAATTAGACTTTTTTTTACAATAAGAATGTCTATGAATTAGTTTATATATTAATTGAGATTGTATTATTTCTCTAATCATTTTTTAAACGTAATTTTAAAGAAGTTCTTAAATATACTTAATGTATCATTTCATTTATACTTTACTTAATAAAGAGAGATTAACTGACATAAAATAAGATTCAGTAGCGAATTTCTTTCTCCATTAGAACATGAGTGAAATCTAACAATAAATGGAATATTTTACAAGATAGAAAAGATGAAATTAAAGAGAGAAATATATGTATTAATTGAAAGAGAAACTTACTATGCGGATCTTATTTTATATCATTTTATCTCCTTTTATTATGCAAAGTATAATTAAAATAGCACATCAGGTGCATTTAAAATTTTTTCATACCTTTATATTGGGATGGTAAATTTAAAAAGTTATTTTTTAAAACATTGACTCAAAGATCTTTTTTTTTTTTTTTCCTTTTAAAACAAAAGGCAGCTAAAGAAGCCTAAAGACATGTGCTTGATTAGAAGGACTGCTAAAGAAAGTCCCACTACATCACCAACAAGATGATACCAACCATTAGAAGGACTGATGAAATATCTAACACCAACTTTAATAACATGTGCTTGATTCCCTACCCAGTCCACTGGTTTGTTGCCTTCGTAATGTGTATAGCTAAGCTTGATCCACCAATTCCATTTTAAAGCCTCTCTAATGTGGTTAACCAGTTGACTCATGGGCGGGAATTAGCACAAGCATTAGAAATTAAATTCAAGGTCATCATAGAATCTATTTCCGCTCAGAGTTTTTTAATGCCAAGTCTCCAAGCAAGTTTAATGCTAGTGAGAACTCCCCAGAACTCAGCACTAATAACCCTTCCAGTGCCAATATTGCAGATGAAGCCATGTACCTAACTTCCTGAAACATCCACGGCACCCACCATTGAGCTCACCATTTTTAACTGAACCATCCGTATTACATTTGATTCAATCGCCAATTGGGTGGTGCCACCTTGTTAAAATCTCCTTCTTTAAGGTTTGTAGGCAAGGATGATGGAGCTAGACTCTCTATTTCTTTAGAAGCCATGAACACTTTACTCAGAAGACTCTCAACATCTTCGGTCTCTTGCTCAAAGACCACTCTATTTCTTTGGAGCCATATTTGCCAAACTCCGATCGCAGAGAAGGTTGCCCACTTACACTCCTTATGTTTTCCAAGCTTTGACCGTAGATTAACAAAACCCAGTCTTGCAAATTTAGTTGAAGAAAGCATCCCAATACTGTGGATTTGTGCAAGCCATCCAGAAGTTCTTTACGCTTGAGCAATCTCTAAGCATGTGGAGAGCAGGTTTGGTAAAGGTTCGGCACCTCGAACAAACATCAACAGTTGCAAGGTTGCATCGATTTCTATACTCGTTTGTCATAAGCTTCCCATGCACGAACAACCACATGAAGGAATAACTGAGATTTGAATATGAATAATTCAGATAGAGAACACTATTTTTTAACCTGAATCTAAAAAGATGAATTAGACGCATATAATTAATTAAGTCGAAGAGCTTTAAAGATAATAGGGAGCAGAGCTACGGGATTTTGACCGTGATGTTATAAATAAAAGAATAAGTAACTCAAACATTCAGTCACCATTTTTATTTC
This sequence comes from Erythrophleum ivorense, assembly GCA_026724425.1. Classification (NCBI taxonomy): domain Eukaryota; kingdom Viridiplantae; phylum Streptophyta; class Magnoliopsida; order Fabales; family Fabaceae; genus Erythrophleum; species Erythrophleum ivorense. Next base: position 37,579 of record JAIUCV010000666.1, on the reverse strand, counting down.
CTGAGATGTTTGAATTTTTTTTCTTTTAAAAGATACAGACAATTTTTTTTTTTCAATTTAAAAAGAAGAATGTGACCATATACTGTCGGCGTTTTTTATATCCCACTTATCCCATATAGGGCAATCGGCAATTACCCTGCATGGGGTAATGCTTTTTTTCACTATTTTTTAAAATGTATAAAAATATTGATTAAATTAAATATTTAATATAAAATATGAATAAAACATATATAAATAAAAATGTTAATTATATTACAATTATATTTATTTATATTAATTTTAAATTTTTTCTCAAAATATTTATGATAATATATATTTTTAATTTATGAATTTGAATATTAATAAAATCTTATGTGTGTGTGTGTAATAGGAAATTCTTTCAAATTTTTTATAGATAAAAGTAATAAAAAAATATTCAAAGTGTATTTCCTATATCGATATGCAAAAAAAAAAAAATGGATTTTCGAGTTTTTTTATTATTATGAAAGAAAGGAAAATATAACAAAGAAAGCAATAAAATAATAAAATAAATTGTAATAAAATATAATTGCAATAGTTTACTGCATACTATTATAGTTTTCTACACTTAGAAATTAGGGACTTGACAAATAAATGACAATAAAAAATAAAAAAGTGACTTATTTGGAATGATTAGACTTAAGTGTAGTTTTTTTATATCTTTGTTATTAGATTCTCAAATTAAAATATGATAAATGTATGATTCTCTAATAATATTATGACATATAATTTAATTAAAAAATCTATTAATTGCTTATTTTATGGGTCTTGTGCATATTTTCTTAGGTGTATTTTTATAGAGTTTTAGATTTGAAAGCTTAAAAGTAATTAGTTTCGTGTTAGTTTTTAATTCAGTACATACTATAGTAATTTTTACACACATAAATTAGGGACTTGACAAATAAATGACAATATAAATTAAAAATATATATAAATTTGGAAGGATTAACTTAGGTGTAGTTTTTTTAATTTATTTACTATTAATTTTTTAAATTAAAATACAATAAGTGTGTGATTATCAATAATACTATAATAAATGCATAGTTTATTAAAAAACATTTTAATTGCTTATTTTACAAAGAGCGGTGCACGTTTTCCTAAGCATATTTTTATAGAGTTTTGAGTGTAAATGACTCAAGAAGTTAGTTTTGTGTTAGTTTATAATTTGGTGCATTTGAGTTGATTTAATTTCAATTTTAGCGGTTTAGGTGATAAATTATAATTTATTTATCTTTGAGCTAATAAGAGGATCTTTGGTGTTGTTTTGTTAGGTTTAAATAACTTTAGGAAGTGAGTTTAAATGTTAACAAGCATCCAAACCATAAAGAATAAGAGTCTTAGCTTAAAAAATGCATTAAACAGTTATTGAGAAATCTAGAACCACAACCTCACTATGCTAATGTGCAAAAATATAATTGAATAAGTTGAGGTCACCACTTCGACCACCTTAATAACAAAAAACAATAGCTTATAATTCAAGGTTGCAACTTTGTGATACAACAGTGATTTTAATCTATTTTTAAGATGAATAAAAGGAAAAAAAAAAAAAGAGGTGTAATAACAAGGGAAACTATTTTGGGCAAATTTTAGAGGAATAGACATGTCTAAAGTTTGAAGAAGTAAGAAGGAGTTGGAGATTTTGGAGATCACAAGAGTTCATCCTCCCCCTTCCCCTTTAATTCTTCTTTTTTCTTTAGCTTTAACTATGAATCTATTATGCTTTCTAGTTTTAGTATTGGACTCATTTGTAATAAGTAGCTGAATGCTTTGGCTAGAGAAAGAATGAACATTAGTAAGGATTAAGGTTTGTTTATCTGTTTGATTTATTGGTTAATAATATTTATTTATTTATTCAATAATATTCTTCATGGTTATTGATTAATTGGCTACCAATTGAGTTGTTTTGATTTCTTGATTGAATTATGAATAAGAATATTATGAACAAACTTTGATTTGAATAATGTGAATACACGAGACTTGTTATATTAAGTTGATTGTTTTGCTGACAAGATAGAGATATACATATTACTCTCACATAGTTCAAGAGGATTTGTGCTATTAATTATGGTTAGGGTTAAGTTCCAAAGGAATTAGGTGTTTAGCCTAATTGACCTTACAAGTGATTTGGAAAAAATTTTTAGGTATTAAACAACTTTGAGTTAGTAGATAACACTATTAATGGTAGGTTTAAAGAAAATAATTTGAGTTATTAATATATACTAAGGGGATTAATATTCTTAAACTTTTCATTCATTGATTTTTACTTAGACAACACCTTTTTATATTATGAATATTCATTTATCATCTTCTCAACTCATTTAGTTTGCTTGATTTAATTGGGGTGTTAATTCTAATACTTAGCGGATGCTCTTTTATCAAGTTTTCATGAGGATGATTTTGTATTCATCAGTATATTACTTGAAATAATTTGTATACTTGTGTATAAGTGTCATATATATTAGTAACAAAATCATATAATTTTTTACAAAAATTATACACTTATCATATTTAAATTAAATAATTTTATAACAAAGATATAATGAGTTGCTTATAAGTTTTTTTCCCTGTTGAAATACTAAAAAGATTTGGCTAAAATAATTTAAAGATTTAAAAGGGCAAAATATAATTTGCCCATATAAAAAAAAGCAACCACAGCTCCAAGAACAAATTGTATTTTTCATATAGGATTAATTGTGTTTTGACCCCTAAAATTCTTAAATTACTTCGGTCAAGTCCTTATAGTATTTCAAATAAGTCATTCTCTGTATTTCAATTGTTAATAATTTGTTTGCCAATGTTTTCTATTTCCAACTAATTTATTTTGCATTAATAAGCATTATTCTACTCTTATACTTTAATTATTATTTATCAAGGACTTACATGAAATTAAAATTTTTAAGTTGTTATTTAATGGATTTATTGAGGATGGAGGATTGTTGCCCCAGGAATAGTAAGGGTTCATTACACAACATCAACTAATTCTTTCCTTTTAGTTCCTTAAGTGCGATTTGAACTCTTTACCAATTGCCAATTGACCAAATCTTAAACTAAATTAAAAAAATTCAATATTAAACCAAATAAAAAGATCCTTCTAATTTCTATAAATAGTAAACTAATGTAGTGTATAACAAACTATTATAGTATTATATATTCTATCACTTTATATTTATTCTTTTATTTTTTATTGTCTTCTTTATTCTTTAGCTACTTTTATTTGTCAAAAAGTATTTTATTAATATTCAAATTCATGAATTAAACATATATATATTATCTTAAATAATATAAGAAAAAAATTCAAAATTCAAAATTCAAAATTAAAATGAGTAAATAATAATTATAATTTAATTAATATTAATATATATGTTAAATATGTTTTATTAATAATTTACATTATTATTTAATTTAAATAATATTTTTATATATTTTAAAAAAAGGGACAAGGGCAATTAAAAAAAATGCCTGCGTCCCTTAAAGGAAACATAAAAGTACAAATTAAACATCTCAAACTCTCAAAAAATAAGAATGACAGCTGAGCGTTTGAGTTATTTATTATTTGTTTATAACAGTAGAGGCAAAATCCCACAAAGCTACATGTATGTTTTTATTTCAGAATTCATTCACACAACACACACTAGTTTGTAACGTAGAAAAAAAAAAGAATTATTAACAAATAATATATAACTTTATTCATTAATAAAATTAATTTCATATATTTATTCAATTGATTTTATTTGCCGTAACGGTATTTGGTAAACCGAGTCTAAAACGAAAATATTTTATCAGTACAGGCGGCAGGTTCAATGGAAGGAGGACTAAAATCGCGCATTTATCTTGTTTTGTGTGGTATAGTCTGAAATTTCAATCTTCTTTCGAAGTTAAAACCTATTAATCCACCGTCGGGCCACAAGGCAATCAAATAGGCAAATACGCAGGCGTAGCATGGACAAAATTCCAGAATCTTCTTCCACAGGGACGAAACGCCGGCGAGAGGAAGAAAACACCGGTGCCGATGAAACTCGATCACTCGGTGCGTAATTTCATTTTCTCTTGTTCTATGTTTTCATCGAACTTTCTCTTTATTCATATGAATCCCTATCGTGGCAGTGCTGTGAATTCTTCAATCAAAATCACTACTATTTTTATTTTCTTTTCTTCTTCGGCTTTCTTTCTCCGTTCCCCCCCCCCCCCCGGGTTCTCCTGACGTAGATAAATTCGGAATGCAGAGGACGATCTTACATTTAGTGATACATTGGTGGCTCTTCGAATAATGCGAGCTCAGTTTCCGCACATTGAGAAGGTTAGAGATTAAATAAGTTGGTTCTTCTGATTCATTAAAATGAAAGATTCGAGAAATGCAGCAGAAATGAAGAAAAGCTGAGATAATCTTTCGAATGATTTGTATATTGTTGATTTCACGGAAATGCAGGTGAGCTCTTTTGTCGTAATGGAGTATTTTCATTCTCTAAAAGTTTTATGATGCATTTTTGCAGGTTTCAGTTCAGCCATTTATTTTGAAGTCACAATTGTATAGCAGTGTCAAGGACAGAACACAGGTGGATAGGGAATTAGAGGTATAGTTCTTTATTCACTGAAGTCTCCGAAACTCTCCTGCATCTATGTATTAGTAGGAATATGGAATTTTAATCCTATCAGATTTAAATTTAGTGTTATTCGGATTATTAGCATAAATATGGAAAGGCATTTTCAATTTCTGCAGCATGCATGGCAGAATAAATCTAAGTGTGGGAGCTGGTCATATACTTATTACTGTCTATAGATGATATATGCGCTCTGTCTCTGAAGTGCTTGACATTACTGTTGATTCAGTGGTGAAAGACTCCAACTGATAGTTTTATGTATAAATAAAAATTGTAGGTTTTTTTTTTTTCCTTTTTTACTCTGCAATTTATTTTGAGCATAACAAATTCATCTAAAAAAAAATTGTGCCTAACAAACGTTCCTCTTCTACTTCTTTATTTACTTGACAAATGTAATAAGTTTTTAATTTCTACCTTTCAACATGAAGCAACAAAGCCATTGAGTTGTACATGCATATGGATTTCCTTAGGAGCTGCTCGATTTATTGGAATCTTGGATATGCAGATGTAAGATGCTAAGGTATTAGATGCATACACATTTAAAACTTTCATATTTGGCATGACAGTTGAAAATTATAAAGGGGATCATTGGTAATTTGTGATAGTTGGCAAAACCTTTTACTTGGCAAAACTTGTGAGGCATGAGTCACCTGTAATTGGTGGGAATCATATCTTGAGAAGGATGTTGGATGCTCGTGTTGTAATCATATACTTGAGTAGCAAACACAAGCAAGCATCTAACATACTAGGGAGTCCTAGATGCCTGGATGAAGGTGACAATGTGCTAGATATCCCATAGTGTTGCTTCCTTCCCTAATCTTGCCTGCATCTACTCTTCTGGATTGCCTAATTTATTTTCTGGAGTCTTGATGGAGTAACGTGAATCATGTTTTTCTTTTGTGCAGTCTCTAAGGAGGGATAAAGTTATTCGTATTTTCAAATTGAATACTGGACAAGATGACCATGCTATAATGTTTTTGAATGATTACTTAAATCAGGTTGGTTGAACAGATGGGATAGAGTACATTAATACTGTCATCACCAGCACGTTTATGTTTTCTTTCGATCTCAAGAATTTCTTGTGGGGCCATAATGTCAACTGCTACTAGTAAGTTAATTTTGGGGCCAGAACTGTTACTAGTAATTTGAATGGTTCTGGACTGTCCTTATTTTGGACTTTTTTTTTAAATGTATATTGAGTCTCTTTAGATTTACAATAAGATTTTATGGTGTTGATTGATCCATGTAGGCGACCCTACTTAATGGGAAAACGCTTTGTTGTTATTATTGTTGTTGTTGTTGTTGTATATTGAGTCTCTTTTGATTCAGTTAAGATTCTGAAGGATTCTTGATGCACTTTTTTTTTTTGGGTTGGCCACTGGATTCTTGATGCACTTACATGTGTATTTTGCTTACTTACTGATGTATAGATAGATCATGTTGTGAAAAGAATGGATAACAAGAAGGAAGGGGAATATCAAGTTTTTGGGTGGTTCAGAACGCATGTTCTTGATTCAAAGCTGGAACCTAGCATTGAACATCAGGAGCTTGTGAGTGAGATTTATTAATCTGCATACACTTACATATTTCTTACTTGTTTCCACTTCTGCTCTTTATACTGTCCACTCATCAGAGTTCCTTCTAATCTGGTAAATTTTCTTTGGGTGAATGGGAATATTCTGGAATCTGGCTTATCCACATTTTTAGTGATAAAGTTCATCAGCTTAAACATATTCATCAAGATACATTCTCAGATGAGCTTAGGTTCCCTTTATTAATGAATTTTAAACATATAGATGGGATACACACATGCGCATGTACACACTGTATGCTAGGACAATTTGTAAAACAGCCTTTCATAATTAGTATGCTACTTTTTGCTGCAGTGCTCACTCTTGTCACTGGGGGGAAAGGTGAAGGACAGTGACATCTCCCTTTTAATAAACGCAGGCATCCTTGTGAGTAAACTAGGAATATAAAACACTGTCTATTTTGTTTACATTCTATGATCGGCTGTAATTATGCTTGTGATGTTATAGATATTACTATGTACACATTTTTAAACATAACATGAAGTATTTAAATATAACTTAAGAGGCACCTATAATCTCAAGATACTTGAGGGGGGAATAATTGTCTATATACTACAAAAAAGTTGGGCAAGTTTGAAAATATCAATCCATGGAATTTTTCTAATTTTCAGATTTGGGTTGTCAAGTTGCAAGTCTAGTTCCTTTATTTATTTACTCATTTTAGTGGGGAAGTAGAAGTAAGTTTAGTTTGTTTGTGCTTTGATATTGGAGGGCTTTAATCATACAAGCACAAACTTTCCGTAGCATTTGCTTCCTTATACTGCTTAAACTAATAAGTTTTTATTGTGGAATCTTATGAGCCATTGACAAGAAACTCCAAGGTTTAGGATCATTTTCTACCTACTTTGCTTTTCTCCTTTCAGTTGTGCGTGCGCATGTTTGTGTCTTTTTTTAAGGGTCAATTCCAAGTTTTCTGATGTCCATTATAAAGTAACATTCCTGAAAGTATGAAATAACTGTTATCTTGTTGTCTTAGCAACTGTTTAGAGCCTAATACTATTCTAGTGCTCATATTTTTCAAATAAGGGAGGTTTGAAATTCTTAGAATAGGAGAGGAAAGAAAGACGCAGAAATGAAAAAACTCTGATAATTTTATTCAAATGAAGCTACATATTCATAGGATAGAGGGAGACATAAGATGTCAATCAATCCCATGGAATCAGAAAATACAATAACTCATAGTTAAAATATAGCCGTTGAGGCTTATAAAAGGAAAAATACAAAGTCAAATCATGAAGTTAAGTACATAGAGATTAAATGCATAAGGTCCATGGATCTGGGTAAGGATCCGAGATCTCCAACAGGAAGGAAAAAAAGGAAAGAAAATGTTGATCTTGTTCCCAGTTCTTTAATGCTCTTTATGTGATTCTTGTGTAGTTTTCTGTCACCGTCTTTGCCATCTATCTTCTATGTATGTAACCTTTATACATTCTTTCAGACTCGGCAACTTATTGATCCAAACGTGTATTGGTTTGCAATTCCAAATATTGGCTCAGTACTTAAGGGTCTTGCTCAGGTATGAACATTTTATGCCTAGTGCAGCTTGATCGGAATTATCTTGGTATAGGCTGTAATTCTAATTCTTGACCTTGCTGATTGAACTTTCAAACTCATATCACCATTTTTACAGGCTTGTTAGTTTCTTACAAAATTCACTGAAAAGACATTGGACATTATAAGCACCTGTTTAGATAGATATAATATTTGTGGTTTAAATCTGCTTAGCTGAGCTTGAATTATGTGCTCATCAATCATAAGCCATCGCAGATATAATCTAGTCCAACTATGAACTTTTATTGCTGGAGATATTTATTATCTGGAGTGGACGGGGAAAACTTATGTGGTTGCGTTTTTTGCTTTTTTGGTGGCGCATGATTTGGGTACTCATTTGGAACTGGCAGTATTTGAAAGTTTTGTTACTCTTGCGTATTATATTCTGATTTTCTTAGATGAGGAAATATGTTCGAATTACGGGATCCACTTCTTACTCTGTTGTTCAGGGAAGAAAGGAAATTATGTCTCTTCTCAACCGTCGTAAATATAGAGAGATGATGTTGGCCTCTTTGGAAAAGAAGCGTCTGCGAATGTCTCCACTTGATATGAGGTTTCATCTTCGTGATCTGATTGGATCTGGTCATCTCGAAACTAACCTGACACCAACTGGTTTAGTTGTTCGAATCTCTAAAGATTAGGGCTCCAAAATATCCTGGGTGTATTTGGATCCATTAAATGATTTGGCTGCATCTATCATGGCTATCAAATTGAAGAACAAGTTTAGTTGCTCGCGCCTTGGATACAATTAACTTATATCACTTCAAAAGGCAGTCTATGTGAGATAACTCTGTAGGTGAAATAACGACCAGCCAGGTTCGTCAAAAGAACAAGTCATAGACATCAGGCAGTCACATTAACCTTCATCAACAATCAACGTGGATCAATAGAAGCTAATGTGAGTCTTTTCTTCACTAGATCTTATATAGTGCGTTATAATTTTTCAGATCTAGTGTCTATAAATGTGAACTTTCATGTTGAAGTAAAATTCTAATACTTTTTTATATGGGGGGTTCATATGGGAGATGGGTGGAACCGTGGAAGGTTTAAAGCGTTTTTTTTCTTTTTTTTCCTTATTTTCAACACAGTTCAAGTGATGTTAGTGGTGCTGATTGATTTGTTAATCTTTTAAACTGGATTAGTGAAAAAAGAAGAGGGGGTTTAGTAATGCAATGCAGTTACACTATGTGACGAAGACTGTAAAAAAGCGCTTTGACAAGATTGAACGTGAAAACTATTATAGAGAAAAATAAAAGTAATTGTTAAAGAAATTAGGAATAAATCTCTTAATATGAGTATTTAATAGAAATCAAGGTAATATGAGATATCAAAGTCTTATATTAAATAGTATGTAACGTGTAATAAATATTTAAGTACGATGATTATTCTATCTCAATAACTAATTTTTTTCAAAAAAAATTTTATCTTATTTGAGTGTTTATAAATTGGTATCAAAGTTGGTAGAAACAATTTTAAAAAATTAAATAAAATATTGTCAAATGAAGCGTCACATAGTGTAATTGTTGAAACATAGCTTTCTAATGACAACATGTTAAAGGTTTAGATTAAATAATTTACGATGCTCAGTATATATTTAAGTAAGGCAATTCTTTTATTTTAATAGTTAACTTTTTTAAAAAAGATTTTTTACCTTATTTGGGTAGTTATGGGCATACAAAAAACTAATATCCTGTCCGTTTGGACACACTGACTCACCTTTACCTTATTCCCGATTCTATTTACCCAGCTATAGGGTCTCGTGTACCCTGGCGCCCATAAGGAGTCGGACGACGAGGTTGGTAATTAATATCGACAGTTCTTATAATTCATATAACGACTGGCTCTTCAAAGGCTGCAATTAGTTCATAATTTTGTTGCCTGCCCATTTGTACTAGGACAATGATTAGTCTCTTCGGAGGCACCGAGGGGTGGCCAAGTTAAGCAGTCAACGGGGAATTGCTGAATTTTCTTGATTTTTTCCCACGCTTTGTTTTTTTTCGGTGGGATACATTGGAGCATTTAAACCATTGACGCAAGTCATATTCCGCCTTACCTTTGCCACCTGAGCTATAATTTTGATACTGCCCTTATCACCTGAGCTATAATTTTGATACTTGAGTATTTCAATACGTACAAGCATAATTAGAACTCATATTCCATTATTTTTCCATCACCGGTGTATTTCAATACGTACAAGCCATAATTAGAACTCATATCCCATTATTTTTCCATTGCCGGTGTTCTCTTCCTAAGCAGGGGCCTGGCTGAGACCCTATTAGCTGCAGTAACTGGGCTCTGTGGAGGTTCAGTTCTATACCGCAAGACAGTGGGTTGTTACGTACAGTATCACTTTTTTCTTCGACTTTCGCTGATTTTTTTAAAGTAAAATTAGAAACGGCAATTTATATATGTTTGTTAATAATAATCATTTGTTCTTCGAGATCTTTTGAAGTCTGATCTCAACTAACACAAGACACAAAATAAGATTTTTTTAAAAAAATAGAAATTGTAAATTTGTAAGAGTTGAAAATTATATAATTCTGTAGTTTTCTTTTTTATTATATTTTATAATTTATTTGGTTCAATAAAAGTATTTATAGTCTATTTTTTATTTAAATTGGAGTTATAAATGTTCATGTCAAGTAAAGATGAGCAATATATTCATATTCTATATATATTCATAAAATTTTCTCGTTTAAATCTGAGTATTTGAATTTTTATGGATATTTTGAAAGTTTAGGTATGGGTTTTAGCAGTGTGGATATATATATATATAATACATTTTATTTTTTGTTGTAATTTTATATGAACAAATTTATATAAATGAGTCTTACCTGCTAAAAATTTGTTTAGACATTTAAAGATTTGATGGGAATTTTTTTTCCTAACTAAGTACGGGTTTAACAATAAAAATGATAGTATCTTATTCATATTTTGCCTATGATCGTTCCCAATGTCAAGCCACTGGTGATAAATATGATAATCTTGGCAATCCCCTGAAAATGGAGGCTATGGTTGCAATTAATTGCAAGCCCGCGGTGGGTGCTCTACGAGCACTAAATATAAGGGAAGTGTAACCGCAAAGCAGTTGTAAGTTGAGTGTTCCCCACAAACACTAGAAACGTTAGTTATCACTACATGATAGTGGCGAAAGACATATGACATGGTGGACGAATTCCCTCCTCCCCCCCCCCCCCCCCTCTTTTCCTTTTTCCTTTTTTTCATTGCCATTGAGATCAGTTTGAAAAATTCATGCCATCTGGAATTAATATTGCTTAACCATGTTTCAAGATGAGGTATTTGGTGATTGAGGTGGTGTAAGGCTCGGTAAAGCAGATTCGGTGATACTGTTCTGTTATAAACACTTGATCCCGCTCATTTAACGGTAGGATGGGATTAGAAATGATTCGTAAAGTGAGGGGTACGAATGATGCTTTATAGAAGTAGAGAATAAAATGGAAAAATCAGAAGGACTAAAATATGTTTAAGCTTTAAAATTACTAGTCGAAAAATAAAATAATCAGAAATATCCTGAATAGGGTACAAATTATTTTGTTAAGCAACAACAAAGTCAAGGAAGATACTCGAAGTTGCATAAGTGACTATAGAAGTGCATTCAGCCAATTTTAGCACAACATTCCATGATTTTCTTTTTGGGATTTTGGAGTTATAAAATTTAAATATAAAGATAAAAAAATATAATTAGAAAGTTAAAAATGGTAATTACAAAAAAATTATACAAAAAAAACTTCTTTTCCCACAAGGTGAGATTATATAGATCAAATGATACTATAAAATTTTATGTGAATCATATTTTTAAATAAATTATTTAAATTTAAATTCTTTATAATAGTTTTGCCTATAGTCTATTTTTTAATCTCATTCTATTTCTAACTATTGGATTATTTTCTATTTGATATATTGTTCTTACTGAGACTTTTATAGATATTCTCTCTACATATCCAAACTATTTAAAGCACAATTCTATAATCTTTTTCACTATAAATGTGACCTCAACTTTTTTTAATACATTCATTTTTGATTATATCTTATCTTATGTGTTGACTCATTTAATACAGCATTCTCATTTTTGTAATATTGAACTTATTTTCTTATTAGTTCTTTATTATTTAATTCTTAATTTTATACAACATTGCAGGTCTTATAGCTATGCAATAAAATTTATCCTTAAATTTGAGTGGTACTATTCTATCACAAATAACACCTAAAGTACTCTTCCATTTCATCTATCATACTTGAATCTTATAATTTATATCTTCTTCTATTTTCTCATTATATTGTTTGATGAATCCAAAATACTTAAACCGTGTGATTTTTGGTATGGTACGTGCTTTAATTTTACTTATATGTTAGAATTAGTGCGTCTCTTACTAAATTTACATTTCATATGCTTCATTTTATTTCTATTTAAATAAAATTCATATACTTTCAAAACTAGTCTTCATATCTTTAACTTTTCATTTAATTCTCCTTTCAACTTTTTAACTAAGATTATATCATTTATAAAAAATATGTATTGTGGCACCAATTTTTGAATATGTTCAATGAACACATCTAAAATTAAAGAGAAAATATAAAGGCTCAAAATTAATTCTTGATATAAGCCAATAGTTATAAAAAATCTTTTATGGGCCCATTTTTTGTTCTCATACTAAATAATACGAACTCTTCTTTTTTTTAGAACTTTCCATAAAACCTTTCTTAATATCCTATTATATGCCTTCTTCAAATCAATGAATATTATATGTAAGTATTTTTTATTTTTTCAATATTTTTTTATCAATATTTGTAACAAGTATATTACTTTCACCGTCGACTTCTTGGCATTAAACTAAATTAATTTTCTATAATATAGGTCTCTTATGATAATCTTTATTTAATTATCCTCTCCTATAATTTCATAATGTGGCTCATCAACTTAATTTTCTTATAATTTGCACAGTTTTGTTTATCTTCATTATTTTTATAAATAGAAATTAAAGTATTTTTTTTTCACTTGTTGACATATTCTTAAATCTCATAATCTCATTAAATAGTTTTGTAAGCCAATTTATATCTTTCACTCCCAAACCCTTCCATACCTCAATAGGTACATTATTTGATCTAACTGTTTTGTCATTCTTTATTCTCTTTAAGGTTTCTTTTACCTTTTACCCTCGAATCCGACAATAAAAAAATATAATTTTGATTCTTTTTTTTAGTGTTTAATCTATCTGAGTACATAAAAATCCTGTGTTTTTTATTTACTTATGAAAATAATCCTTTTATCTTTCTTTGATACCTTGTTCTGTGATTAAAATTTTTTCTTCTTCATCTTTAATGCATTTCACTTGGTCCACATTTTTTGTTTTTGTTTTTTTATTTATTGTTAACTTGTAAATACTTCTTTTTCCTAACTTTAGTATCTAAGAATTGGTATAATTCATCAAGTGCTCTAACTCTCATTTTGCTTACTGTTTTTTTAGTGTCTTTCTTAGCTATTTTATATTGTTCTTAATTTTTATTATTTTTACATAAAAATCACGCTTTATAATACTCATTTTTACTCTTAACTTTATCTTATATGCTTATGTCCTACTTCTAATATTATTTATCTTTAAGTTTAAAATCTATCAATTCACCAAGTATCTCTTTTGTCATCTTCCTAATTTCTTTAGCCATTCTATCTCATATATCATTAGTACTTTCTTGTACTTATTAAGACTCTTCCTTTAAAATCATGTTTTATAAGCTCTTTTCTTTATTTCTATTTAATTGTCGCCACTTGATCTTTGACATCTTATCTTGGCATTTACTCTTTACTTTCTTTTTAACTCAAACACTTATAATCAAGACCCTATACTGAGTGGTCAAACCCTTTTCAGGTATAATTTTGTAATTCATACAAAGCTTTTTATCTACTTTCCTTATTAAAAAAAAATCAATTTGAGAGCATACTCTCTACTTTTGTATATGAGAAGACACTTTTCATATTTTCTAAAACAAGTATTAGTTATTGTAAAGTTAAATATTAATGAAAAGTCTAAAATAATTTTACTTTTTACATTTGCTTCTCTTAAGTTATATCTCCTATGTGAACCCTTATAATCTTTAGATATACTCTTCACATGACCAATAAGATCTAAGAGAATCTTTTTTCTTATAATATTCTCTAAATTAAACCTTTTAAGTTTTCACAAAATTTTATCTTGTGATATTTTTTTTTACCATACTTGTAATATATAAACATTAATAATATTAAAAGTTTTCCTTTCCATTACAAATGTTAACGTTATAATTTTATCTCTTAACTTTTTTATATGCATCACAATGTTTTTTCAATACTTATACATAATTATGTTTATCTTATTTTTAGATTTAGTTTATCAGTGTATTAAAGCTTAAAACCTAAGGTATCTAATTCTTTGCCTTTTTCTCTTAGTCATTTAGTTTATTGTAAGCACAAAAATTAATTCTTCTCCTAATCATGGTATTTACTATTTTCATTAATTTATCTATCAATATACCTATATTTCAAATTTTAAAACAAATCCTACTCTTGTAAATTAGTTTCTTTACCCACATTTATTCATAAAAATATGAGAACTCTTGCACACTATACTTGAATTATATAGCACGTTCCTCTAGGCAACGATCTAATATTAATTCTAACATATCAATAATCTATACTATGAAGATTCAATAAATTTTTATGTTAATTGTTAATTGTCTCATACAATATTCTTCTTTATAATGTTTAGTTTTTTAATTATATTTTTTTGTTTTTATACTAAATTTTATAATTGTAAAATCCCCCTCCTAAAAAAAAAAAAAGAAAAGTGCTCGGACTGCCCCTTTGCAATGTCACAATCCATTCTACAACAAGGTGGGTTTTGCTCAACTTGCCTGAAGTATTTGAAGGAACGAAGTCTCGCATCCAATGATATGGTACGCTCAATGTTGCCTAATTTGTTCATTATGTCTACGAACTCCGTATGCATTCGTTCGTACTAAAATGGGATTCGTTCGCGAACCATACAAGAGCTCTAAATGCTTGAATTCGATGAAAAATGAAGAGGGACTAAGGGAGGATTAAAAAATCAGAATGTCCATATCCAAAGTACAACAAACATCACAAATCCATACAATCCACAGCCAAGAAATTGAAGAAGAGGAAGAGGGAATCCAAAATTCTAGACAAAATTAAGCCTATCTTCAATTTACCTGAAGTTAAACATTGCCAGTGAACCAATGGGTAGATCTATAAAAGTAGGTTGCTTCTTTTTCTTGATTTCATTTTGCCATCTTACATCTTCATTCAGGGGAGAAGGGAGTTGTATTGTTTTACCCTAACACTGAAAGAGTCAAGAAGGATGTGTGTGAACTGTCCAAAATTAATTAGAAAGAAATGTTGACTTTGGCCCTCATTTACCTACGAAGATGCAGCTCTCCATTTGCTCACGGCCTTTAATCATAGGAAGCGTGAGTAGATATAAATATGAGAAGAATAATCAAGGGCATTAAAATATATTATTTTAATATATCATATAATAAATAAAAAATTAATATATAATATAATAATTTATTTAAAATATATAAATTTCATATTTTGATATTTCTTTAAACTTGTTTAATTAAAATTTAAAAGTTATGAATTTAAAATTTAAGTTTTAAATTATTTATTTTTTATATAATTATATTTATTAACTTTTTTAAATTATTCTTCTATTAACATATAAAAATATTATATCAATTAGATATTTATAATTTTATACTATATTACTTATTAAATTAATATATTAATTAAATATATCTCCTCTTTCCGTGAACTATGTAAATTAACATATTTTGTACCTATATTCATACTCGTGCCCCATATCTTACCGAATTGCGTATAAGGTAACACTGGGTACGCTTTTGCTGGAGAAAGGAAGCGTGTGGAAACGTCATACCTTTTGTTGTTGATAAATGATTACTTTCACTATCATAGCTTAAACGAAACTTAAAAATCTAAATCCAAACTGAAATTGGATGGACCTGCAAATCCTTGATTAGAATATTTAGCAAAGCACAGAAGGAATATTCTTCTCCACAAGGACGACGAGGCTCACGACCCTTTTCCTCACCATTAGAAAGTAATTATGATTAATTTTTTTAAAAAAGTACAACTAAAAATATTTATATTAAAGTTTGAATTTTAAAATTATTTTAAAAAATTTAAAAAATAAAAATTTTAATTTAAAATCTTAAACTATAATTTTTTATGACTAATTTAAATTTTTATATTTTAAGTTCTTCAAAATGATTTTATAATTTAAAGTCTTTTATATAAATATCTTTTAACTTGAAGTTATTAATTATCATTTTTCTCCCAAAGTAAAACTTCTTACTTTATAAATATTATATAAGTTCTTGGTTTAGATAAACCAAGTTGTTATTCTTTACGGTTTTGAAGAATTTTTCGATGCGTTGCCAGAAATAAAAATTCTAGTCATACCCAATGCCATAGTTTGTTTTTATTATTTATTTTTGTCGTGACGAGTCTACTATTTGCAGGCATCTCTAATCCTTTTATTTTCGCTTTCGTTGCCATTTTTTTAAATCAGAATTAGAGTTCTGATGATTGGACTTGGATGATTAGGATGTAAGTTTATTTTATATATCTTGCAGATTAAGAAGTATCCAAGTATGACCATATATTTTATTTGTGATTTAATAATCTCCCAAGTTGGCTTGAAAAAAAGCTGGCTGCATTTAGTCATTTGCCGTCTTTGCTTTCTGTTTTCAGTTACAATTGTTTCGTTGAAGTGATACTTTATGTAGTTCACTTCGAACCCGAAAACTGCCAACCCCATGACCTCGTGTGCTTATTACCTAGCAATAGCATAATCCTAGTAGTAATTATATATGAAAGTTATCAGGGTTTAATATACTCGAGGTTACTGCAGCTTGCAAAAACTCAAAAATATTGTAGGAGGAGCAAATAACACCATTATTAGTGCACTGTAGGTGCACTCAGTATATTCCGGCCTATTGTAGGTATTTGCTTCATAATCGGTATAAATAATTTTTGTTTTAGTCAGAGTAGCCTAGAGAATATTAAACAACGAAGATAAATGATGCAAGACTTTGACCTATCAATTATATGGAAAGTTTCTAATTGTTGAAACATTTAACTTTTCGTGAAAGTTAAGTACAAAGAATTTGGAAAGTTAGGCAGATTAGCAACATGGCAGATGATTAATGGTTATTTTATGCACTCACATGTATTCATGTGTTTCGTTGAATTATTAGTGGACAGGTTTTAGCTCAGTTCAGCATACATCCCCTCGAATGAAAAATTAAATATGCCAAATTCAGACACCCATCTGATTTTTACATTTAGGCAGGATCTAAAGAGAGATAAAGATAAATTGAGGTTGATTAGGTTAGGTGATTCAAAGTGTTAAACTACATCATCCACTGTATCTAATCATTTGATATGGTTGTTAAGAACTAAGCATCTATGCATGAATTGATTTTTCTTGTAAGATCTCATCCGGCCTCACTATGTGGGAATGATGTGGGAATGCCTTCTTACCGAGTCAATTATATCAACTTCTTTTAAGTTTGAGTTAAATTAAAATTAATATTTCTATTGATTTAAAAATTATACTTATATCCCTTCTAATTTATTTTCTATTAATAAAGTTAACTTACAAAATATGCATTTCTTTTAAAAATAAAATTATTTAATTATTTTTATTATCATATTAAGAAAAAAATTACAATTGTATGTTAGAAATTAATATAAACTTAGTTATCTTTATTGTGATATTAATAATAATATCATAATTTTATAATATGCAAAAAGTAAACTTCTTTTACAAAAAAATAAATTGAATGAGAAGTTTTTATAATACATATCAAAATGTAAAGGGAATTAAACACAACTTTTTAAAATAAGAAAGGTATATATATACTTTAGCCAAATCTAAGAAAAATATTAGCATAATTTACTTCTTTTTATTTGATTATCAATGAGCAGAAAATGCCTGTGAAACTTCATGCGCAATCATAGAGGCCTGGTAAACAGGGCACTATAGGTATGTGTGAGATACTAAAGCTATAAATGAGTACAATACGTGGTTCAAAAAATCAAACAAACCGGTCAGATTAGATAATTAGCGAATTACTTGTGGTTTCAATTTGGTTAATCTTGAAAACTACCCAGGTAAAAAGTCTATCAAAAACTGATCAAATTAGTAATTGATAAAAATTGAGCAATTTAACGCTAAATTAGTCAAATTTTGATTTTTAATTTTTTTAATCTAAATAACAATATTGACACTCTATAACAGAGATTTATAATATTTATTGCACTTTACTTGACTCATTTTATATAAGTTTGTTGTTATATGTAAAATTTTTTAATTATTTTTTATATTTTTAGATATTTATATTTATTTTAGATATTATTTTACAGTATGTATTAATTTAATTGTAAAATATTATATATTTTCATGCTTATATATATAAATTTTAAAAAATAATTTAACCTTAATTCAACTATTATCAAATTATTAAATTATGAATTATTCCTTGTTTTAATTTAAAAATCGAGCTATTTTTAAAATATTGGTATAAGACTACTAAGTACACGTTATAAATTCTCTGGCTTTTCTTCATTTTTTTTTGGGGTGTTGTTTCAGTTCTGTACTCAGCGTGCACCTTTAACCCAATTATTATTATTATGTAATTTTCATTTCTACTTGCTTTTAGTCGCAGATTCATTATCTCTCATGATCGATTGGTTAGGTATGCCTATAATCAAGCCACTGTCTACTTGTAAATAAATTTTTCATTTCTACCTTTTGGGTTTCTTTTTCTTCTTGATATTTGAACTTCTGTTTCCCTTGTACCATGACATAAGAGAAGACGTGGCTAAAATAATGATAAAGGAGGAAGAAGATATTTAATAATGCTGTTGTATAAGTAATTACCAGATGCAATATAGTTATGGATGATCACTATATATATTGAGTGTATCATCGTTGGGGAATATTCTTTTTTATGTATGATGTGAAATATATATGTGTTTACTTGAAAATTAAGATATCTAACTGATAGAATTACCTTGGAGTCTTCTAGAATAACGTGGTGTGTGATTTATACCCACGGGAACAAATGACTTTCTGTCTGCATTACCATTGAAAAAATTGCAGTCGGCAAACTTCTCCTTGTCAAAGAAGAAAGAAAAAGGTGTAACTTATCATTTAATGAACAAGCTACACGTGCCTCAATTGGCTGAGCTAGTTGCTCCTATAGTGGGCGCCATGCCCTCTCCATAACCTTTTCTTTTAAAGCCTTTGATAATCTATAGTTTGACACCTTCAAGAATTATGGGTGCTAGTTCCTCCTGCACATGTTTTACGACTTCAGACTTGAAAAGAAAAAGACTATAAGATTTATTTATCAATTTGTGTAAATATATGTACACAAGTTTTGTTTTTCTTCAGGATTTAGGCTTTAAGAGAATTTGGAATTGAAGTCCAAGTTAATATAACAAAAATGGCAAACAGATATCAAATGTTTCCTATTTAATTAATTTATTCTTTATCACTTCCAAAGTGGTAACAGGCTAGCTTGTCCACTTGGTGTTTCTTTGTCTTGAGCAGCCCCTTATGCTTCTCAGCATTGATGGCTGTAGTTTGAGCAGAAGAAAAAGGTAAGAGCTGTTGTAGATTAAGGCGTTGTGTACGTTAATTATTGTAAGTAACATCGCTTTATCACATAGTTGGATCACTTGCTGCGTGGCGTTGCGTCCCTCCCAGGGGGGCCATCTCTTTTTTTAAAAAAAAGCATCCCTTACTATGCACCATGCATACTGTGCACCAGGAAATCTGTTTTGCTTTGTCCCATTATTTGCTATCTTTTATTAATTAATTATTACTAATGCATCCTTCCAACATTGCTATAACTTTATTGGCAAAAAAAGTGTTTTAAACTTATATTGTCTTTTTAAAATTTTTAGAGTGGAAAAAGTACACTGTTCAGTTACTTATTGATTGCAAAACAAAATAAAATTATTAGATTCCTTATTTTGCCTAACAGCGATTATTTTGGATTTGTCCCTAATAGACTAACCCCAACAAATAATCACATTTGAACAGGTTGCACTCTGGAAATTTTGATTGGAAAAGTTAAACCAATTGCTGCCGGCCCAAAGAAATTAAAATATTTGTATGCTGCTTATCAATTACCATATGCAGCTGTAAAATAGTTTCAACAATTAATTAGGTTAGATGCTTAGATCTCGTATCACATATTGGAGTGTGTGCCCTTGAGTACTTTCAAGACTCGACAGCTATGTGGGTTAGTCACCAAGTGTTATTAAAAAGGGTGATTTACCTTTCATGCGTGTGTATGTGTCTCTCTCTCTCTATATATATAATATGCAGAAGTAGAAAATGGTTTTAACTGACAAAAAGAAAACTGAGAGAACTGTTCAAACTCTGCTAGTCTAGAATTTGCTAATATCAACTTTCAGATAACTAAGCTAGATATATATGATTTTGACATATCTTTTATAATTTAAAGAATGATGGAAACATTCCCCATAATGAAATAATAGTCAGCTTTTCCTTCCGTTTTTTTAACCCCCTTCTAGCCAAGATTGAGACTTTCCATCAGTCGAGACCTCTTATCTTTTTTAAAATCCACTGAATTTTTTACCCATCATATAGCTAATTTAGAAACTCAATCAAATTGTGAGAATTAAATTATCCCACTATTGTTGTTTCTAACTGTTTTAATTATATCCAATAATGGATTTAAATATTGAAGTCCAATAATAAGACGCTCTGATTGGGAATATACACTCTGCTGATTGATTATTACCCCTGACAATTCTTTTACTTTGTCCATATATATATTGTTGACAGCCGAGCATGACCCGACCTGTGCTTCTCTTGCCTTGCTTGGCGCATGCTGTTGCTAGCTATATGCCACGGGGTCATTAACAGACTTTGATACCACTTTGTCAAGGAGTCATTATCCTCTTTCTAAAAGACATGTCGTTCCCTGCTTATAAGCTCTTTCACCTCCTCAGGTCCAATCGATGTGGGACGTTACATATAACTCTTTCAAGTTTTTATAACTGGTTAAGGTAGCTGCAATATATAGAATTTCAAAAATTAACAACTTTTCAAAACTTTTTTTCTCTGGCCAATAGAAATATAGTCCTTTCGGTCTTGTTTATAAGAAAATATAAAGAAATTTTATTGGTCCCAAAATATAAGAAATATGATATATTTTTTATTTCACTAAATAATAAAATTTTTTATCCTTCATTTATTGTTACATTTAATACACTTAACAATGCATAACGTTTTCCCATACAAAATAAATATGAAAAAAATAGGAAAAAATTATCAAATTTGAACATAATTAATAAGTTAAACTAATATTAACTGTTTTTCTTAATACCAGTAAAATAGTTTATTGTTTCTAATAAATAGGACTAGATGGAGTATTTTATAGTGTATTAAGAAATATATTTCAAAAAATTACTTTTTATCCAACAGAAATATATTTTTGGGTAAACAAATAAAAAATAGTCATATAGATAAAATTGTATTTTATAGTGTATTAAGAAAATCTCTTTCTCAGTTTCTCTCTCTAGTATCCTGGTTTCTGGATCTGAACCGGCCAAGTTGATCTCAACCCAGTGTCTATAATTCCTAGCTTAAAGATCACGGATCTATAGGGTATCACTGTGATAGCAACCTCTTGCTTTCTATCACCATTATTGGAAGGTAAATCGATAACCAAAAAAAAAAAAATTTCAAACTTCACTTAATCCTGAAAATTTGTGTTTTAGCATACATGAGTGCTTATTATATAATACAAAATTTCGCCAGGGCATTCCATTACGATACAAATTAGGATATTGCAAACCATAGTTTCATTAGAACCATTAGACATGCTAGATTTTTTCTGGAACTAAACAATCTTTACAAAATGAAGCTGTATGGAGTCTTCATTATTCTCTTTAAGTATTGGAAATAATGATTACTTGATCCGATAGCCATATCCCATTTGGATGAAATTTGATTTGATGAAACTTATAATTCAATGGGAGGTTTAAATGAAATAATTAACTCCATGAAAATTTGTTAATTAAGATAGTATAAACTAATAAATTAATTTTGGTTACGTGTATGTAATTTAAACTAATTAACCCATGATTAAAAAAAATTGTGCTGTTAGCATTTCCATATTTATTGATAGTTAATATATGGAGTTTTATATTAATAATGGATTATAAATGACCTCAAATTTTGAACCCAACTTTGTTATGTGATCAAGGCACACCAAGTAAGAAGGAACAGGTTAGTGTTGGGAGAGTTTTAGTTTCAGATTTAGCTTTCAAATGGTGGTAGCATATGATCGAGAATGGGCTAGATACAAACAAAAATGGTATAGAGCTTACTGGAATGGGATTTAGCCTCACCAACCAAATAATGCAAGTGTTACTCAATTCAACTATCAATCAGTTCCACGTAAATAGGTGTTGTTGTCATTAATTGGATAGATGTGGGTCTTTAATTATTTTTCCTCATACAAAAGAGAAAAAATCCCTCATGTGATAGTTATGGTTATGCACGGCATGGATATCCATAATTATTTCTCTCGCGCTCAGTCTTATTTGCGCCGCAAATCAGTAAGCTGGCATGTATTGCAAAACATGGGCCTTCTGATGCACGCTTTCTCTCTATCATCAGAAAGCGCACGTCGTCGGCTAATGGCTATGGCTTGAGCCAGAAACACATTGCCATTTGCCTCCTAAAAGACACAGAGCAACGTCACTTTATCTTTCTCTGCGCATTTGCCCCTTCCAAACACAGCACAATTATGTTATTTTTCTTTCTACACAGATTTGTCGAATTTTATGATTTTTTTAATTTGTAGTTTTTGCTTCATTTAGAGCTACATAGCCCCACGCCGATGGTGCATGGTGTCTTCGATCGAGTTGTCAAACTAGCTAGCTCATGTTTCCCAAATTATTGAAGTGTTTCAGCCCCAACCGTGGTTCCAAAATCTTACTTATCATGGGTTGAGTTTAACCTATATTATTTTATATTTGTATTTAATTATCTAGTCTAATTAGAAAAATTGATGCTCGTGCCATTGCTGTTGATGATACCCAATCACATTTGAGGTGTCCGTGGTTCCAAATCCAATCTTAGGGTGGGTTGAGTTTAACCCATACTATTAATATTTGTATTTAATTATACAGTTTAATTAGAAAAATTGATGCTCTTGTTATTGCTGTTGATGATACCCAATCATATTAGAGGTGTCTATACGCGATTGATGATGCTTATGCTTGTAGAAATCAGTTTCCTGGCTTTTCAAGCTATCACAAGAATCTTCAGTATGTCTTCTTTTCCATGAATTTTTATTTCTAGATAGTATAAATATTTAAAATTGAAAATGACATAAAGTCTTAATTGTGGGTCTGTCTGACTAATCATTTATCCACTTGAGAGTTGAGAGCGCTATCTTATTCCAAATCAATTTTCTATGTGCACTGTTGGGAAATTCCTTCTGATGGTGGATTTCCCTACAATGTTACTAAACTAAACGGCATCCTGTATTAGCTTTGTTGACAAATGACATAGAGTTAGATAGTGAATCTATAGCCAGGTACTTTTTCATATGCTATGTTATTTTAAAGGATCTGGATTTTGGATATATAATAATTACGTCGGACTTTTTATTCCTTAATCAGCGATAGCTTTTGATTAGGCAATTATATTTGGGAAGAGAATGGTGATCTATCAAAAAATGTCCTTTTGGGTGTATAAATATTTAAACTTCCATGAATTTGCTAGTAGACAGATAAACCCAGTGATTAAAGTACATAATATCAGCCAAAGCACCATCATGTGAAAAGGGTAAAAATCTTATATATCTGTGAGAGAAAGAGAAAAATAAAAAGGAAGGCTTCTTCCTTGATTTCCAAGTACGAGAACTATTTTGCTTTTGATTTCTTCTAAAAGTAAGTTACTTCTTTTACGATAAAGTTGGGATAAAGTAATGGCTAGTCATTAATTCACGATCTAATCGGAAAACAGCAAAATTTTCAAAAGAGTTTATAAAGTGAATAAGATACTTATCCCTCCAAAAGGGTTTTGTGAAATCGAAGTGCAGAAAGATGGTCATTTTTATGGTTAAAGTTGTCGTGGAAACGTTATCTTAGGAAAATATATATTGTGATTCAGCACTTTTTTGGAATCCGAATGCTATTTCGTTGGTTTTATATCAAATAACTTATTCTGTATGCTACACAAAGTAGTTAAGATATATCTTTCTCCCTTGTCCGTCTCTCCGTTTTTATTATCATCTGATCAGATCATCAATGTCCTCAGAGAATGTTTGTGACTGTAAAAGAACTTAAAATATTACCTGACTTTAGCAGCATATGCTATATATGCATCCTAAGGGTACGATGGGGAGGAATCAATGTGGAATAAGAAGGAAGAGGAGGAAAATTACCATACGCCTCATGGTGCAGTTGTTAATTAAGTAATGAAATGTAGATTAACAAACTAGCAAGCATGAAACAGTTAAAAGATTTGCTTGTCATGCAAATCTTAGGATAATCATTGAAATTAGTTCTTTAAATGTAAAAAGAAACGAAAAGCAGGAAAATAGCATGCAAATAATATTGTGGGCCCTTAGCGATGTTGATAATGGTACCCCCCATGAAAGGAAATACGTAGGCCTATGAAACTCGGAGAATGCCACGTGTATACGCCAGCAACCTCACGCTGACTTGGCTGGATTTAATTGGTCACGTTCATATTGACTGAGACAAACCTTGAGACTGAATTATAAACGATAATCATGCATCCAAGGCCCCACTTTAAAACTCAGAAAATTATTAGTGTACAAATAATGCAAATTATTACAAAAGAAGAGCTTAACCCCCTTTTTTTTTTACAGTCCATAAATTGAAGAGAAGGATTAGAGTTAAAGATTAAATTCAAGACATTAAAGTAAGTTTAATCCTAAAAAATTAAATTGGTATCACTATTAATTTATTTACAGGGTTTGAGCCATATTACATTATAGTCCGCCATTCATCTAAATTTGTACTAAGAATTAGCCCATAACTTATGCAAACTAGCAAAGTTAAATAGGGCAAAAAGAAACCTTAAAATAAGGAGAGGAGAGGAAGAAGGAAGAAATTATTGGCCCCCAAAGAGAAGAGAGATGAAGAGGAGGAATATCAAGCCGTCACTCATTCTCCAACATCATCCTCCTCCTCCGCCTAACAAAGGTTCTATCCTTTGATAAAAGCCTTAACCTTCACAATCATTTGTGTATTATGTTTTGCTTGGTAGGGATAGTCATTATTTAGTTTTAGAATAATCTTCTACGTCACCCTCTGCCCATGACGTGTACCTCCAATATGTGGCATTCCAAGTGTCCTCCAGCGCGTTCTCAACTCCTTTGATTCAGGCTTCAAACTTTGTAACAATTTGAAGACCTCAATCATTTTCACTCTCCACAGCACTTTTTTTTTTTGTTGGGTCTATCATTCATTTATTCGACAAACGTTATACTAATTAATAACTTTGAGTTCCACTTTTCGTGTCTTAATTTTTGTGAATCATAGGTCATTAATTTGATTGATCCATAGGTTAATTTGAAGTTACATTACTTATAATCACTGTTTCTCCGACAGGATCACATATTAACTGTCTCATCATCCTTGCCACGTAAATTCGTAACGGGACCCCACTCATTCCTATTAATTTATTACTTAATGGTGAAAACGACCCATCATCTGATTGGTCGAAGTGACCAATTTTACAAGTAATCCTCGAATATAGTATACTCCTTGTTTTTATTGATATTAATGTTAGATACTAAGCTCCCCCCCCCCCCTTTTTCTTTGGTCACATTCACAAACATATATAGTGAATGTCTGAGCTCTATTATTTTGCTACAGCAAGCTATATAGCTAAATTTAAATGTGCTATAATATAATAAACAATGATAATATTATGAACTCAAGTATATTACGTATTTTAATTATGATATAATAATTATTAATATACAATAATGTTTTATCTATTTTCTTAAATTGATGAATAAATTACATATTTTTTTTTAAAATTTTGCTAAAATTACACAATTCTTCTTTTTATTTTAAAAATATATAAAAACTTTTTTTGAAATAAAAAATTAGTGTACACTTTAGTCAAATGTTAAAATTTTTGACTAAAATCTTTTTCATTTAAAAATTTTGCTATTTTTAAAAAATATGTAATTAGGTTAATAAAAAGTATTTTAGTAAAAAAATTTAAAATTAAACTAAAGTATATAATAATTTTTTGTTTTAAAAAAAGTTTGTGCAAATTAAACAAAATTCAAGAAAGATCTAAATAATTTACTCTAAATTTGAATCTAGATCCTCTTATTTTCTAGCACCACCATGATATCATTATGTTAAAGAGAGATTGACTCAAGAGTTATAGGCCCCGTACACTCCCACTTTCTCTCTTTTTCAATGTTTGCCCCATATCTTATATCCATCTCTTTTCCACATAATAGCATTATGTAAGGGCAGACAAAAAAAAAAAGAAATGATTCATTCCTCCTGTGTTTGGAATTTCTAATAGCATTACTTATTGATAAAAAAATAAATTATACAAATCTCCCATAAGTTTTATTGAAATTATATAGGCCTCCCCTAAATTTTTCTAAAATTATTACCTAGATCTCCCCTATTTTTTTCAAAATATATACAAACCTATCTTGGAAGAAAGAGTAAATTATATATACCTTTCCTATTTTTTTTTCTAAAATTACAAAGACCTCCATATTTTTAGAAGAGGTTGTGTATATTTTGAAAATAAAAAATAAATCTGTATAATTTCAACAAAAATAAAAAATTTCTTATAATTTGCTCTTTTTTTTAAGAAAGATTTGTATATGATTTGAAAATAGAAAGGGCTTATGTGATTTTAGCAAAATTTAAAAGAGGTTTATGTATATTTGAAAAATAGATGGAACACTTTTATAATTTTAACGAAATTCAAGAAAAGTTGTATATATTTTAAAAATAAAAAAATTCTATGTAGTTTTAATAAAATTTAAGGTAAATCTATAATTTACTCTCAATAAAACCATGTGTGGTTAGATAGGAGCCGGAGGGACCATAATTTGTCATATGAACTCTTTTAATTATTATCAATTATATAGATTATGCATGCTGTGACAAATGCCCTTTTTGTCTAGATATACATTATTATTGCTCTCTCTTTGCATTCCTCATCGCCCAGAAAACAAAATAAAGTATTCAGAATCGATCATATATAATAGAATTCAATTTCAGATAAGGGTACAACACGTTTAATGGGCCTTAATGTCCTTCATCATCAGGGGGACCCCAGATCAAAGACAATCTGTGTGCCCCACAGTCGCATCGCTCCAAACGGTTTATGTGATCGAAAATGGAACAGATGGGACTTGCCTTTTTTTTTTTTTTTAAATTACCATCAGATTCTATTTCCAGCTATCAAATTGTATTATTTCCTCCTGTTTCTCTTATATGTGTCTCGTCCCTGTCCTGGAATTAATAGATCCATTGATGAAATGCTTCACGTGCTTGTCGATTGAATATCTTGGGACTTCCATTAATTGGCCGGAAAGCATAAGAGCGCATATCCTCTGCAGCCTGCGCGATTTTCGAAAACTGAATTGTTTGGGCCAATTTAATTAATCCATAATATGTAATCTTTTTCCAAACAACAAGTTCCCAAGCTTTTTTAGTATAGTTTGTGACACTAATACTATGGAGATATTGTTGGGTTTGATAATTTAACAACAGAACAAGCGAATCGCTTGTCCTTTGTGAACTAAGGAAATATTAAAAAAAATCATAGACAAAAATTGGACATATAGTCGGATAAAGTAGGGGGGAGATTGTTGGGGTAAAAACTTTTTATAGTTTAGTTTGTGAACAGAATTAATAAAAAATTATGAGTTGATTTGACACTTACAATTTAATTAAAATTCTGCTATCCAGTTTTTCTTAAAGTAAATGTTTGCACTGATCTAATACATAAATTGTGGATGAAAAACAAAAACTCCAAACTATTGAAAGAAAAATAAAATTTTTGATTTGGGACAATTACCCATTCGATGCACCATAAAAGAAAAATCCTCCAAAATTAACTATAATAATAATAATAATAATGAAATCTTGGATACATAAGAATCTAGAAAACCAAGAACCAAAGCCGGGAAAGTGTACGTTGGAATCCTGCCGGTGGGAGGTCCCCTTTAGCTTGACGTTAAATTTTGGACCACAACCCCAATCTTTTAAACGAAATTAATGCAACAAAAGTTAACGAACGTCACTAAATAAAAGTAAACGAAAATGATTATTAATTAAAATATTCAGCATTAATGGACGAAGCATATTCGGTTATTTCCACTATTCACTACGTACATTCTCTGTACGTCTCAGACAAATTAAATTCCTGTTTATGACTAATTACCCATCTAACAGGTTTCTTTTGCATAAGATAATTTTTTCTGGGAAGTGGGGCGGAGGGAGGGGGGATTAATGGCTTTTATGTAATACAAAATAAAAAGGAGAACTTTGGAGGGTCTCTCATAATTTTGCTAGTCCTTTTGTCCATTTGTGCTGTACATATCAATAGTTGAAGACTTATGAGTTAGAGGGATTTCTTGTAACTTTGGTTTTTCTTGAAACTTCCTATTATAACTAACCAGTTGCACAAGCATGTCCTGCTGGAATATAATAGTGAGAAATTCTAAATGGCAAGGTCTCTTATTTTCCAAACTATATATACAGATGGCACCAACCTTTCTGCCTCTACACCTTACATTTCAAATACCCAGAGGAAGCAATAATAGTTCAAAGCTCTTTTAAGTTATAGATTATCCACATTCCTATGTCCAGATCTACCATACATAAACCTCACTGAAATTTCAAAAAGATCCTTGCTTTCCTTTTCTCTCTCATCAAACAGCAAAATCATGGGCCTTAGAGACATTGGTGCCTCACTGCCTCCTGGGTTTCGGTTTTATCCCAGTGATGAGGAATTGGTGTGTCATTACCTCTTCAAGAAGATCTCAAATGAAGAAGTTCTCAAGGGTACTTTGGTCGAAATTGACTTGCATACGTGTGAGCCATGGCAGCTTCCTGGTATATGTCCTGATTCTCCTTTTAATCTCTTTCTGAAAGTCTTTGTTAATTAATTTGTCACTGCATGATCTCTTCAAAATTGTTAGCAATACTAAGATTATCCTTGATAATTCCTTTTTTTTTAAAAAAAAAATTTATGAGATAAGGAGGATGGAGTAATCGTATGGGTTACTTATCAGAAGAGCAGAATCCTAGTCTGCTCATAAACCAGGTGGTTGTCTGTAGTTGTTCTACTGGTTTGTAATTTTTAATTGAAATCAAGATTTAGGAGATGAACGTGGTCTACAAACAATTATGCGAAACAATTAATGATATTTGCATACAAGGCAGACAGACATGCCTTGCCATAGTTACCTATGGAATACGTAGCAGACAAACTTGTTTGCTGGAGAGGGGAAGAGAGTGACATAGAGAGAGAGAGAGAGAGAGAGAATAGTTGAAATAAAAAGGGAGGTAAGGGGAGAGGGGTCTTACAGATATCGTATGGTTTATTCAGTCCTTCAATGATCAAGGGAATGACAACTTCTTGATTAAGTCTCTCCCAATATTTGAATCATGCATCCAGTTCTTCTTTTTCTTTCATATAGTATGTGCCTCCTACACTATAATCGTTTTTGTCCTTCGTTTGTAGTTGCTTCTTGCTGTAAGCGCGTCAAGAATATAGGAAGAAACGATTAAAGACTTTCTGAGCTCTTTATAATCTGCTACGCGTGGAGTCTCTTTTCTGTCCCTTTCTGTTTCTGATCCATTAATGTTTTCGTACTTTTCTTCAGTTAAAATGGCTCC
Organism: Erythrophleum ivorense; assembly: GCA_026724425.1. Taxonomy (NCBI): domain Eukaryota; kingdom Viridiplantae; phylum Streptophyta; class Magnoliopsida; order Fabales; family Fabaceae; genus Erythrophleum; species Erythrophleum ivorense. The sequence goes on along the minus strand of JAIUCV010000666.1, from coordinate 7,799 downwards.
TCATGCATCAATTTGCATTCTATGTCTTCGGCAGTAAAATACAAGTACTAAACTACAAATAATTACTTTAATTCCATAATAGTGCACTGTTTTTTTTGTTTTGATCAGATTATCCCTGCTTTTGTACAGACTCTCTCTCTCTCTCTCTCTCTCTCTCTCTCTCTCTCTCTCTCTCTCAGCTGTATTTCGTATATCAATATAAAAGTATAATATTCACTTGCATGGCCTATATATTCATAAGGGTGCTTCTCATGTGCAAGTAATATCCGTCTCTACTCCATTGTTAGATCCCACGCTCACCAAAACCGTTGCCACCAAACTTTGTTTAGGTCCATACCTACACGCATAGACATGCACATGCACCACCAGCGCTTCTCTCTCTGCACATATGAAATTATAGAAGTTTATATATATTTTTTGGCTTATTGCTTATCATGAGTCAGGGCGTTATTTATAAATTATTATTATTATTATTGTAATATTTTCAATTAATATAAACACTTACCGATATTCCTCCGTTATAATAGCAAGGCAGATAGCTAGAGCCTATATAATTTGTCTTCAGATTCAAGTAAGTTGATTCATGCATATAATTATGGATGTGATTTTTACGCTTATTTATAATAACTAAGTTGACAAAGCAAAACATTCTCACCAAGCAACTAAGACTGATGTTACAACAGTTGTTAATCACTCTCAGATACGTGAGCATCTGATACTTCATCCTTCGTGAGTTTTCACCTCAATGTCCATTATGTACACACTTTATTAGAGGCACTTCCTTAAATCCGAATATACAACCCAGTTTCAATTACTACGTGCCTATCAAGGTGATTTTGACTTGTTAACATTCATCTATATATAATTAGAAATTATATATTCACTGTCAGTCTCAACAAGGAATAGCTTTTTAATGTCCATGAAAAGATATCCTAGATCTTTCTTGCGTAAACGAGCATCATGAAAGGCTGTGGTAAAGGGTAAAAAGAAAAAAGAAAAAGCAGGATACGGAATTTACATAAATAGAAAACGCCTTGAAACAATTCCAAGCACAAAATTTGTCATGATCATCTAGTGGGAAGACTTGAAAACTGCATATCAATCAATATATTGATGAAGTAGCTGACATGATGATGATTCCACAATACCTAATTATCCCTCAAAAGACAAATTAATTTATGCATTATATATATACATATCTGTTATATTGTACCTTTTTGTGTTTGTGTGTTGCCTATTTGCTACCAAAATGTGACTGACCCATAAATATCGTCACTCTAGAGGTGGCTAAGCTCAACGCGAATGAATGGTACTTCTTCAGCTTCCGTGACCGCAAATACGCGACGGGGTTCCGAACCAATAGGGCTACGACATCTGGATATTGGAAAGCAACGGGGAAGGATCGTACAGTGCTGGATCCAATCACACGTGAGGTTGTAGGGATGAGGAAGACATTGGTGTTCTACAGGAACAGAGCTCCCAATGGCATCAAAACTGGTTGGATCATGCATGAGTTCCGCTTGGAGACCCCACACATGCCCCCTAAGGTTGGTTTCCACATTTCTCCTTTGCTCTCTCATTTTTCAAAATTCCCCATCAACATTTTCTTACGCATTACGCCAATATTTATAGGCACAATCCTACACACCAATATGAGAAATTCTTACATATACGACCATTTTAATTAACTTCTATTGATTCCTTCTTCAATTAACTAATACAAAGTCATGTGTATGTAAACAATTTTCAAAATTCGATAATAATAGCCGCCTATGAGATTAAGATAGCGGAGATCAAATTAATTTGTAATTAGACTTTCACTTAATCATTTAAATATTTAAATTGGCTGACCTAGCTAGTTTCCTTCTCATGGTATGAAAGTTTGTCAAAGAATTAATAATCAATTAATTAGTTTTGAAGTGAAGGTTTAATATATATATATATATATATATATATAAGAAGTGGGTTTCTAATTTCACCAGCTTATAGATGAAGGCCCTGTATCTTATCTTATCTCTAAGACTCAGCATATTAATTAGACAGGTTTTCCAATCTCTGTTTTCCTAGTGTTAGAGCCCAGATTGGCTTCAGCTTCAATATTTAGAGAGTGAGGGAGGGAGAAAGGGGAATAATAATAAATAATTAAAAAAAAGAAAAGGAAAACAATTTTGTGTGGGTTATCCAATTCCTTTTACAGATGTAGTGAGTGATAGAATAATTATTCGTAAGGGGAAAAGCAAAAGGCTGCCGCGTATTTAAAGTGTAAAGATAAAGCTGCGCGTGTTGTGGGTTCACATTCATTTATGCTAATTAGGTCAAACTTTTGTTGATGATTGCAGGAAGACTGGGTTTTGTGTAGGGTTTTTCACAAAAGCAAATCAGACGACAACAACATCAATGCCAAACTCATGTTCGAGACCATTTCATCTCCATCCCTAACTCTGGCTTCATCATCTCCAACCAACCAAACCATCCCTGTTGGGTATAACCAACTTTCCTCCTCCTCAATCCCAACCCTTAATCAAACCCACAACCAAACCAACCACCATTCTCTCATGAATTTTCTTCAATTTTCTCGGGAAACAAACACCAGCACTATTACTGATCAGATTAGTCCAAAAGGGGATGATGGGTATGGGTTCTTCTGGGACATGCATCTCGAAGAAAATAGCAGCTTTCAGAATGGCGTGGACGCAATGAGATCGTTCGAGGTTGATAATAATAGCATGGTCTTATTATGAAGTGTTTGTGTATATATTGTTTTATGAATGATTCGTATTAAATTACCAAAATTTGTTGATTCTGATGTATTTAAGGTGTCTGGCTTTGAGGAACAAGTCTCGTGCTTGATTGGAAGTTGTTATAGGGTTATATGGTATATATTGTTCAAGTGCTTAGTACGGTCAATTAGGTTTTTTTTTTTACTATTTACTTCTTTTGATTATTTTTGGGGTATACACTTAGGTTGTAGTGAAAATATATGATCCTTTATGAACAATTTGTTAATTTCTTAGTGTCAATTATTCGCTATTTGTATCTCGTCTTATGGTTTCTTTTTTTTTGTATATTTTTTTTATTGTTATGCGCCCTGATGATTAAGCAACATTTTCTAGCTAAGCTCCACTTGTCAAATTGGGTTAATTTAACGGATGTCTTGGGCTGTAGAAATTAAATGAGGAAAAAGACAAAAAATGGAAAACTAATAGCTAGCACGTGCACTCTATTTTAATGTGAAAACTTTTCTACTAAAATAACTAGGAAAGTATAAAAGTCATCTTCCAAATTCGCTCAAACAACTTTTTTTATACGCATATAATAAAAAAACGATATTAAAGATAAATTGCTTTATGTTTGGTATCCAAATAGAAAATGAAATGGAAGAAAAAATTCTAGACAATTTATATTATATTATTATAATCATTACTCAATAGTATTTATTATTTTTTAAAATAAATATAAAAAAATCATTTTTTATCTCCAATTTTTTTTAATTTTTTTTTATTCTTAACATTTTGTCTATCAAATTGTCTGTAAAACTAACAATTAGAGTGCCAATAACATGTCTAATTAATATTCCAGAGAAACAGATAAGAACTCAAGCTATGTTTGGTATAGTCATAGAAATGGAGGGGGAGAAGGGACAGTTTTTCTTGTAATATCTATTATGCTATTGCTATTATTTTTCATTAGTGTCATATCTTTTTATATTATTATTTTTGTATAATAGAGGTACAAGTATCTTTCTCATCCATTTTATTTACCTTTTTTATTTATTTTCTATTTTTATACCTAACATTCTATATTTCAAAAATAGTGTTAATGTAAAATATTACTTTCAAAAACCTTTATTTAGTCATTAAAAAGGGTTCTAAGAAGTCATTTTCATTCTTCTTTGGCTTAGTTTGTAACCACCAAGATATTAATTTAAGATAAGAAAAAAAATACATTTTTACGAGTCTGCAAATATAAATTTTAGTACCCCACGTATTATATCAAATTTCTTTGGGTTGATCGTATAAAAGATGCGCTCCTCCAAAGCATTATTTTGCTTTGCATATTTCAGTTTATAAATGTTCATGGTATGCTTTATCAAAGTGAAAAAAAATTTGACTCTAGCTTTATGAACAAATATTTTGCAGTCGGTTTTTTTGGGGGGGGGGGGGGGAAGCAAGAGTTTAAACCTAAGATATCAGTAGACCATTTAATAAACTATTTATACCCCTCACTAATAAACTATCACTTAGTAAACTATATGTAGTTAGCTTAATTATAATATGTAACGGGAGATAAGACTTGTAAGATCTCAGGTTTGAATGTCAAACATTTTGCAGATAAAAAAAAATGGCACAAGATGTTAAAATAACTATAAATATATATCGATACATTAATTCGTTTTTATTAACTATTGGTTTGATTGTAAATTTTAATTTGATTCCCAAGTTTTACAACAAAATAATAACTTAGACTGTGATATCTCTACTAGTCATCTACTTGTCTATGAGACTAGGAAATTTTTAAATTTTTATGAATCAGAAACCGCCTGATTAGCTATAGAAGTTGTACTGTAGTATTATCTTTTTAATATAATTAATTAATATCTATATAGTACTATTTCCCATGGTAAATTTTTTCATAAAATGCAAATATATATCTTAATTAGTTATTATAATTCCCTAGCAAAAAGAATAAATTCTAAGGCGCCAGCTTTATCTGTCCCTTAATATATGTTTCATGAGACTTAATTTTTGTTGCTCTTACTTTCCCCCTCCCCCCTTTTAATCTTAAAAGTCCATATACTCGTTCATCTAAAATATTAGCCTCAACATATATAGTCAAGTAGATATAATATCGTTGCATGCATCCGTTAATTTGGATTAATGCTTAGTTACTCAAATCAACCATTCATGTATATTTACTAATACTACATTTACCAGGCTTACATGAATGATGTAGAATGTTTTTGTTAAACAAAAATAATAAAGAAAATGTCAAATATGAATATTTGGATTTGAAGCGTGTGAGAAATTTCAGAAGCTTGATTAGCGAAGCATAGTGCTAGTGAAGCATATAGTGTTTGCTTTGGGCCTTGTTTCAACGGGAATCTTCAGTCTGTTTCTGCATCTAATTTGAGACAGTAACTGGCTAGACGGACGCCTAATATTATAAGATCTTTGTTAGGGGAAATCTTTTACTTTATTAGCCTTCATTATCATCATGTACTAATAAAGGGCATGCATGCAACGCCAAAAGAAAATGACAGGCGAACATAATTTGCAAGAAATCAAAGCAAAGAAAGGAACGTGCTTGAAAGCTTCGTAACTTCTTCGCTTTGATTTCTCCTACTTTGCTTATTTTTAATTTTTCTGGGATTTCCCTATGGCTATAGCTGCTCTAATTAATCAATTGAAGTCATAGTCATAGGTGTTTTTAATTTCTAATGATTTTACATACATTTCACTGTGTGTTAGTTATTTGTCGGAACACTTGTCGAACGCTGGAATCCACGTAGAAATGTGCCTATGAGGTTGGGTAAATAGATTCTTTGATTCTAGCTACAAAGCTGCTTTTTGCTTTTTTTGCTTTTGCTTTTGCTTTTTTGCTTTTTCTCTCTTCATGTCATTATTTTATTCCAACAGCCCTATTTGTCAGGAAACTGGCGATGATGGCTGCTTCGGCCTCCTTTCATTTGACAAAACTCTTCAACAACGTCGCAAGGGACATGTATAAATAATTGAGATGGCCAATGATTGAGGGGTGCTTGAAATGATGATATGGTGAATAGAAGCTCTTAATTAATAATATATGAATACTAATCCCACGTTTATTGAATAAAAAACTAATCTCATTTTCTTAATTTGTCAACTTTTGATATTGAAAATCCATGAAAAACCAAAAGAAAAACGATATAATAATGGTTGAAGTTGTCTGCAAGATATGTAGAATACTACTTGTTTTGCGTAGGAACTAGGAATTATTATCGCTTGCGCAATGCATTGAATATATATATATATATATATATATATATACTAGTCGTCTAAATCAAGTTATTACAATAATAAACAATGAAAATCTTGTAACATTCAAAATGAACCACAAGAGTATTGAGCGTACGGCTAGCCATATTTTTATAATATAATTAATCACAAGATTCAGAATAACTGCTGTATGAGTCGTGACATTCAATTTTGTACATGGATACCCGTGATGAGCTGCGCATAAACAGGAGTTAATCCTCTCTGATTTACTTAAACATCATTGTTACAGGAGATTATATCTCAGCAAGGGACAAGGCAAACTAAGAGTTACAAAGTGGATTTTGACACAAGAAAGAAAGGAGGAAGCTGCGGAAGAAAAACGAGAGGCTTTGATTCCCATAGATATATGTTACTTGTAGCTTTAGTGTAATTGGCTTTATTCCCTCTCTGTTGGCCATTGATTGTGAAAAGTGACAAGTGGCTCTGAAACCCCAAAAGCTTTCACCAATCACCTTCTTTAAGTAATGCCCATTCCTTGGATTGGTGTCGTCCCCCACGTGCCTTTCCTTGTTTTTTGTGAGTGGCAGCGACTCAAATACCTATGGTCTTTCATTCTTCAACTTGACGAAGTGCTATGGCCCATATTCTCTTATCTTGTTCAAGCCCAAGCTGAACGGTTTCTTTTTTCACTTGTTCTTTTGGGCATGGCCCATGGGCCACGGCGGAGCTCAACTAAATCCCCACATTATTTTTTTTTTTCAAAAACATTATAGATATGGATTCACTGATAAAAGTATAAAATTATACATGATATATTTTTGTGAAAAAAACATCATCTGACTTATTTAACATTTGATATATATTGCACAATTTCTTCTACTATTTGCTTTTTGGTGAATTAATTTTTCACATTAAATATAGTCTTTCTAAAATATAAGATACTATTCTCTTCTTTTTTATCTCTTTTAGAACTATTTCATTTTTTCCCTTTATTTGTTTTGTTTAATAAATATACGATGTATGGTACTTATTTCTTTAAATTTCTAGTTAAAATGGTGCATAACTATGATGTCATGTTCTAATTTATGTTTTCATTTTAATATAATAAATAAAAACAACTAAATAATTTTTTTCAAAGAGAACATATCTCGTGCAAAAAAATTAATTTTATTGATAAAAAATAAATAAGCAAAGAAACTTTCACAATTTATATAACTTAATGATATTTTTAAAATAAGAAGAATATTAAGTATAACTTAATTAAAACTTAAAAAATTAATATAATTTATTCGTCAATTCATTTTTAATTATACTATGAGTTATCAGCTTTTTTTTGACACATAATATACTATAAGGATAGATTACAAAGATCAAACCCAAAAGATTATAGCTGGACTACCAGAAAAAAATCAAATTTTTATACTTGCGGATGCAAAAATTTAATCTAATTTCCTTCAACTAATTCTGGTTTAGTTATCCATGGTAGGTATATTAGGGATTTTGTTTGACAAAAAAGAAAAAGATTCTATTTGACACAAAATCATTACAGCGTAAGTAACATGCCATGAACTAAAAGGCTGCAACATTTCTAAAACATTCTGGTACAAGTACAATGCTTAACTGAGAAATTTTTATGCGATATTTATAAACTTGTTTATTTGACACTTAGAGAAAATAATAGTAATATTTAATAATGAATATTTTTACAAATTATAGTTAACACAAAAATTTACAATTAGTACATTTTATAAATGATTTTTTAAGTGCTCACAAAATTTGAATAATATATTGATATGATAATTTAATCGGATAAAGACGGGTTCA